>ML789189.1:210678-229050 GCA_009831015.1 Picea engelmannii
GTCCCTTTGAAAGTGATGGGGTTGAAAGGAATGGGAAGAAGTTTCACCTTCAGTCTTTTTATGTGCATCAGGAAAAGAGTCATCAAGAGGGATTTTGAGTTTGGTGCAGAGTGATGCAAAGACAGATTCAAGCTGGGTGGTCAATTCGTATTTTACTTCTGCCATTGTGGACTGCACGGCTACATTGACGGATGCATTTATGGAGGCATTTATGGAGGCATCACGGGAGGAAATAGTAGCACTGAGTTGTTGCACTTCTTGTTGGGTCTTAAGGAAACCAGATTCCAAGGTGTTGAAGTGAGACTCTATTTCTTGGCTATGAGTATGGGCCATGATGATGGGTGAACTAGAAAGGGAGTGGGCGGGGTTAGAAATTTTTGCAGAAAAATGATATGGATGAATGTGACAAGGGGGAAGAGATGAGTCCAATGGAATAGGTCTCAAATAATGGTGAAAAAATGGGAGCGGGTGGGGTCATAAATTTTTGCCGAAAAATGATATGGATGAATGTGACAAGGGGGAAGAGATGAGTCTAATGGNTTTTTTTTTTTTTTTTTTTACAGCTGCGGGGTTATACTTTGGTCTGAAGAATGTTGCAGTGCTTAAATCCCCAAATTATGAACCAGAGAGTATTTACTTAGCAATGCAAACAAATATGTGTGTCAATAGATCTCGCTAGTTTAATTTGTTTATGTTGTTGTTTATGTTCCCCAAAGGTTAGGTATTCAAGGGTTCTACAGACAAGGGTTTGCCCTGTGCTATAGCTCTCTGATATACGTGCGGGGTCCAATAGTAGTACTCAACCCAATATCTCAGGGAACTAACTAAGGAGGATAGACCTTACCCTTAGCCGTACTACCCGACTACCTAGGTACTAGAGAGTATCTTCCCGAGTGTTGTTCTCGGTGACACTATAGTAGTCCAGCGGCCGATAGGTTTATCTAAAGAGGGCTTCAGGAAATCTAGTTTGATCCGTACACAGGTGTTGTCTGATGCGCTACCACTCGAAGGGGTACCAACAGGGGTTACAAGGGTGGCCAACAGATGTGCGCTTAAGAACCACTTGTATTTCTTGCGTGTATGAATCCCTCAACCGTGGGTTTATGCATGTAATGACAGATCTCTATGGCTTAAAGACGCTGGAATACGTCTCTAGCCTGGAAAAAAAAATACCCATAATATCTGCCAAGGAAAGTGCTCTGATACCACTTGCAAGATACCAGATATATAAAATATGCAGAACAGAAATGAAATGCTAGAAATGACAGAATGACAGTAAAATATCCAGCATAATCTTCACAATACATAGAAATGATATATGAAATAGCAATAGAAATAGCACTTTGATTTAGATAGCAATGTTCACAGGCCTCTTCGAGGGGGCAACCTCCAGTCGAGAAGGGCTCTATTACAATAATCTCCAAGCTAGGGTTCTCATACCCTCGCCTCTTATTTATACTAAATATGTCTATTAAGAGAAGCATCTAGAGGAATATCCTTCTAGAAGCAGAAGCTTCTATTGGGTCTTCTTACATCCACCTTATTCTATTTTATTGAAAGGCCTTATTAATATTGACCTTTATTACATCCAAATACCTTGATCTACCTATGTGCGGGTTAGGACCTTAACAGAGGCAGGCTGGTAGGAAATCCATAAATGGAGAGACAGATGCGTGATCTTCGAGTAAGACTCGAGGAGATGGAGACAGCACAAAGACGCACAGTTAGTGCGGGGGATTTCAGTGATTCAGAAGATGAAGTTGAAGCTGAACGTGAAGGGGAAGTTGCATCCGAGGATGCAGCGAATGAACGTCTAATAAAAGCTATCGCTAGAATGGGTGCGAAGGCAAAGATGGACATTCCAGTTTATGAGGGAAATATGGATGCAGAAGAGCTACTGGATTGGATTAGAGCTCTTGACACCTACTTCTATTATGAAGATATCGAAGAGGATAAGAAAGCCAGGCATGTTGTCACATGTTTGAAGGGACATGCAGCATTGTGGTGGGACGAGCTACAAGTTGACAGACATTGCAAAGGGAAGCAGAAGATTAAGAGTTGGGACCAAATGATCACGAAGATGAAGGTGAAGTTCATCCCAAGAGACTATCAAATTACTCTGTTCAGGAGGATGCAGAACTTGAGACAGAAGTTGATGACAGTGAAAGAATACACTGAAGAATTCTATCGAATGAACATCAGAGAAGGTCATCGGGAGAGCGATGATGAGAAGTTTTCTAGATATCTGAATTGTCTGAGATATGACATTTAGGATGAATTAAGCATGGTTACCATCAGGACGGTAGAGGACGCTTATCAGATGGCTCTGAAAGCGGAGGAGAAGCTAAGCCATAAGCAAGGTCAGTGAGGCCGAGGTAGAAGTCATCCCAGAGGCAAGTTAGTTGCCCAGGACAAATACCAGAAGCCCAAGGAGGAATGGAAGAAACCTCAGGGTAAGGTAGAAAGAGGTGGAACCTCACAGAGAGGACCATACATTGAACAGAGAAGATAGAATAATGAACAAAGCGGAGGATATGCTGACAACAACACTTTTCCTCGTACCAGAGGTAGAGGAAGAGGAAGAGGTGGAGTCATCACATGCTTCACATGTGGGAAGAATGGGCACAGGTCTTACGAGTGTCCAAAGAAAAAGAAGGACATCAGAGAAGCTCACATCATCGAAGTGAAAAGGCGAGATGTTGAGGTCGAAGACGCAGAAGGCGGAATATCACTTATGATGCAAAAAGTCCTTTTGACACCTGAGAAAGAGGTGGAAAATTCAGTCCAAAGGACCAGACTTTTTAGAACAGCTTGCAAGGACAAGGATAGGGTGTGCAAGGTCATTGTTGACAGTGGTAGCACAGATAATCTCGTATCTACAAAGATGGTAGAGAAGCTGGAGCTGGAGATGACTGATCATCCAAGCCCATACAGAGTTTTGTGGCTACAAAAAGGACACCAGGTAATAGTTACTAAACAATGCTTGGTTGAATTCAAAATAGGTGGATACAATGATAAGATTATGTGTGATGTCATTCCTATGGATGTATGTCATTTATTGCTGGGTAGACCATGGCAATATGATAGAAATGTGATTCATGATGGGAGAATGAACACATATACCCTAGAGAATAATGGGAGAACCCATATGTTTCTTCCGATAAAGGATAAGGAAGTGAAGCCAGAAGTAAGAAACACAGTACTTCTCATGAGTGGGAAGGAACTTCTTACACAGGTGAAGAAGAAAGAAGATCCACAATTTTTTGTGGTTAGAAAACCGAGGATTGTTCTGACTAGCACAAGAGTGGATGATTTTCCAGATGAGATTCAGGAACTGCTGGAAGAGTTCATTGACATCATAGTGGACGAATTACCTCGTTCGTTTCCACCGATGAGGAGTGTGAGTCATCATATAGATCTCATACCAGGGGCCAGTTTTTTGAACAAATCCGCGTACAAGTTGACGCCACAAGAAAATGAGGAGGTTAAGAAGCAGGTCCAGGAGTTGATGGATAAA
Source organism: Picea engelmannii (assembly GCA_009831015.1). Lineage (NCBI taxonomy): Eukaryota > Viridiplantae > Streptophyta > Pinopsida > Pinales > Pinaceae > Picea > Picea engelmannii. The sequence continues at coordinate 214,196 of ML789189.1, forward strand.
GGATTAGTCAAAGAAAGCTTCAGTCTATGTGTTGTTCCAACAGTACTCAATCCGAAGAAGGATGGAGGTTGGAGAATGTGTACAGACTCAAGAGCGATAAATAAGATAACCATTAGATACAGATTTCCATTGTTGAGAATGGATGATATGATGGAATTCCTGAGTGGGGAAAAGTATTTTTCAAAGATAGATTTGAAAAGCGAATACCACCAGATTCGCATGAGGGAAGGCGATGAATGGAAGACAGCCTTCAAAACCAACGAAGGACTATATGAGTGGTTAGTCATGTCGTTTGGTTTGACGAATGCACCAATTACCTTTATGAGGTTGATGAATGAAGTCCTGAGGGAATTCATTAGGAAATTTGTCATTGTTTATTTGGATGACATACTGATTTATAGTAAATCAGAGGTTGAACATCTTAAGCATTTGGCCATTATGATGAGGAAGCTACAGCAAGAGAAGTTGTTGATAAATATGAATAAATCCTCATTTATGAAGACATATCTCATTTACTTGGGTTTTTTTATTTTGACGAATGAATTGAAGATGGATCCGAATAAAGTGGAGGTAATTAAGAATTGGCCATCACCGAGAAATGTGTTCGAGGTGAGAAGTTTTCATGGATTAGAAAGTTTCTACCAGAAGTTCATCAGGAATTTCAATGGGATTAGCGCAGCGATGATGGACACAGTGAATAAGTGGCATAAATCCTTTCACTGGACAACAGAGGCTGAAAAGAGCTTCAATCTGTTGAAGCGGAAGATCACGGAACAACCGGTTTTGGTGTTGCCAGATTTCCAGAAGACATTTAAGGTGAAATGTGATGCAAGTGGGTTTGCTATAGGAGTGGTCTTGAGTTAGGAAGACAGACCAGTTGCATATTTCAACAAGAAGTTGGATGAGGCAAAACTAAAATACTCCACGTGTGATAAGGAATTCTACGCTCTCATACAGGCGCTGAAGAAGTGGAGGCATTACTTCATCCCGAAAGAATTTGTTTTATATAGTGACAATCATGCTTTACAGTTTGTGACTCAACAGGAGAAGTTGAATCAGAAACATGCCAAATGGGTAGACTATATGCAGAATTTCACATTTGTGATTAATCACATTTCAGGAACTGCTAACAAGGTGGTTGATGCTTTGAGTAGGAAGTGTTTGTTGTTGCAGGAGTTCCGAATCAAAACATTAGGTTTTGAAAATCTTAGGGACATGTACGCAGGTGATGCAGATTTCGGGGAAGTATATGAAGTAGCTGAGAATATAGTTCTCAGAGACAGAAGCCCTTGGATAGATTATATGATTCAAGAGGGATTTTTTTTCAGAGGCAATCAACTGTGTATTCCGAAATGCTCCATGAGGGAGAACTTGTTGAAGGAGAAACACAGTGGTGGATTGGTAGGACATTTTGGCCATGACAAAACATTCGCGAAGATGAATGAATCATATTTTTGGCTGGGAATGCGAGCATATGTCAATATGTTCGTTGACAGATGCATAGTTTGCCAGCATTCGAAGGGGAGAAAGCAGAATGTGGGGTTTTATCAGCCATTGCCCATACCAAAGAGGCCATGGGAGGTGATTAGCATGGATTTTGTATTGGGTTTTCCAAGGACGCAAAGAGGTGTAGATTCAATCTTTGTGGTCGTGGACAGGTTTTCCAAGATGGCACATTTTATTCCATGCCAGAAAACTAGTGATGTGACTCATATCGCAAACTTGTTCTTCAAAGAGGTCATTTGACTTCATGGATTGCCAAAAAGTATAGTTTCGGACAGAGACACAAATTTCATAGGGCATTTTTGGAGGACCTTATGGAAGAAGCTGGGAACTAACTTAGTGTTTAGTTTTTCTTATCATCCTCAAATAGATGGGCAAATGGAAGTGGTCAACAGGAGTCTGGGAGACTTGCTGAGGAGCTTAGTGGCGAAGCACCATAGCAGTTGGGATAATATATTACCACAAGCAGAGTTCGCATACAATGACTCAGTGAATCGAAGTACAGGGAAGAGTCCATTTTAGGTTGTGTATGGGATACAGCCAAGAGGAGTGTATGAACTGAGGGATTCAGAGAAAACTGCTACTAGCTGCGCTAGTGCAGAAGAATTCATTGAGGTGATGAAGGAACTTCACAGCAGGGTGAAGGAGCGATTGTTGAATTCAAGCCAGGAGTACAAGCGCAGAGCAGATCAGCATCGGAGACAACTTCAGTTTGAAGTTGGGGATCTAGTTCTGGCACATTTAAGGAAAGAAAGGTTCCCGAGGGGGACATACAATAAATTGAAAATGAAGAAAATCGGTCCATGCAAGGTCTTGAGAAAATTCGGGGAAAATGCTTATGAGATCGAGTTACCGGATGGCATCAGAATATCTCCAATATTCAATATCATAGACTTATACCCATACAGGGATGGAGAAGCAGAGACTGGAACTGAGGATCCAGTGATCCAGTGGATGAAACAATTTCCAGTTGCAGAAAAGCCATAGATGGAGTGCATACTGGACAAGAGAGTGGGTAAGAAAACTAGGAGAAAGGAATACTATGAGTATCTGGTCAAATGGAAAGGCCACCCAGTGGAAGATGCCAGATGGGAGACTGAAGCTGAGATACAGAAGCATGGAAAAACCATGCAGGAGCTCATGGACAGGAGCCCATGAAAGTTTTCAACCTGAGGAGTATGATGCAGGAGCATCACCAGCACATCAAGTGAGCCAGCGTGGAAGCGGAGACCAGCTGGATAAGCCAGCACAAATTTTAAAAATGCTTTGGGAATGTTGCGCAAAACTTAAATTAATCATTTAAGAGGAGGTGCCTTTGTGTATTGTAATTGACCTTGAATGGATAGCTCTCATCCTTAGTAGATAGTCGGCATTTAATAAAGTTAATGCAGTTAGATAGGAATTTAATTCTAGATTTGATAGCCTAGATTCCAAGAGGGAAAATAGATATAGACACCCTCCTTTGTACATTGTAACATAAGCATTCAGAAGGAGCAGAAGAGAAAGCAGAGAATTGTGTGAAGAACACCCATGTACAGACATTTGAATTAATAGAAGAACTCTAATTCAAATTCATGGTTTGTGTTGATTCTCTGTGTGTTGGTGTTGATATGCTCATGAATGTTCATTTCCTATTATACACTTGCTTTTATATGATGTGTATGTGATTTCATGATTGAATAGAAGTTTGAAGGGGACAAGGAATTAGTTTCAATTGTTTCTCTATCTTGAGCTAGAGATTCCTGCAAGGAGTGTAGTTGAATCATCCGCAAGGAGTGCGTTGACAGAAGGGTTCAATTAGAGATAACTTTTGTTCTCATTTCCTTGAAGGTGTAGTTAGGCACAGTGTCATGCAAGGAGTGCATAGGCCAAGTGAAAGTCTCAGGGTTGCGAGCCTGAGCCAGGGACTGAACGACTGTTGTTGCAGGTGTGTGCAGAGTCAAGAGACTTCAACACTCAGTGAGGTTGAAGATTTTCCGCAAAGAGTGTGTGCAAGATACTTCTTGAAAGACTTGAAGAGTCGAGAACAAGCTCAGTATGAGTAGGCCTTTGAATTCACGGAAGGGTAAGTGCAGGGAAGCTTCCGTGGAAAGTCTGAGAGAAGTGTCACAGGTTGGCGAGCAGGTGAATGACTCTCGTGGGGAGACACTTCTTCATTTTGTGGATTTACAAAGGGAAGAGTGGACAGTTGAAATCCCTTGAGGAGATTTCACGAAGTTCAGTGGGCCATCGGATCTCACAGAGGTGCAAGGGGGTTACAATGAGAATGTCCAAGGGTTCGAAGCTCAGGAGGGAGAAGAGTCGTCGATCCGAGTCAAAAGGAGCCATCAGGTCTACACGTGGCATAGTGTATCGGGGATTCACAAGGCGAAGCTCCAAAACTTCACAACGAGGATTGCAATATCATGATATGCGATATCCCGACAAGCCCAGGACCGTCCATCAGGGAGGATGCGTGTCAGGAGATCCAAGGAAGTTGTGAATCAGAGTATCGGGGTTTTCAAGAATAGGATACTCAGACAGTTTGAAATCATGATCCACGATACCCCGACGGGAGAGTCATGTGGGGCCATAGCAGAAGATAGTGGAGGACAGGTGGCACAGTATTGAGGATCGGGAAAAGGTAAGTCCTGAATCCTTTGGCATTAGGATTTGCGATCCCGCAAATTTCGAAATCCCGGTCGAAGCGATGAGGGTGTGGAAAGGTCAATTTACACGTGCGCATTGGAGATTTGGTGCATCAGGTATCGGGAGTCGGTGATTCAAAGTACATGATATTGCGAGTTGTGAAATCGTGATAGAGAAGAAGTCTCGATAGGTATGGGAATAAGTCAGCGTTGACTGGCCATCGGATCTCAGGGATTCGAGAGCCTAGTGATCAACCGAAGACTCGTGAAGCTACGATTTTCAATTTCTCGACAAGTGAACAAAGGGGAGTCGCGTTGAAGAGAATCTGTGGGGTGCAGATTTCCCGATAGGGAAATAGAAGAACCTTGGAGTTCTTCGGGCCGAAAAGAAGAAGATCCTGTTGAAGCGGACGTGCTCCGAGGAGTGCGGCTGTGTCAAAAAGGTTCTCTATGGTTGACCATGTGACACAACTGGCCCTCAAGGCACAGCCACTCTCACCAGGACCTCTTTCACACAGGCCCGAAGAGCTACTATGCTCCTCCAATCCCGTATCGGGACCTTCCATCACCCACAAGTTACTCCTCCGGCGACCTCCCCTTCTCGTCTCGGGGAATCAGGTTTCGTGATATCACAAAACTCGCGGTCACAATTCACATGCAATTCAAATCCCCTAACCTCGATGAGTCAATGAGTCAACATTCCCTTCCTTTCGCGGATTTCTCTATCGGAGTATCGCTACTTGCGATGCCAAAAACCTGACTTCCCAAACTCCGAGCCCCGAGGTGTCGATCTTCTGATATAATGCCACCTGAACTCCACTCGTGCCTGTGGTCCCACACTGCCATGTCACCTTCAGTATTTCGAGGATCGCGAATCCACGATGCAAGTTTTCATTGACATCAAAACCCCGATTCTCCGACTCCTCGGAATCTTGCTCCACGTGTCCCTGCTCTGATCGACGGTTCCGATTAAATCAGGAATACATGACTCGCATTTTAAAAGGGCATAAAACTCTCCCCGCCAAACTCCGAACGCTGAATCCCGATGGCTTTGATCCTTTCCTTCTGCGCTTATGAGCTAAACCTCGCGCAGTTTTTTTTCCAGACCCAATAGTTAGCGGGACTTCGCAAAATTATCCAGCGAACCCTTGGCCGTCAATTCGTCCTCTTGGAGATTTCTCTTCTCTGCTTCAAAGCTCGTCCTGTTTGAATATCTCCTATATTTGTTCCCACCGTATTCGTAAGGAACTATCCCTCCTGAGCTTTTCCAACCCTGACTCCTTCAGGGACTTTTGCGCACGATTCCTGTGCTCGACTTTCAACAACTCTCTAAGTGTTGAATTTTTCCAGGTACTATGCACTCCTGGCAACAGCAGCCCTGTCTTTCCTTTCTCAGACTAACTACTGAGACTCTAGCCTCAGCCTGCACTTCTCCTGCACGGCTCTAATAACCCAATTTAACTTCTGGGCAGATAGGAATGAGAGTTCAACTGTCTAGCCTCATCAACGCACTCTATGTGGATGAATTCCACTGCACTCTATGAAGGAAGCTCCTGGCTCAGACAGAGAAACAATTGAAACTCATTCTCCTCTCTTTCAGACTTCAATAAATCTCTGAAAAACACATGCACAGCATATTCACAGCAAATGCATACAAAGAAAACAAAACATTCAGGAACACATAAGCAACATGAACAGAGATACAACACCAGTCATGAAATTGAATCAAAAACTCCTTTCTATTAATTCAATCTGTACATGGGTGTTCTTCACTAGTTCTCTACTTGCTCTCCTCTTGCTCCTGAATGAATGATCATAATACAAAGGAGGGTTCCTATATTCCGTTTTCCCTCTCGAAAACTGAAACTATCAAATCTACAATAAATTCCTATCTAACAACATTAAATCTAATAAATGCCTTCCTATATATAATACAATACAAGTGCGCTTCTTATGAATGCGTTCATTCAAAGGGCGGCGCAACAACTTCCAAAGCATTTCAAAAATATATGTGTTGATGCTATCCAGCTGTATTTTCTTTCTCCACGCGCTGGCTCGCTTGATGAGGTGTGGATGCTCCTGCATCATACTCCTCAGCTTGAAAGATTTCATGGGCTCCTGTCCATGAGCTCCTGCACAGTCTGCCCATGATTCTGTATTACTGCCTCTGTCTCCCAGTTGGCATCCTCCACTAGGTGACTTTTCCATTTCACCAGGTACTCAAAGTATTTCTTTCTCCTGGTCTTCCTTCCCAGTCGCTTGTCCAATATGCACTCCATTTGAGGCTTCTGTGCAACTGGCAATTGTTTCTACCACTGAATCACTGGCTCATCAGTTCCATCTCCTGCATCCTCGACCTTATATGGGTATAAATCTGAAATATTAAAAATCAGAGATATCCCGATGTCTTCTGGCAACTCAAGCTGATATGCATTTTCCCCAAACCTTTTCAGGACTCGGCACGGTCCAATTTTCTTCATCTTGAGTTTATTATATGTTCCCCTTGGGAACCTTTCCTTCCTTAAGTGCGCCAGAACCATGTCTCCAACTTCGAAATAAAGTTGCCTCTTCCTCTGATCGGCTCTGCGCTTGTACTCCTGATTTTCATTCTGCAGTCACTGCTTCACCTTCGCATGAAGTTCTTCCATTGCTTCAGCGAACTCTTCAGCACGAGCGTTGCTAGTTTCAGCCTGTCCTGACTCCCTGAGCTCAGAAACTCCCCTCGGTTGTGTTCCATACAAAATATGAAACGGGCTTTTTCCTGTACTCCAATTCACCGAATTGTTGTACGCAAACTCTGCCTATGGTAGGATCTGGTCCCAACTGTTGTGATGCTCCGTCACCAAGCTTCTCAACAAATCCCCCAATCTTCTATTCACCACCTCGGTCTGTCCATCTATTTGCGGGTGATAAGCTGAACTAAATGCCAAATTAGTTCCCAGCTTCTTCCATAGCGTCCTCCAAAAATGACCTATGAATTTCGCATCCCGTTCCGAGACTATGCTTCTCGGCAATCCATGCAATCGCACAATCTCCTTGAAAAACAAGTTCACAATGTGGGTCGCATCGCTGGTCTTTTGAAATGGAATAAAATGTGCCATTTTCAAGAACCTTTCCACCACCACAAAGATGGAATCTACACCTCTCTGTGTCCTTGGAAATCCTAGAACAAAATCCATACTAATGGCCTCCCATGGCCTCTCGGGTATGGGCAATGGCTGATAGAACCCTGTGTTCTGCTTTTGGCCCTTCGCATGTTGAAAAATTCGGCACCTATCAATAAACCTTTTTACATCTGCACGCATGCCCAGCCAATAATATGATTCGCTCAGCTTCGTGAATGTGTTGTCATGCCCAAAATGACCTGCTAAGCCTCTGCTATGCTTTTCTCTTACCAAATTCTCCCTCATGGAGCAATCTGGAATGCATAGTTGATTGCCCCAAAACAACAATCCTTCCTGGATCATGAATTCTATCCATGGGCTCCGATCTCTGAGAACTGGGTTCTCGGCTGCTTCGTATGCTTCTCCGAAGTCTGCATCACCTGCATACATGTCTTTCAGTTTTTCAAAACCCAAAGTTTTGACCCTGAATTCCTGCAGTAACAAGCATTTCCTTCTCAAAGCGTCAGCTACTTTGTTAGCAGTTCCTGAAATGTGTTTAATGACAAACGTGAAATTTTGCATGTACTCTACCCATTTTTCATGCTTCTAGTTCAACTTATCCTATTGACTCATGAACTGCAATGCATGATTGTCACTGTACAACACAAATTCTTTGGGTATCAAGTAATGCCTCCACTTCTTCAATGCCTGTATGATGGCATAAAACTCTTTATCATATGTGGAGTATTTCAGCTTTGCATCATCCAATTTCTCACTGAAATATTCCACAGGTCTGTCATCTTGACTCAGGACCCCTCCAAAAGCATATCCACTCGCGTCACACTTCACTTGGAAGGTTTTCTGAAAATCAAGCAACACTAACACTGGCTTCTTTGTGATCTTTCGCTTCAACAGATTGAAGCTCTTCTCTGCCTCTACTGTCCAGTGAAAAACTTTGTGCCGCTTCTTCACTGTTTCCATCATCGCGGCGTTAATTCCACTGAAATTTCTAATAAATTTTCTGTAGAAACTAGCTAATCCATGGAAGCTCCTTACCTCAAAAACATTACTCGGCGATGGCCAATTCCTGATCACTTCCACCTTCTCAGGATCCATTTTCAATTCATTCGCCGAAATTAAAAAACCCAAATAAATGAGCTCTGTCTGCAAAAATGAGCACTTCTTCAAATTGATCAGCAGCTTCTCCTACTGTAGCCTTCTCATCAAAATGGCTAAATGTTTCAAATGTTCATCTTTGGTCTTGCTGAAAATCAGTATGTCGCCTAGATACACGACCACAAATTTGCCAATGAATTCCCTCGAGACTTCATTCATCAGCTGCATGAATGTGCTTGGCGCGTTTGTCAAACCAAACGGCATGACCAGCCATTCGTACAAACCTTCATTTGTTTTGAATGTTGTTTTCCATTCATCACCCTCTCTCATCCGGATCTGATGATATCCGCTCTTCAAATCTATCTTTGAAAAATAATTTGCCCCACTCAGGCAATCCATCAAGTCATCCACCCTCGGCAGTGGAAATCTGTACCTGATGGTGATTTTATTTATCGCCCTGGAGTCTGTACACATCCTCCAGCCTCCATCCTTATTTGGACTCAGCACTGTCGGAATAGCACATGGACTAAGACTCTCTCTGACCAGTCCTTTGTCCAGCAGATCTTGTACCTGCCTTTTGACTTCGTCATTCTCCTGAGGCGTCAATCTGTACGCTGCTTTATTTGGCAAGCTTGCTCCTGGAATGAGGTCAATGTGGTGACTCACACTCCTCATCAATGGCAACGAATGAGGTAGTTCGTCCACAATGATATCAGTGAACTCTCCCAGCAGTTCCTGAATCTCGTCCGGCAAGTCGTCCACTCTTGTGCTTGTCAGGACAATCCTCGACTTCCTGACAACAAAGAATTGTGGATCTTCGTTCTTCTCCAGCTCTATGAGAATCTCCTTCCCACTCATGAGAAGTATTGTGTTGGTTACTTCCGGCTTCACTTATTTATCTTTTATCGGAAACAATCTATGGATTCTCCCATCCTTTTCCAAAGTGTATGTGTTCATCCTCCCGTCATGAACAACATTTCTGTCATACTGCCATGGTCTACCCAGCAGTATATGACATACATCCATGGGAATGACATCACACAAAATCTCATCATGGTAATTCCCAATTTTAAATTTAACTAAGCATTGTTTAGTGACACTTACCCGGTGTCCTTTCTATAGCCACGAGACCTTATATGGACTCGAGTGCTTAGTTGTTTCTAGCTTCAGCTTTTCCACCATCTCGGATGAAACGAGATTATCAGTGCTCCCGTTGTCCACGATGACCTTGCATTTTCAATCCTTGGTTGTGCAAGCCGTCCTAAACAGTCTGCTCCTTTGTACTGCGCTCTCCACCTCTTTCTCAGGTGTCAAAAGGATCTTATGCATTCCAAGTGACCTTCCACTGTCTGCATCTTCGTTCTCAGCATCACACCTCTGCGCCTCTGTGATTTGAGCTTCACTTCTGTCAATTTTCCTGTATGGAAAATCAATGGCTTTGTGTCCATCTTTTCCACATGTAAAACATGCGATAACTCCTCCTCTGCCTCTTCCTCTACCTCGGGTATGAGGAAAAGTGTTCATGTCAGCATAACCGCCACCTTGCTCTGTATGCTGACTCCTCGACTCAGCATATTGCTGCCTCTGTTCAGTTTGTGGTTGCCTTTGCTGTGAGGTTCCACCTTTCTCATCTTTACTCTAAGGTCTCTTCCAGTCCTCCTTGGGCTTCTGAGTTTTTTCTTGGGCAATGGCCTTGCCTCTGGGTTGACTCCTGCCTCACCCTCGCTGTCCCTTCCTGTGGCTCAGCTTTTCTTCGGCTTTTAGAGCCATTTGGTACGCATCTTCCACCATCCTGATGGTCAGCATGCTAAGCTCATCCTGAATGTCATACCTTAAACCATTTAGGTATCTTGCCACCTTCTCGTCATCATTTTCCCGATGACCAGCTCTAATGCTGAGTCTGTAAAACTCCTCGGTGTACTCCTTCACCGTCATCAACTTATGTCTCAGGTTTTGCATCTGCCTGAACAGTGTGATATGGTAATCTCTCGGGATGAACTTCGCCTTCATCTTAGCGATCATCCTGTCCCAGCTCTTAATCTTCTGTTTTCCTTTACAGCGCCTATCAGCCTGCAACTCATCCCACCATAAGGCTGCATGTCCTTTCAATTTGGTAACAGCATGCCTCACCTTCTTGTCCTCTTCGATGTCTTCGTAGTCGAAGTAGGTGTCGAGTGCTCGGATCCAGTCCAGCAACTCTTCTGCATTTAGACTCCCCTCATAGACAGGAATGTCCATCTTGGTCTTTGATCTCATCCTGGCGATAGCTCTTATCAACCGTTCGGTTGAAGCATCTTCTGCTAAGACCTCTTCAGCATCGTGTCCAGCTTCCTCTTCAACCTCGGAATCGCTAAACTCTACTGCACCAGCTCCGCATCTCTGCGCAGTCTCCATCTCCTCAAGCCTTGCTCGGAGATCTCGCATCTGGTGCTCTATTTCTGGATTCCCTGTCGACCTTCCTCTCCTTCGCGCGTCACTTTCTTCTCGATCAGGTGACTGCCTTTCTCTTCTCAGCGGCATGGTTTCTTCTATGTCTCTACTTCAGAAAGCAAAGATACTCCGGCTCTGATACCACTCTGATGCAACTGGCCCTCAAGGCACATCCGCTCTCACCAGGACCTCTTTCACACAGGCTCGAAGAGCTACTATGCTCCTCCAATCCCGTATCGAGACCTTCCGTCACCCACAGGTTACTCCTCCGGTGACCTCCCCTTCTCGTCTCGGGGAATCGGGTTTCGCGATATCGCAAAACTCGCGGTCACAATTCACATGCGATTCAAAGCCCCAAACCCCGATGGGTCAACGAGTCAACGTTCCCTTCCTTTCACGGATTTCTCTATCGAAGTATCGCTACTTGCGATGCCAAAAACCTGACTTCCCAAACTCTGAGCCCCGAGGTGTCGATCTTCTGATACAATGCCACCTGGACTCCACTCGTGCCTGTGGTCCCACACTGCCACGTCACCTTCAGGATTTCGCAGATCGTGAATCCACGATGCAATTTTTCATTGACGTCAAAACCCTGATTCTTCGACTCCTCATAATCTTGCTCCACGTGTCCCTGCTCTGATCGACGGTTCCGATTAAATCAGGAATTCATGACTCGCGTTTAAAAGGGCATAAAACTCTCCCCGCCAAACTCCGAACGCTGAATCCCGATGGCTTTGATCCTTTCCTTCTACGCTTATGGGCTAAACCTCATGGAGTTTTTTTTCCAGACCCAATAGTTAGCGGGACTTCGCAAAATTATCCAGCGAACCCTTGGTCGTCAGTTCGTCCTCTTGGAGATTTCTCTGCTTCGCTTCAAAGCTTGTCCTGTTCGAATCTCTCCTAGATTTGTTCCCACCATATTCGTAAGGAACTATCTCTCCTGAGCTTTTCTAACCCTGACTCCTTCAGGGACTTTTGCGCATGCTTCCTGTGCTCGACTTTCAACAACTCTCTAAGTGTTGAATTTTTCCAGGTACTCTGCACTCCTGGCAACAACAGCCCTGTCTTTCCTTTCTCATACTAACTACTGAGACTCCAGCCTCGGCCTGCACTTCTCCTGCATGGCTCTAATAACCCAATTTAACTTCTGGGCAGATAGGAATGAGAGTTCAACTATCTAGCCTCATCAACGCACTCTATGCAGATGAATTCCACTGCACTCTATGCAGGAAGCTCCTGGCTCAGACAGAGAATCAATTGAAACTCATTCTCCTCTCTTTTAGACTTCAATAAATATCTGAAAAGCACATGCACAACATATTCACAGCAAATGCATACAAAGAAAACAAAACATTCAGGAACACATAAGCAACATGAACAGAGATACAACACCAGTCATGAAATTGAATCAAAAACTCCTTTCTATTAATTAAATCTGTACATGGGTGTTCTTCACCAGTTTTCTACTTGCTCTCCTCTTTCTCCTAAATGAATGATCATAATACAAAGGAGGGTGCCTATATTCCGTTTGCCCTCTCGAAAACTGAAACTATCAAATCTACAATAAATTCCTATCTAACATCATTAAATCTAATAAATTCCTTCCTATCTATAATACAATACAAGTGCGCTTCTTATGAATGCTTTCATTCAAAGGGCGGTGCAACAACTTCCAAAGCATTTCAAAAATATATGTGCTGACGCTATCCAGCTGTATTTTCTTTCTCCACGCGCTGGCTCGCTTGATGAGGTGTGGATGCTCCTGCATCACCATGGTTGTCCTTCATCATGGTTGAGTGAGGTTGACCATGACCATGGTTGACTATGGTTGATGAGAGTTTATTATGGTTGAACATGCCCATGGCTGACCTTCGTTGACCATGTGGATCTCATTATGGTGGACCATGTTGATTATGTTCACCGTAGTTTACTATGGCACTACTACATTGCAATGTTGATCAGATTTTGTTTGTCAAATTGCGACATCATGTTTTGTTCATCACATGCCAACATCAGTTTTTGTTGAACACATTGTGAAATCAGCTTTTGTTCATCACATGTTGACATAAGGTTTTTTTCATCACATTGTGACATTATCTTTTGTTCGTCACTTGACATCATAAGGTTATGGTCATCAAATTACGACGAAAGTTTATGTTTCTCACGATATGGAATTGGAATAGGTTTGGCATAGTTCATTAGTGGGTTATGTTCATCACATTACGACATCGTAAAATGTTTGTCACATCTGCACATTGGGTTGTGTACATCAAATTGTGACAATAGGTTGTTTTTGTCCCATTGTGATGTTTGGAAATGTCTATCACATTGCATTTGTCCCATTACAATGCCAATTTATGTTCATCCGATTGCGATGTTCGTAATTGTTCATGACATCGTGACCTGCGTATATGTTTGTCACAATGTGATTTACATATATGTTTGTTGCATTGCGGTGTTACTATGTTTGTAGATTCCATTGTTACTATGTTCGACACATTACGATGTTTGGAAATGTTTGTCACATTGGGGCATCTATATATGTTCGTCACATTGTGATGTTACTATGCATAGTAGATGGAAAAATTATTATGTTTGACACATTATGACGTTTACAAATGTTTGTCACATTGCGACATCCATATATGTTCGTCACATTACGACATTATGATGTTTGGTAGATTGCAAGTTTACTATGTTCGACACATTGCGATGTTTGGAAGTGTTTATCACATTGCGATGTCAAGATATGTGAATCACATTGCAACGTGAGGAAACGTTTTCCATATTGTGATGATAGGGTGATGTGGGACACATTGAGACATGTATTTATGTTCATCACATTGTGACATGTATTTATGTTTTTCACATTGTGAAGCTACGATCCACATTGTGATGCCATGCCTATTTTCATCAGATTGTAACGTTACTATGTTTCGTAGATTGCAATGTTACTATGTTCATAACATTGCGACGTTACTATGTTTGTCATATTGAAACACTATATTTTCATCGCATTGCAATGTTATGTGTTTTTCACAGTGAGACTTTACTATCTTTGGTAGATTTCAATGTTACTATGTTCAACACATTGCAACATTTGGAAAAAAAATTCAGAATGCGACGTTGGAATAAGTGCTTCACAATGCAACATCAAGAAATGTTCATCGCATTGTGACTATAAGATGATGTGCAACACAATGTGACAACATGCCTATACACATCCATATATGTTTGACACATTGCGATGTTTGAAAATGTTTGTCACATTATGATGTATGTATATCTTCCTCACATTGTGATGTTTGTAAGTGTTTGTCACATTGTGACGTCAGGATATGTACATCGCATTGCAATGCAAGGAAATTTTCATCATATTGGATTGACAGGGCGATGTGGGACACATTGCAACCTCTGTTTATGTTCATTACATTGTGATGTTACTATCCACATTGCGACGACATGCCTATGTTTGCCACATTATGACATTACTATGTCTGATAGATTGCAATGTTCCTATGTTCATCACATTGCAATGTTATATACATTTATCTTCCCTTCAGATGATGAGCTTTGGACAGAAGGAGATCCAAGATCTGAGATTGCAAGGTGCAAACTGGGTGGCAGTTGTGATCCTCCACTAATAATGGGTATTAAGGGAAACTAGTTGTTGATTGAGAATGTGGGAGATGCCAGCAAATCCTTCCATGTTATTTCAACTGATCCCACCACTTTGGACGCTCTAAACATACCTCCAAGTACTCTAATTTTTCTACTCCTCTGCCTCAATTCAAACCTAACAAACTGCTTTTGCAATTCAGAAATAACATTAATGTCGCCAATAATCCCTCCGCAGTCCAAACAGAATGTTTGTTTCCATTGAGGATCTGTCCTTGCCATTACTTCCATTGAATTTACTACCATATTAGTCCTCTAGCCATTGTTAGTTGAAATATAATATCGAACAAACAGACTGTCTCTACTATCGTCAGGCTTAACTATCACATTTCTAGCTTCCAAAATCTCCAAATTCACCACCATGCGCGGCCTAATTTTCCTTCCGGAGTCTTCCATT
>ML789189.1:259448-275558 GCA_009831015.1 Picea engelmannii
ATTCATTAATTAATAAAGTATTAAATTAATGGTGGATAATATAATATAATATTAAATTGGGTTACGTATCCCACAAGGGATAACGTATTCAATACATTTGGATAAGAGTAATTAAATGAAGGGATAAGGAGGGAGTTAATGGAAGGAGGAAAGAAGGTGATGGAGCAATAAGAGGGGGAAAGGAGTTGGGAGGAGGCATTCTACGGGAGACTATTTTTCTTGCTATGGGCAGAGAGCCGAGGGGGGGGCTGTGAGATTGGTGTGCTCAGATTGAGGCACAGGATTTGTTGGTTGTGACCTATTTGATCAGGTAGGCACCGAGTTTCTAGCGGTTTTGGGCTCGGAGGGCCAGGATATCCGTAGATATCCTGGAGCTAGGTCGTTTTCCTAGTTGGCAGGGTGGACAAGAGGTTTTGGGCAATTATTTTATGTGTTTGCAACAGGACTGGACTGTGTAGCAGATAGCAGCAGGAAGGCAGCTGACAACGGAAATTAGCATCAGAGTTAAGGTACTCAATCCGAATTTATGCATTACTCATTGATAAATTTAATTTTATTTGCATAAGTGTTGAGAAAAAGTGGAATAATTCTTCTTTTATGAATTTGGTAGAAATGGTTGTACATTTGATAGGATTTGGTAGAATTTTTATATGTTATTTTCAAATCAGTCATTACATACATTTGATTTTATGAGAGATGATTCATCAAATATTACATCTATGTTAATGGTGATCTTGTGGGCAGTAGGATCCCACAACCTGTACCCCTTAATACCATCACCATATCCAATGAATATAAGACTTTTTTTATTTTGGATCTAATTTAGAACGTTGATGTTTCAGAATTTGAGCATAGGCATCACAACCAAAAACTTTAAGATTAGAATAATTACAAGGGTGACCTATCCATACCTCCTTAGGAATTCTGCATTCTATTGTTGTTGATGGTGATTGATTCACCAGATAACAAGATGTAGTTATTGCTTCTACCCATAGTTCCTGCTGCAAATTGGCATTACTAAGCATACTCCTTGCTCTCTCTAGAAGAGTCATGTTCATGCATTCAGCAACTCCATTTTGTTGAGGATTATAGGAAATGGTTTTATGCCTGTCAATCCCAAATTCCTTGCAATAATTCTCAAACTCCATTGACGTAAATTCACCACCATTATCAGTTCTTAAACATTTAATGGATCTACCAGTGCTCTTTTCCACTAAAGCTCTAAATTGCTTGAAAACTATAAATACATCAGCCTTACTCTTTAACATATAGATCCACACCTTCCTAGAGAAATCATCTATAAAAGTTACAAAATCTGATGATCCTCCATATGAAATAGTAGGGGATGGTCCCCAAACATCAGAATGGATATAGTCTAGGATTCCTTCACTGGTGTGTCTTCCATTTTTAAATCTCTGTCTATTATGTTTTCCATAAATACAGTGCTTGCAGAAATCTAACTTTAAAGACTTTAGACTAGGAAGTAACTTGCGATCAGATAATACCTTTAATCCTTGTCCTCTCATATGACCCAACCATTGATGCCACAATCGAACAGGATCACTGTCGTTCACAGATACCATTGTCACATTATCTAATTTAGTCCTTCCTTCCAATAGAAACAGGTTACCAACCTTGTTTTCTTTCATAACCAATAGAATTCCTTTGTATACCTTCATAACTTCACCTTGAATAATAGTCTTGTAACCTCCTATGTCTAAGACTCCCAAAGATATTAGGTTATTCCTAAGATCAAGTACATGTCTTACATCAGTTAGTATTTTAACAGTTCTATCAAACATCTTAATTCAAATGCTACCAATTCCCACAAATTTAGATGAAATGTCATTTCCCATGTAAACTACTTCATCATCTATAGACCAGTAAGTAATAAACCAGTGTCTATGAAGACACGTGTGGTTTGAAGCACCAGAATCTAATAACCAATTTTGATCATGACGTGAACCAGTACTAATTGTTAAAGTTTCATTAATTATACCTGAACCTGTTGCTGAACTTGTTTCAGTTGTGTTTTCTTCCTTCATCTCTATTGGGGGGTCTTCTTTGGAGTCTTGTTGTCACTTCTAGTAGTCCTTCTTTAGGTTTCCATATTTTCCACAAAACCAACACTTGAGCTTGGTCTTTCTTCCCTTCGACTTTGACCGAGAGAGATCCCTCTGACCCTATCCTCTTTTTTAGGTATTCCTCTTATCACCATCGCCTCAGATGTAGAGGTTTCTAGATTGGACTTCTTCCTTGTTTCCTCAGACAGTAAATCTCCAACAGTATCATCAAACTCAATACTTTCTATTGAACTGAAACTAATAGAGATAATGAAATGATCCCATGACATGGGCAAAGAACACAATAATGTAATTTCCTTATCTTCGGATTCAAATTTCACTCCCATGCTAGTCAACTGGACTGGAAGAGTATTGAAATTATTTAAATGATCAGCAATTTTCTTACCTTCCTTCATGCGCAATATGTACAATTTCCTTTTCAGAAATATCTTGTTTGTCAAGGATTTCGTCATGTACAGGATTTCCAAATTTGACCACAAACCAGTTGTTGTCTTCTCTGTAACAATGTTGAACAGTACATCGTCAGCCAAACACAGACGTATGGCACTCAGTGCTCTCACATCCATATCATCCCAATCATCATCTATTATGGATGCAGGTTGTTTTTCTTTTCCCAAAAGTTCCTTCACCACGCCTTGTTGCACGAGCAGATTGTGCATCTTAACCTTCCAGATCTCGAAATTTTTCTTGCCATTAAACTTCTCAATTTCGAACTTAGCACTCTGCATATTTTTCATTAGAGGAAACATAAAAACAAACACCAATGCTTTTAATATCCAAGGCCCTTTCAAAAGATATGTGAAGGAATGATTGGTAAAAAGTTTAATTAAAAAACTTTTTAATAATACATATAAAAAAAAAAGTTACCTCAAATATATTATATGAAGCATCCACCCTTTAATATAATATCATATAATACAAATCAACCTTTTCATAAGTCATCCACCTTTTAATATAAGTCCTTTTAATGCCTTAAACTTTTCATAAATTAGTTTCACTCCAAAAAAACAAAAACAATTAAGGAGATCGGATAGTCATTTCACTCCATAAACCATGAATTAGTTTCACAAAAAATTTAAGGAGATTGGTGCTCCCATCCAATAGTCGTTTAAGGAGATGAGCGCTCCCATCCAATAGTTATAGGATATTTGGTTTTGAAAATTTAGAGTGCATGAAGGACACTACCAAAACAGTGCTCCCCTCCAGAAGGAACCCAAACGTTGATGTAAAAATGCCAGTGCTCCCAAAAACAAATGAAATATTGCCCCTTCAATAGGTGCGCCTCAACATGCTGATATAAAACCGGAGCTCCTTCACCCTACTCGGTATGTGTGCACCAGTCTCTTGTCCATGATTTATGTTCACGCAACAATGATTTTCTTCCATAGTCAAAACGCTTTCCCCGAGCTCTGATACCACTTGTTGTAAATTTTTCAATGCGGAAACACAAATTAACATAAGACAATCAATAAGAATGCAGACAAGAAACACAACAATTTACATGGTTCACCCAAACATTGGGCTACATCCACCAAGCATAGGTATTGGTTGTCTTATTATTCAGCTAATGAAGATTACACTCCTCACTTACACAGCCTCTACGGGCATACATCAATTTATAGCAATGTACATTAGAAACTGATTATTAAATGTAAACTCATTCATATTCTAACTTGGTCATATTGGTTACAACCAACGCTGGATTATAGGATCTGAAATCCTATTCATGGAAGAATTTTTTGTCACCATTTCCAACAAAAACTGCTTGTACATTAAAAGCAAACAAAAACTAGATTGAATTTACTTAATCTCCAAATGCCCTTATTCAAACCCAAACTCTGGGACACCAATATATTTTATCCATAAAAAATATTTTTTATCCATACCAAACCCAAACGCTCGAACACCAATATATTTTATCCAAAGGTCAAGTCTTAATTCTATAATCAACTCACTCCCTCACTATTCATAAAAAAGATGAATGGGTTATATACTTTTACACTCCACTACGCAAGTGATGATTTCTTTCTGTAATCATCTCGCTATATCACTATTCATCAAAAATATTAGTGGGTTATATACTTTTAGAAAATCCACTTATGATGTCTTCCTTTTAAAAAAAATGCATAATGGAAGTTTTTTTATGGTATCACATCTTAAAAAAACCTGTGATTTGACTGCTATCTAGAAAATACCAATCTACATGGCACCAAATTTTACAGTGAACACTTTGTAGAATAAAACCCTATCATAACCAAAAGAAAAGAACATGCTAAAAATTTAAGTTTGGTCATTGTTGTCTTCACTATCATTCTCCATACCAGTCACTAGTTTATTTGGATCAAATGGCCAAGGTGGGACTCCAAGAGAAGAAGCAGTCTTGAAAATGCCAGTTTACATGGCCACAAAATACCATATTATTAATGTATTAATAATGTGAGATTTCATTGTAGTCTTGAAAATACCAATTTACATGGCCACAAAATTTTAATATGAAGACCTTATACAATAAACCCCCATATCAAAACACAAAAAATGAGCATGCTAAAAATTTAAGTTTGGTTGTTCATGTCTTCACAATCATTATCCATACTAGTGGCTAGTTCATTAGGATCAAATGGTTGAGGAGGGCCTTTTGGAGAAAAGTCGAGTCTGAATTGGTGCTCGAATTGGTGATTGAATTGGTGATTGTTGTGGTTCCATTTTTCTGGTCCAACATGAATATTAAACCCTCCATTAATGTTCCTACGATAAATATTTCTTCTATTTTTTTAAACATGATATGTCAATTCCAAGCATGAGGAAAACCAGTGAATTTATACATCTTGGATCTAAATAATACTTTCATTTATGTAGAAATATAAACTGGAGTGCACCAGGAAGGTATTTGTCACCAGTTGTTCATGTTGTTTCAATTCCATATATTATATTATCATATTTGAATTAAAAAAAATATTATATTATTTGATGAGCTTTGGACTCCGGGAGATCCGAGATCAAATTATATACATTTATCTTCCCTTCACATGATCCAACTTACTAAATATTTTTTCTCCAACTTAGTAAATATTTTTTCTCCATACAATTCATCTAATAATTAATAATGATAGTAATAGGATACTATCTTTGATGGTATTTTTGTCTAGCCATCTATAATATGGACTCATATGGCATGAACCATCCTTCTTTGTAACCATCACTATTGGTGAAGAGAAAGAAATTTGGCAAGGTTGAATGATGCCATCCTTTAAGATTTCTTGGGCCATATGTTAATCTCACTCTTTTGTGCATATGGATACCCGCAAGGCATAATGAGCTAGTATGTGATATCCTCAAATTATTAGAAATTAAATTCCAAGTTGCATTTAGAAATAAATTTCCATTTATGGAAAATGTGAATTTAGAAATAAATTTCCATTAACAGAAAATATGAATTTAGAATTTTGGATTATGTAATTATTATTTTATGACTGTTGGCAAAATATTTGACTTGCTCAACTATCCTCTTTTCTTTGACACATGTATGAGACAAAAACAATTAATAAGTTAAATGTTGGAAGACAAATGGAACAACTAGGTTTAAAATAGTTGACTATGACTCCATGAGTGGGGAACAGGTTTGAGTTAACTCAGAGGTGATTTTTACAAGTGGAGGAAGTTGAATTTGGCCACTAGTAGCCCCTAAAAATTGGGGATTTGTAAAGCTGCAAATTTCCCAAGGAGGTAAAGGAATGGAAATACCTAGGCACAAGATAAATACAACATATGTGGGAGGCAGGAAGTTGCTTAGTATGTTGGGGATTGAGAATGGTTTTGTTGTTATGAGAACATATGGTGTGAGGCAAAGCATTTTCAGATATGTTGAATGTGGTAGTAACTAAGGAGGATGACTCAGTTAACCCTTATGGAGTTATGGTTAGGCTAGGGGGTGATCAGGACAAGTGATCGTGTTTGTTTTGTTTCTACAGTTGGGTGGAATGTGGTTGTTCCATTTGTTTCCCAGCATCAGTATTCAGATATGTATCTCAGCTATGTACTTTATTGTTGATGTTATATTATGGATATTATCTGGTTGTTAAAATGTTGTACATTTTTATACATATAAGTAAAATCTATTTGAAATGGATTCTATAGCCATGTGAAAATGTGGCTTACCTCTGTGTAATAATGTATGTAGTGGTGTTTTAGTTGAAGTATAAATTTTTAGTATACATATGTGTGTGTGTGTGTATATATATAGGAAAACTATGTATATTTTCATTTGGGCCATTATGAATCTATATTCTTAATTATTGTACATTGTTGTGCATAATAAAATACTTCAAAAAGAAAAGTTTAAACAGGATGTATTTTTTTTCTACTATTATGCTGAGTATAAAGAATAAAAGTCCCCAAATACGTTTTGTCATCTATTATCCAAGGAAGATATCTGACATAGTGAATTGTAGAATATATGCCAAAATTTAATTTATTACAGTCAATAGGTCATTGACCAAAATGTTACAGTTTGAGTCCCTTAGACACAAGAACCCCATAGCTAATCTAAACAGAGATTTTAAAGTACTACATGAAATATCTATGAGTGTGCATGGACTGGTGGAAGAAATATGGAACTCAAATACCTTTTGTGGACATGCCAATCTTCTTCACCAAGAGCGTGATCTTTTCTACCAACCTGCAAAGGAGTAATGCAATATTATTAGTAACTTACTATTGTACAAACATTAAAGAATAAGATAAATGAAATATTCAAAGCATACTTATCTGAGATCATGATTGAATACCATAGGGTCATTGTTTCATTGCGAAGTAGTCGATCCATGACCCAGGAGGGAAAGTGGGTGTGTAATCCATCTGATGGGTTCCCTCACAAGACAAAGAGACCCATCATCAGTTTACATACATGTGAAATTATTCACTCGCACAAGTAATAAAACATAGACAAACTTCTAATAAAGTTCAGTAGCTTTGATATCTTGTAGTTTATAAATTATAGAGAGAAGATATACAAAAGAAATGTAGATTGTAATCAATATAAGAGTTTTAATAATCAACAAGTTTTACTTCAAAGAAATTACCAACCCCCATTTAGAGGGCCAAATAATATTGTGGAGAAGCTAACTTATTAAAAACATAGATACATTTTTACACAGACGGGATACCGTCAAAGATTAGTACTTACAATAAAGAAAGTATTAAATTATAAAATAATGATAGAGATGCATAGAAATGTGATCTGGATATACATATATATTTGGGAAATGATCAAAGTAAGAAAATTCAAATCATGAAGCACTTACAGAAACATAAGGATGTGATCTGGGTGTATAAGAATTATAGTAATAATTTAATCTGTAGGTTAAAGGTTAGTTATGAAAAACGTGTTCAAATCCTGCAAATTTCGTGCCTCGGGTATTCACCAAATGAAGGGGCAAATGAATATAAGCATCAGTTATAATATTTAATAAAAAAGAAGACCTTGTTTATTTTAAACAGAGTTGTCGAAGGAAAAAATATCCTCAACTTGTAGACGGATTGAACTATAATAGTCAAGATAGCATTAAAGGGCACCGTTGAATTGGTCATGGGTGTTTAACAGAGACAAAGCGTGATTTTCTTCTTGACAAGGATATTATTTAACCAATGACTATATACAAAGAGGCATCATTGTTATTTTCAACGCTTAAGGGATTTTAACCTTGTCATATAAAATACAAAGTGCAATTTTTTAAAATTACATACAGGGTTTAAATAGATGAAGCCTGTAATAAATCCTTAAGTGTGTGAAGTTAGAAGATCACGAAGGAATGTAAGGATGCAAGTAATTATTATTCGGCCATGAATTTTACAAAGGGTTTACTCGATAGGTCCTTAAACCTGATGATTATTTCCTTACACATTAACCTCCAACAAAGGTCGTAGGTGTACCGACCTCGGTATAGACTTGAAACCAAATGATCAATTTCAGCAAAGGGTTTTAGTTTTTAGCAACGATTGGATTGGAAAGGAGCCTCAGAAGGATACAAGCTTAAGGATTGATAGCCAACAGAGAATAAAATTACAATAAAATTATTCAAACGAATGATAAAATTAAAATATTTTACCTAACATATAGGCAAAATCTTTATCACTGTGGAACCAAAGACGAGCACATCCGAAGGTGCAGCATCGTATGGTTGTTACCTCCAGACCAAAGAAAACATGGTATGAGAAATGTGACTCAACACCCATAGAGAACACACATTACATAGACAGAAGAGATATTCCACAAAGAACATCCATTGCATAGACATAGAAGATATTCCACCGAGAACAAGCATTGCATAGATCGGGAAAATATTCCACAAAGAATATACATTGTATAGATAGAGAAAGATTTATATAGTAAATGGATTATACACCCTTTAGAAAATGTTTGCTCAAAAACCCTTTCACCAGACATAGAGTTCTTGCATAAAAGATATTGCATAGTGAACATATTATGTTACAAGAATAATAAATGGTACAGAGCACAATTGCAAAGGAAATGCATAACTTCAGAGAACATGTTTAAACTGCATTACAAAGATAACAATGTACTTAATGCACCTATGGAGAGACTTTATAGAGTGCCCTTGATACCACTCTCCACCAGGGTCGAACGTTATCACATAGCCAAATGCAATCGTCAGTTGCATACAATGTAGAGAAAAATGTTTTACAAAACAAGAGGTAACTACGAAGAATGATTGATACATCGAGCCCATCGGTAGTGAAGGAAGAGCATTTGTAAACCCTGCATCTTTACCATGTGAATCGATGGAAGTGGTGAGCCCGCATTGAACATTTCCCTGTAGTGATAGTTCTGGAGGGTACTAGACAGGCCTATCACCATTAAATGGGCCGGACAGAACGTAAATTCCTACAGGCTAGAATAGCATAGGTTCAGACCTGACCTTTCATCCACCTCTTTTCATTTTCAAACCAATTAAATTATGGGTGGATAGTTTTAACCTGGCGTCGGGTGGGTAGTGTTAACTTGCGCATTGGGCTTCACTTCATGTGTAGTGTGTGAATCGTATGCCACTTCAAACATACACCCTTATACTATGGGAAGGATTTTAATCATAGAATGTTAAACTATGGAAAGTGTTATGGTTTAGATACATTAATTACCCTAGTGTATGGACTCTAGACTAGGAAAGTGATGTCTCCTAGTCCACTAGGGTCATGACCTTGTGTTATTGTTTTTCCTTACATGAATTTCTTTAACATAATAAAAAGATTGACTTAAAGTATAATTTAGTTATGACATTCAATAGTTATGATAACATGGGTATGAGGTAACCATAAAATGTTATGTGATGGGCCTTATTCTATGGACCTTGGTAGTTATAGTTACCAATTTAAACAATGCAATCAAATTCATGACTTTAAGTTCAGTAGTAGGGTAAATTAGATTATGAGTTAATCTAATGAAAATGCTATGATTTATTTTAATGCAAGCAATAGTAATTTTTTATTGGATAGTAAAACCTCCTATAGACTCTTAGGATGGATAGTCTAGTAGAGTAAAAATTTTATTTGTACAAACAATGTCTTATATATATTGGGTGCTTCATTTATTTAACAAATATTAAGAAAAAAATTAGAATGATAAATACTGAATAATTTTAAATATTGGAATAAATACGAATAATACATCGATAAAAGGTTCAATGGAACTAATATTTCTTTAAATAATTTGAAACATTCTTCACAAAGTCATAATTATGTGTCATATCCCTCACTCAGGCATCCTTACAATTATGTGTCATATCTCTCACTCGGGGATTCTTACAGGAATAACTGTAAAGTCATATCGCCATGTATCATTCATATCACCAGGAATAACTATAAAGCCATATTGCCAGGATAAGAGAGATTGTAAGGTGCAAATTGGGTGGTAGCTCTGATCCTCCACCAATAGTGGTTATTAAGAGATACCAGTTGTTGATTGATATCGTGGGAGATGCCAATAAATCCTTCCATTGTATCTCGACCCATCCCACCACTTTGGAGGATTTAAACATATTTCCCAGTATTTTAACTTTGTTCATCCTCTGCCTCAATTCAAACCTAACAAACTGCTTTTGCAATTCATAAATAACATTAACATTGTAAATAATCCCTCAATTAATTAACAGAGGCAGAACTAAATACGTGAGCAGAGCTCACCTTCATTGATTATTGAAGCCAATCATTACATTTATATAGCACAAACAACCTTGAACTGACCTCCTACAAAGGTGGATCTGAAACCACCAGAAAACCCTAAATTGGACAAGCACACAACAACTCACAACCACTTAATTACATAGATACTAATTTCTACATTATTCCAACACTCCCCCTTAATGGAGAAATGGATTTTCTACCACACCTAGAAACTCTGACGTCGACCGCTCTCGGCAGCAGCCGCACTCCACTAGGACCTTCACTAACTTCGGCCCCGAAGATCTTTTATGTGCCTCCAATCCCGTATCGGGACCTTCTGTCACCCACAAGACACTCTGTTGATCTCCCGGCAACTATCTCGGGAAATCGGGTCTCGCGAAACCGCGAACCCTGCGTACGCCCCTTGTGCGCTTTGAAACTCCGATCCCCGATCCCCGAGGTCAATGGTCAACGACTCAACCCTGTCGGGAAATTATCGTATGAAAGATCACAACTGCTTACCTTCCAAAACCCCGAATGCCGATGCGCGATGCCACGTGTTGTCCTCCACGCTGCTCCTGTGGGACCCTTCGCGACTCACGACCTCGTGATTCCTCCGTGCTCCTTTCGACTTTGAAAACGCCGAAGTGCCGAGTCCCGAGTCCTCGGGATCTCGTGCCACCTNCCGATGATTGACGGCTCCGATTAAATTGGGGGACTGCGATTCTGACGTGCACGCAACTCTTTACACTCGCCACCCCGATATGCCGATACACGAAGATAACTGAATTTTCTCATGCACCTGGGAGTTAATCCCCTCGCAACTCCTCTACGATCTGACAGGCTTCGGGATTTCAAAAATCTGCTCGACAGCTTCAAGTCGTCGATTCTCTTCCTCTTGAGAATCCTCCGGCCTCCAAGTTTTTCCTTGATTCAAAATCTCTCCCAGGCCAGTTCCTACAACATGAACGAGGAACTATCACTCCTGAGTTGAATTCTCTCTGACTTCTTTAGAGATCTTTCGAGCACCCTGCTCACACTCAACCTTCAATCACTCTCCAAGTGTTGAAGTTTTCCAAGTCTGGTGCACTCTCAGTCACAGTGACCCCAACCTTTCTTTTCTCAGACTTGCTACTAAGATTTCAATCCGACCTGCACTTCACCTGCACGGCTCGAATAACACAAGTCAACTCCGAGTTGAATGAGAATGAGAGTTTAACTGTAGAGCCTCATCGACGCACTCTATGCGGAGGAATTCAACTGCACTCTATGTAGGAATCTCTCGGCTCAACCAGAGAAACAATTGAAACTCATTTCTCATTCTCTCAGGTTTCGAACCTGATATGCAATCACATATGCAGAATATAGAAGATAAGCATAAAGAGAAGCAAGTATGAAATAGCATAACATCAACAACACACACAATTCAAACACAGCCATGGAATTGAATCAAAATCTCTCTTCTATTAATTCAATCTGTACATGGGTGTTCTTCACAAGTTCTCTGCTCTCCTTTCTCTTCTGAATGCAAGAATGATCCGGGATAATCTAATACAATGTACAAGGAGGGTGTCTATATTCGTTTTCCCTCCTGGGAGTGAAACTGTCTAATCTACAGCTAACCCTATCTACCATCATTAAAACTATTTAGTGTCTTCTTATCTATATTACAATATAAGTGCGCTTCATATAAATGCATTCATTTAAACGACGGCGCAACAATCTTCCTCGTGATTCAAAATGTATGCGCTGGTACTGTCTAGCTGTTCTTCTCTTTCCTCCGCGCTGGCTCGCTTGATGAAGTCGTAGATGCTCCTGCATCAAACTCTCTACAAATTTCAAATTTTGCCTTTCTTAGAGGCTTAGTGAAAATATCAGCCATATTTTCATTTGTGTTATAATAGATTAAGTCAATCTCTTTTGACTGTATCTTTTCTCGGGCAAAATAATGTTGAATTTCAGTGTGCTTAGTTCTGGAATGATACATAGGGTTATTAGCAAGTTTGATTGAACTTTGATTATCACAATTGATAACTGTGGGTGCCTTTTGTTCTTCTCCCATGTCTTCAAGAATTCTCCTCATCCAGACAGCTTCACATGTAGTACTGCACAAGGCTTTGTACTCAGCTTCAGTTGTAGACAAAGAAACAGTTGGTTGTTTCTTACTGCTCCATGATACGACCCATGAACCAATTCTAAAGGCATAACCTATGGTTGACTTTCTGTCACTAAGATTTCTAGCCCAGTCAAAATCAGAATATCCTGCCAACTTAACATCAAATTCATCAGTATATTTAATACCAAAATCAATAGTTCCTTTCAAATAACGAAGGACTCTTTTTGCTTCTTTCCAGTGACTCTCATGAGGCTTAGCCATGAACTGACTAAGTATGTTGACTAAGTAGGCAATATCTGGCCTGGTTGTGGTGAGATAATTCAGACTTCCCACCAGTTGTCAATACAGAGTTCCATCCAATTCCTTCGTCTCCTCATCACTATAGAGCTTAACATTCTGTTCTAATGGAGTAGGCATCACCTTACATCCATTCATATCAAATCTCTGAAGCAATTCTCTGGTATATTTTCTTTGTGTAACCAGTGTCACACCATCTTCTTTCCATACTTCAAGACCCAAACAATAATGTAGTTCTCCAAGATCCCTTATTTCAAAAACTTGTGGTAATTGCTTTTTGATTTCATCAATTAGCTTAGAAGCATTTCCTGTTATGATTAGATCATCAACATAGAGAGAAATCAAAACAATATGTTCTTTTTCATCTTTCTTAATATAGATATTTGGATCATTCTTACTCTTCAAAAATCCTTTTTGCAGAAAGAAATTGTCTATCTTTTCATACCATGACTTGGGTGCATGTTTTAATCCATATAGAGCCTTTTTCAATTTGCATACCAAATGTTCTTATCCCTGTTTAACAAATCCTTCAAGTTGTACAAGATATAATTCCTCCTTTAATTCTCCATTTAGAAAAGCAGACTTCACATCTAACTGATGTAGGTTCCATTTATGTTTTGTGGCTAATGCAATCATCAATCTAATGGTGTTTAACTTAGCTACAGGTGAAAAAGTATCTACATAATCAATTCCCTCTTTTTGTGAATACCCTTTTGTAACCAATCTTGCTTTATATTTATCTATACTACCATCAGCATTAAATTTGGATTTAAACAACCATTTACATCCAATTGGAACTTTGTTTTTAGGCAACTATGTTAATTCCCATGTTTCATTCTTCATTATTGAATCATATTCTTCTTTCATTGCATCCATCCAAACTTTATGTTCTTTAGCTTGTTGATAATTTGCAGGTTCTATAGTGTTCATTACTTGAGTCATCAAAGCATAATCTTTGTACCTGATAGGTGTATGAATCTGATGAGATGTCCTCCTTGGAGTCTTGGTGCTAGAATCTCTTATTCTTCTTTAAGGTGTAGTTCTTTCAACCTTTTCTTGATCCTGACCCTGTACCTGTTCTTGTTCCTCCTCTTGATCCTCTTTTTGTACATGTGTTACATCTATATCTTCTACAATATAGTCATGAGGAATGTGCCATTCACTATGACTATCTACTTTATGACCTTTATCTTCATGAAATAATACATCTCTGCTTGGAAAGACTTTATGCATGTTAGGATCAAACATCTTATATGCTTTATGCTCATCATAGTAACCAAGAAAAATACACTTGATGGATTTTGCATCAAGCTTTCTCCCATCCTCTTTGGGAATGTGAGCAAAAAATTTACTTCCAAATATTCTCAGATGATTCACAACAGGCTTATAACCATAAAAAGCTTCAAATGGAGTTTTATGATCTAAGATTTTAGTAGGACTTCTATTTTTCAAATAAACAGCAGTTCTAATAGCTTCAGCCCAAAAACCATTAGTGAGATTTTTACCTTGAAGCATACTTCGTGCACATTCAACCAAGGTTCTATTTTTCCTTTCTGCCACTCCATTTTGCTGAGGAGTGTGTGGTACCGTGAACTATTGTAGAATTCCATTTTCTTTGTAGTATTTGAAGAAAGCCCCATATCTATACTCTCCCCCTTCATCTGATCTAAGAATTTTGATGTACCTGCCAGTTTGATTTTCAACCAAATTTTTAAACTCCTTAAAGTATTCAAAAACATCACTTTTCTTTCTCATTAAATACACCCATGTGTATTTAGTGCAATCATCAATGAAAATAAGAAAATAATATGCTCCTCCAATAGACCTTGTTTGCATGGGACCACAGACATCTGTGTGCACAAGTTCAAGTATATCCCTTTTTCTTCTATCTATATGAGAAGGAAACTCTTCTTTGTGTTGCTTTCCCAAAGAACACCCATCACATGCACTATGTTCATTCTTTAATAGTGGAAGTCCTTCCACCATGCCTTGTTTCTGAAGAAGCAACAAATCATTATAGTTTAGATGTCCATACCTTTGATGCCAAAATACCTCTGTTGGCATCATTGTTGAAGCCAAGGCTTGATGTCCTTTCATCGTCACATCAAGCTTGTATATCCCTCCAACTCTAACTCCTGTAGCAACTACTTTGTAATAGTCTTTTACATCCTTCACAAGACAATGTGATTTTACAAAATCTACCTTCATGTCTTGATCTGTTATGGTGGAAATAGAAATTAAATTTTTCTTTATACCAGGTACATGCATTACATTTTGTATGTGTTTAACACTACCATTTGGTAATGTAACAAAGATATCCCCATAACCTTTCATTTGATGTGACCATTCATCACCAAGGTAAATGTTAGCACCATCATTAGTCTCACAATAATTGTCAAACCAGTTTCTATTATAAGACATGTGGATCGATGCACCAGAATCTACATACCATGCATGCACATCATCTGTCTCAGCTGACAAAGCAGCATCTGATATGAATAATTTTTGGAATTCATCATTACCATTATCACCCCATTCAACAAAGTTATTATTCTGCCTCGAATTTCTATATTTGTTCTCATGTTTATGCTTATACCAACAATCCTTAGCATGATGTCCAGCTTTTCCACAATTAAAACATGAATCACTCTTTCTCTGATTTGTATGTGACCGAGGAGATGTCATACCTTTATGTTCTTTTGCATATTGAGGTTTTCCTCCTTTGTTGCGTTCCCAAGGCTTTCCTTTGTTGTGTTCCCAAGGCTTTCCTTTACCCTTTTCCATCAATGTTGAATCTGAATGTGGAGGCTTTCTAGTGAGATGGATTCTATGTTTCTCCTCTTGTAGAAGAATACCTACAAGTTATTCAAATGTCGGAGCATTCTCTCA
Organism: Picea engelmannii; assembly: GCA_009831015.1. Taxonomy (NCBI): domain Eukaryota; kingdom Viridiplantae; phylum Streptophyta; class Pinopsida; order Pinales; family Pinaceae; genus Picea; species Picea engelmannii. The sequence continues at coordinate 275,010 of ML789189.1, forward strand.
GGCTGCAATACCTGTTATGAACATTCGGTAGTCTTCTAGCATGCCATTTAACGTGACAGATACTAGATCAGTGGGTGAGACCTTTTCTCCTATGTCACCCAGTTTATCTTTTAAATATTTGATTCTTGAAATGAAATTAGTAACGTTTTCATTTTCCTCCATTTTGATTGAGAGCAATTTTCTTTTTAAAAACAAAACTCAGTTTGTATTAGCGGTTTGGTATAAACCTTTCAATATGTCCCACGTCTCCTTAGATGTTTTCCAATCTCTTATATGTAGAATTATGTTGTCTGATGCAGGAGCATCTACACATCCTCAAGCGAGCCAGCGCGCACGGAGAGAGAACACACAGCTGGACAGTGCCAGCACGCACATTTTGAAATACTTGGAAATTGGTGCGCCGTCATTTGGACGAGGCATTCAAAACCTAACGCAGTTGTATTGTATTAGTAGATAGGGAGGCATTTAATTGATTTAATGCTGGTAGATAGAATTTTGCTGTAGATTAGACAGTTAGCTGTAGAGAGGGAAAACGGAATAATAGACACC
>ML789189.1:281182-304644 GCA_009831015.1 Picea engelmannii
GACGTGGCAGTGTGGGACCCGGACGTCAGTGGGAGCCGCGTGGAGGTATATCGGCATATCGGGGTTCGGGGATTCGAAAGGTAAGTACCTCCCTGCCTCTCACCCGCCGATTTCCCGATAGTAAAATCCCCGAGATCCGGAGCCTTGACCGTTGACCTCGCGGATCGGGATTCAGAGATTACATATTGCACTGAAGGTGCGCATAAGGTTCGCGAGTCCGCGAAACCCAACTTCCCGAGTTCCGAAAGGGAAGGTTCCCGAGAAGACTGTGGGTGATAAAACTCCCGAGGAGGAGTTGGGAGAGCATCGACTCTTCGGGCCGTAGAGTGAGAGGGTCCTGGTGGAGTGACCGCCTGTTGAGAGTGCGGTTGCCGTCATTGTCTTTTACAAACATTATGAGGAAAACTTTATCTTTGTTTTCTCTCTTCTCCCAATCTTGGGAAGCAGTAGAAGGCTTTGCCTCATCTCCCGAGACAATAGCCCAAACCCCGAATGCTTCCAGCACTGTTTTCATCTTAAATTTCTAATTTACATAATTGGATCCATCTAATTTATTTGATTCATTTATGTATGAATCAATTAAAGAATTTGTCATTTTAAATTCTTTAAAAAACAACTCAGAAATTACCTTTCGCTGCCACCACCAAGCCTTCTCCTACCAACAACAATGCGGCAGCTTCCTTGGCTGATCCCACAACACAGCTCGAGTCAAATAACAACTGACTGATGCAGATGAAGATGCAGTGATCAGTGAGGCCACAAGGGCACACCACAAGTGAGACTAGCTCACACAAAATTGGTAGCGCTTTCCTAAAAATGGTGACCTCTTCAGTAATCCATTTATAAAATTGCAACCTCCAAATTCTGTGACATACATCGGTTGTCTTTTATGTGCAGAGGAAGCTCTCCTTTTCCATGTGACTCAGCAGTGATCAAATATCAGTGCTCTAAAGGCGTTGAATGGTGGGTTGGACCTTCTGATGATAACGATGAGAGCGATATCGAGCGCTCCTGAGGCACCAATAACAGATCCTTTCACTCTCAACACACTGTTGGCTGCTCCACGTTGCCTGTTGAACCAGGAACATGAACTCTCAATGTTCTTGTTGACATTCCAAACTGCTCAAACAACAAAGAACCAACGGAGAAGAAAATCACGCAAACAAGTTTCTCTCACACATTGCCATGCATGACAGGTCATACGCAAATCATGGCTCTTCAAAAGGCACTCACACTAGGTGACTGTGGGTGGGGTCGGCAGCTCTACTCTACGATTCGCCTTACCAGAAAGTGATCCACCTAGCAAGGAGGGATACTCAGATGACTGTGCACGAAGATGAGCTATCAGGAATTTACTCGTCCATACAACAAACTTGCCTCTTGAGTAATACGCTCTCGGGTCATCACCAAACCCCTCCACACGTCTGCGGCTCCTCTAGCAACAGAAATCCTCTTTATCCATCGATTCTTGATGCGAGCTTACCAGGTCGGTAGTAGTAATCGTATCTCTTCCACACAGGTGAACTCTCCAAGTTATGGCTCCTACACCAAAAATCCTTTACTCAGCCTCTGACCAGGCTCTGATACCAAATTAATGAACAGAGGCATAACTAAATACGTGAGCAGAGCTCACCTTCATTGATTATTGAAGCCAATCATTACATTTATATAGCACAAACAACCTTGAACTGACCTCCTACAAAGGTGGATCTGAAACCACCAGAAAACCCTAAATTGGACAGGCACACAACAACTCACAACCACTTAGTTACGTAGATACTAATTTCTACATTATTCCAACACCCTCCGCAGTCCAAATAGAATGTTTGTTTCCATTGAGGATCTTACCTTGCCATTACTTCTCTTGAATTTACTGCAATATTATTCGTCTGGCCATTGCCAGTCGAAATACAATATCGAACAAACAGATTGTCTCTATTATCACATTTCTCCAAAATCTCCAAATTCACCACCATGCACGCCCTAATTTTCCTTCTGGAGTCTTCCATTCTATTGGTGTTGGAAGTAAGGTTTGTGTTTCAGGGAGAAACTTTCATCATAATCGATAGCCTTGAACTACTTGTTGCATAATTAAGAGTGTGATGGGACCTCGTGGTTTGACCTTTGTGAGAAAATATCCTAAAAGATACAGTCCATATCATACTAATTATACGAATGCAATCCAACTGATTTGATTTCAATATTCTAATGCTACTTGTTTAACAGCCACTGAATTGATCCAAGGAGTGAACAAGCAAGTGTGAGTTGTTATTAATGTGATAACTTCAAATCAAGCAAGCGTGATTGTGATCATATTAATGTGATAACTTCAAATCAAGATATTGTGATAGTGTTGCGGATAAAGTATATCCACACAACTTGCATATTAAATTTTGTTATAAAAGAAAAAGGAGGAAATCTATGTATATATTGATGAACCTAGAGATTAAATTAGAACTGGAAAAAAGGGACCTCTCGCTTTATAAATATTTGAAAATGTTGGTTGCATGCATGTGAAGAAAATCCATCTATGTGTTATCCCCTGCGGACTTGGAATGATTAAATGTTGTTTTTATCCACTGCAGACATGGGTTGGCTCCATATTCATCCTATTAAAAAAATGGGACAAGCAAGTTTTTTCAACTACACAAACATATTAAAATACCTTATCTCCTATCATAGAAGATTTATGAGAAGTGAAATAGAATTTATTTTGATATAATCAGCAGCTAAGGATTAGGGAAACTACTTTTTTTCTGATCATTAATATAAAAGATATGGATATAAAGTTCTTTTCAAATAATTTTTTGAAGTCTTTTAAAATGTAATAAAAAATTTAATAAAACTTATTTATTTGATTTAGATTAAAAAATAGTTATTTTAATGTACAGATCTAGATTTTTATAAATATTTTTAAAACAGTTTTTTATTGTATTTTAAATACTTAAAAAATATAATTTACTTTATGATGCAAGAGCATCGCCAGTAGAAAGCCAACGTGGGACAAACACCATCACATTTTTGGCACATGTTGAAAATGTTTGAAATGTTTTTGAAAGTTTAGATGCGCAGACACTAATGAAATAGTTAAGAAGGCGTACTTCCATATTGTAAATAGATCTTGAGAGATTCTCTCTCATCTGTAAAGTGTAGAGTCATTTATGCATAGTTAAAGAAAGTAAGTAGATTTAAATTTCTAGATTAGACAGCTTTAGGAGCTGGAGGGAAAATGGATATAGACACCCTCATCTTGTATCATTGTAACATTATCAAGAATATCATAGAGCATATAGAAGAGATGTAGCAGAGAGTTGTGTAGAAGAACCCATGTATAGAAGTTCTGAAATTAATATATGAAGCTTTGATTCAGACTCATGGGGTTCTAATGTTTTTTGTGTATACATGTTGAATTCTATGCTTATGGTTGTTTTACTCTTTCTGTTGTGCATTTTCTTTTATGCTATGTATGTATGATTTCATGTTAAGTGTTTGAAGTCTGAGAGAGTAAGGAAATGAGTTTCAATTGTTTCTCTTCTTGAGTCAGAGTTCCTACAAGGAGTGTAGTGAAGCGTCTGCAAGGAGTGCGTTGACAGGTTCAGATTTCATCTCTGAAATCTCAGGAGGGATATCGTTGTTCTCATTTCAACTGAAGCACAAGACAAGCATAGAAGTCATGCAAGGTGTGCACAGGCTGGTCGAGACCTTAGAACACATAGACTAAGGTTGAGAGGTTGAAGGACTGTTGTTGCAGAGTTGCACGGAGTCAAGAGATTCAAATATTTAGGAATATTTGAAGAAGTTCCGCAAGGAGTGTGTGTAGAAGTCTTTTGGGAGACTTTAGTTTGTAAAAGGAAGCTCAAGAGGGTCAGCACTTTCAAAGTGTTGAAGAGAAGGAGAGGAGTTTTGGTCATCGTTCAGAGGCCAAGTCAAAGTGAAGAGGATCGTTGAGGTGACTCAGAGAAGAGGTTCTTGAAGAAGGAATTTGGATGGTCGAGGTTCTCCAAGGAGAACCCCCGGAATAGCAAGGACCGTAGGATCTACAGGAGTTGCAAGGCGAATAAGGGGCTGCTGATCTTGACTTATTGGGACGTCAAATCATTTCGGAATTTTGGGGTTCGAGAGTCCAAAGTGTAAGCCAAACCCTTGGCTAATCAAAACCCCGAAACACAAATAGAAGTATTCATGTGTGGAAAGAGCGGGCAAGAGTATAAGTGTTTCGGAACATTGGAATTTGAAAAATCGAGGATTACAAGGACATAAGGTGGTTCGAGAGTTCCAAACTCCCGATACTTGAAAACCCAAACAAGAAGAAGGCGACACGTGGAAGGACAGGAGACGTTCTATCAAGGGTTGTGAAAGCAGAGGAGGAAAAATACCATTTCGGCTTTTTGGGACTTCGGAGACTGGAATACGGAAGTGACAGAGCATTCGATCCTTATCGTATCAAACTTCTAGTACGTGAAAGTCTGAAATGATTTCAGAAGATGAAATTTCGGCATTTTGGGGTTCAGAGGTTCGAGGACCCTGAGGACATAGTGGAAGCTCTTTTCGGTGGTTGAAATCCCAAAACTGTGAAGAGGAAGGGAGGACGGAAACATTTTCATTTTGGTAAATCGAAAGTTAGAAGTTCGGGACTCCAGAGGTCGAGAGCAGAGTTGCCCGTCATCACAACTCCCAAATTCATGGAAGCCAAAAAACCAAAATTGACATCAAGAAAGGCAAGTATTAGTATTTCGAGGTTTCAAATATCGAAGAGATAAGGTGCTCGACCACAGGATTTGCGAAATTGTGAAATCTGGTATCTCAAAATAAAAGAGGGGTTCCCTCAAGGTTTGTTTTGGGTGGTGATTTCCCAAAAGGGAAATAGAAGAGCCAATCGAGCTCTTAGGGGCTAGAAAAGAAAAGATCCTATGCGGATTCCAACCTGCGGGTCTGGGGGTCTACGTCAGTTGTGGTATTAGAGCCTAGAAAAATTTATTTGCTTTCTGTAGCAGGGAAAAGAGGAATTTTACCGCCATGACACCGAGAAGAAGAGATAGGCAACTACCTGACCCACCAGAGGAAAGGGAAATTCCGAGAAGAAGAGACAGACAATTACTTGATCCGGCAAGGAAAAGAGAGATGCGTGAACTACGTGCCAGGATTGATGCCATAGAGATAGCACAGAGGTGAACAGTTGATGCTGGGGATATCAGTGAATATGAAAGTGAAAATGAAGTTGGAAATGAAGAAGTTGCAGCCGAAAATGCAGAAAAAGAACACATATTCAGGGTTGTTGCAAGGATAGGTGCTAGAGAAAAAATGGACATTCCAGTATATGAAGGAAACCTGGATGTTGAAGAGCTTCTAGACTAGATTAGATCTCTAGATAAATATTTTGACTGAGGATGTTGAGGAAGATAATAAGGTTAAACATGTTGTCACGAGACTTAAAGGGCATGCATCATTATGGTGGGATGAACTACAGGCTAACAGATGCTACAAAGGCAAGCAGAAAATCAAGAGTTGAGATAGAATGGTTGCGAAGATGAAGGAAAAATTCATACCCAAGGATTACCAAATCACTCTATTTTGGAGGATTAACAAATGCACCTAGTACTTTCATGAGGTTGATGAATGAAGTCCTGAAGGAGTTCATTGGAAAATTTGTCATTGTATATCTTGACGATATACTGATTTTCAGTAGAACAGAAACAGAGCACTTGAAGCATTTGGCTACAGTGATGAAAAGATTGCAGCAAGAGAAGTTGCTCATAAATATGAAGAAATCATCATTCATGAAGACAGAGCTCATATATTTGGGGCTTTTTATTTCGGAAGATAAGTTGAAAATGGATCCAAATAAAGTGGAGGTGGTTGAGAATTGGCCATCGCCGAAGAGTATCTTTGAAGTTCGAAGCTTTCATGGATTGGCTAGTTTCTACAGGAAATTTATCAAAAATTTCAGTGGAATTAGCGCACCGATGATGGACACAATGAAGAAAAGGCATAAATCTTTTCACTGGATAGAAGAAGTAGAGAAAATTTTCAATTTGTTGAAAAGGAAGATTACTGAATAGCCAATTTTGGTGTTTCCAGATTTCAACAAGACATTTCAGATCAAATGTGATGCTAGTGGATTTGCAATTGGAGCGGTCTTGAGCCAAGATGACAGGACAATCGCATACTTTAGTGAGAAACTGAATGAGGCAAAGGTTAAGTACTCCACATATGATAGATTTTTATGCGGTCATACAAGCACTGAAGAAGTGGAGGCACTATTTAGTTCCTAAAGAGTTCGTTTTATATAGTGATAATCATGCCTTACAATTTGTAACTCAGCAGGATAAATTGAACCAGAAGCATGCAAAATGGGTTGAATACATGCAGAATTTTACTTTTATAATTAAAAATATTTCTGGAACTGCTAACAATGTTGTTGATGCTTTGAGCAGGAAATGTTTATTGATGCAGGAATTTAGAGTCAAAACATTAGGTTTTGATAATCTCAAGGACATGTACAGAAATGATCCAGATTTCAAAAAGGCGTACGAGGCATATGAGAATCCAATTCTCAAGGACAGAAGTCAATGGACTGAATATATGATCCAGGATGGATTACTATTCAGAGGAAATCAACTGTGTATTCCAAAATTCTCCATGAGGGAGAATCTGTTGAAGGAAAAACACAATGGAGGATTGGATGGACATTTTGGTCATGATAAAATGTTATCGAAATTAAATAGCTCATATTTTTGGCTGGGGATGAGGACCGATGTCAAAATATTTGTGGATAGATGCAGAATTTTTCAGCACTCAAAGGGAAAAAGATGGAATACAGGGTTGTATCAGCCATTACCCATACCAGAGAGGCCATGGGATGCAGTGAGCATGGATTTTATATTGGGGTTGCCAAGGATGCAAAGAGGGTTTGATTCAATCTTTGTTGTGGTAGACAGATTTTCTAAAATGGCACACTTTATACCATGTCTGAAAACCAGTGACGCAACTCATATCACAAACATGTTTTTCAAAGAAGTTGTCAGACTTCACAGCTTAACAAGGAGTATAGTTTCAGATCGAGACACCAAGTTCGTTGGACATTTTTGGAGGAATTTATGGAAGAAGTTGGGGACAGGTTTGTATTTTAGCTCAGCTTATCATCCTCAGATGGATGGAAAGACAGAAGTTGTGAACAGAAGCTTGGGAGATTTACTGAGAAGCCTAGTGACCGAACACCACAGTCAATGGGATCACATTCTGCCACGGGTCGAATTTTCTTATAATGATTCACACAAAAGAAGCACGGGGCAGAGTCCATTTCAGATTGTTTATGGAATACAACCAAGGGGAGTTTCTGAATGGAAAGATTCAAAATAGAATGAAACTAGAAGTGTTAGTGCAGAAGATTTTGCAGAGGAAATAAAAGAACTTCACAGCCAAGTGAAGGAGCGATTGCAGAACTCGAGCCAAGAGTACAAGCACAGAGCTGATCAACACAGGAGAGAACTTCAATTTGAATTTGGTGATCTGATTCTTGCACACCTAAGAAAGGAAAGGTTCCCAAGGGGAACATATAACAAACTTAAAATGAAAAAGATTGGACCATGTAAGATCACAAGGAAATTTGGGACAAATGCATACAAGATTGAATTACCCGATGGGGTCGAAATTTCACCGATATTCAACATCTCATATTTGTACCCTTACAAAGTTGAAGAAGCATGAGAAAACAGTGAACAGACAGAGGTTCAGTGGGCTAAACAAATGCCTGTAGCTGAAAAACCACAGATGGAGAGTATACTTGACAAGAGAGTCAATAGGAGGACCAGGAGAAAAGAGTATTTTGAATACTTAGTCAAGTGGAAGGGACATTCAGTTGAAGATTCCAGTTGGGAGAATGAAGCAAAAATCCAGAAGCATGGACAGACAGTGCAAGAGCTCATGAACAGGAGTCCATGAAAATTTTCAATCGAGGGCGTATGATGCAGGAGCATCGCCAGCAGCAAGCGAGTGTGGGACAAACGTCATCACATTTTTGGCACACGTTGAAAATGTTTGAAATGTTTTTGAAAGTTTGGATGTGCAAAAACTAATGAAATAGTTAAGAAGGCATACTTCCATATTGTAAACAGATCTTGAGAGATTCGCTCTCATCTGTAAAGTGTAGAGGCATTTATGCATAGTTAATGAAAGTAGGTAGATTCAAGTTTCTAGATTAGACAGCTTTAGGAGCTAGAGGGAAAACGGATATAGACACCCTCATCTTGTATCATTGTAACATTATCAAAAATATCATAGAGCATAGATAAGAGATATAGCAGAGAGCTGTGTAGAAGAATCCATGTATAGAAGTTCTGAAATTAATATATGAAGCTTTGATTCAGACTCATGGGGTTCTAATGTTTTCTATGTATACATGTTGAATGCTATGCTTATGGTTGTTTTACTCTTTCTGTTGTTCATTTGATTTTATGCTATGTGTGTATGATTTCATGTTAAGTGCTTGAATTCTGAGAGAGTAAGGAAATGAGTTTCAATTGTTTCTCTTCTTGAGTCAGAGTTCCTACAAGGAGTGTAGTGAAGTGTCCGCAAGGAGTGCGTTGACGTGTTCAAAGTTCATCTCTGAAAGATCAGGAGGGATATCGTTGTTCTCATTTCAACTAAAGTGCAAGACAAGCATAGAAGTCATGCAAGGTGTGCGTAGGATGGTCGAGACCTTAGAACACATAGACTAAGGTTGAGAGATTGAAGGACTGTTGTTGCAGAGTTGCACAGAGTCAAGAGATTCAAATATTTAGAAATATTTGAAGAAGTGCCACAAGGAGTGTGTGAAAAATTCTTTTGGGAGACTTAAGTTTGTGAAAGGAAGCTCAGGAGGGTTAGCACTTTCAAATTGTTGAAGAGCAGGAGAGGATTTTTGGTCATCATGCAGAGGCCAAGTGAAAGTGAAGAGGATCGCTAAGGTGACTCAGAGAAGAGGTTCTTGAAGAAGGAATTTGGATGGTCAAGGTTCTCCAAGGAGAACTCCTGAAATAGCGAGGACCGTAGGATCTATAGGAATTGCAAGGTGGATAAGGGGTTGTTGATCTTGACTTATTGGGACATCAGATCATTTCGGCATTTCGGGGTTTGAGAGTTTGAAGTGTAATCCAAACCCTTGGCTGATCAAACCCCCGAAACGCAAATAGAAGTATTCATGTGTGGAAAGAGCGGGGAAGAGTATAAGTGTTTCGGAACATCGAAATTCAGAAAATCAGGGATTACGAGGACATAAGGTGGTTCGATAGTTTCAAACTCTCGATACCCGGAAACCCGAACAAGAAGAAAGCGACACATGGAAGGACAGGAGACTTTCTATCAAGGGTCATGAAAGCAAAGGAGGAGAAATACCATTTTGGCATTTTGGGACTTTGGAGACCAGAAGATGGAAGCAACAGAGAATTCGATCCTTAGCATATCAAACTTCCGGTACGTGAAAGTCCGAAAGGATTTCAGAAGACAAAATTTCGGCATTTCAGTGTTCAGAGGTTCGAGGACCCCAAGGACATAGTGGAAGCGCTTTTCGGTGGTTGAAATCCCAAAACCGCGAAGAGGAAGGGAGGACCGGAACATTTCCATTTCTGAAATCGAAAGTCGTAGGTTCGGGACTCTAGGGGTCAAGAGCAGAGTTGAACGTCATCGCAACTCCTGAATTCGCAGAAGCCAAAAATCCAAAATTGACATCAGGCAAGGAAAGTATTAGTATTTTGGGGTTTCGGAGGTCGAAGAGATAAGGCACTCGACCACAGGATTCACGAAATCATGAAATCCGGTATCCCGAAATAAAAGAGGGGTTCCCTCAAGGTTTGTTGTGGGTGTTGATTTCCCAAAAGGGAAATAGAAGAGCCAATCAAGCTCTTAGGGGCCAGAAAAGAAACGATCATGTGAGGATCCCGACCTACAAGTCTGGGGGTCTGCGTCACTTTAGATCCAACTTAGTAAATATTTTTTCTCCATACAATTTATCTAATAATTAATAATGATAGTAATTACGCCATTTTAATCTAAAATTCTAATCTGATTGCTAACAATTGAAGATGTTGGCATATTCTTAGTCCTCCTCCTAAATCAATGAATATGATTTACTCTTCATAACTTCCTTGTATTTTTTAATGCATCGGTTAACCTATTTACTTTTTAACATTTACCTAATCATATTAAAAAATAACTGTAGCACTATATGATTTCCACGTTTAAAGTTAACCTTTGAGATTACCAAGTTTAGGTTTACTCAGTTGTCAGAGGGTTTCCTCATATGTCCAAGCATTTCATATTGGATGGTAGACCCATCTATAATTGATGTGTCATTTTCTGGCTGTCCAGTTTCATTTTCTGGTTGTCCGGCATTTCATATTGGATCGCCGCAAGCGTTTCATTTTCTTATTGTCTTGTGTTACATATCAGATCGCCACTTATACTGCTAAGGTGAACAAAGGTGGGGAGTTAGTGGAAGAACTTTTAGCTAGCCTCAAATCATAGTTGTTGATTTAAGTGAGGAGGATCGCTCACGATTCCTCATGATTTTCATGAACAATTTGAGAGCCCCTCTCATGGGTGCTCACTGAAAAATCGAGAAAGCGGACGTAGAGGGCACACAAAATATCTACCTTCCATCAATTCAGACATGAGGGCATGTGAGAAGATTTCAAAAGAAGCATCTTCACTAAGCACCAAAAAAGGGACCCTCGAAATCGATTCGGTCGGATTGCGTAGAGCACAGGAGGAGATTTTAGAGTCACCCAGCCAGGATGAGGAGGGAAAATAGGTCTCTCATAATTTTGTGAGAGCGTGGAGCTCGTAGTAGAGTGGAGGATCCTATAACAAAGCGGAGGAACCCATAGATTCCCGCATGAAGGACAATTCGTGGAGGACTGTGCACGGCTTCAAAGAAGATGCGGACAGTAGCTTGGAGTAGAAGCCACAGTTGTTGAGCATGAGGTAGATATGAAGAAAGAAATTACATGGGTTGTTGTTCTGCTCCCAAACCCTCATATGGGAGATCCATCAAATCATTGTCTAAGAGTGCCAAGGAACTGTGATTTTTTTTTATTGTTTGTGTAATTGTTGATTTGATCGTTGTGAAGGAGCCACCATTTGGTTTGAAAATGAACCCTCGTTATATGTATTGGAGTCAATTGTTAAAGGAGTTTCCCATGCGTTTATTTTGTAAATGAAATAGGCCAAAAGAAAATTAGGGTTTTTTTTTAAATGAAATAGGTTAAAAAATATTTTTTTTTGTAAATGAAATATGCAAAAAAAGAATTAGGTTTGTTTTGTAAATAAAATAGGCAAAAAATAATTAAGGTTTGTTCGCAAAATAAATATGCCTTTCGGTGTTCATCATCCATAGCCACAATTATGTGGTTGTGCTAGTAGGATACTATCTTTGATGGTATTTTTGTCAATCCATCTATAATATTGACTCATATGGCATGAACCATCCTTCTTTGTAACCATCACTATTGGTGAAGAGAAAGAAATTTGGCAAGGTTGAATGATGCCATCCTTTAAGATTTATTGGGCCATATGTTAATCTCACTCTTTTGTGCATATGGATACCTACAAGGCATAATGAGGTGGTATGTGATATCCTCAAATTATTAGAAATTAAATTCCAAGTTGAATTTAGATTAATAAATTTCCATTTATGGAAAATGTGAATTTAGAAATAAATTTCCATTTATAGAAAATATGAATTTAGAATTTTGGATTATGTAATTATTATTTTATGACTATTGGAAAAATATTTGAATTGCTCAACTATGATCTTGATCCAGATGGGTATCGGTGGCCGCCCACCTTTCCATCTGGCTCAAAACAGTTTTCTAGCATTTCTGGTAATTTACTATTTTTAGCAATTTTTTCAGGTCTTGAACTTCCAGGGCCATTTTGAGGCCCTAAACGATGTTTTTTTGGGTATTTTTTCTCTCACAAAATACATCTATGATGTTATTTTGTCTCGATCATTATAGGCCTCGGATAGATCTTTTCAACGAGCTATTGTGCGCCCTAAACGGAGATCGTATGCAATAGTTATGACTCCGGGAAGTTCATGGACTAACTTACCCAAACAGGGCCCACTTGACTTTTGGCGTTTCATCTTCTAGGGTTAGGTTTTTGGTTTCTACCTTCCTGATTTTGATAAATAAGGCCCTTCGGCCTCTTTTTGGAAGGATCTTGGTCATGGATGAGCGTAGCTGCCACATCTCTTATCAAGGATATGCTACCACCATTCTAGCTATGTATTGTTCCACAGTTTTACAGTTTCTCTATTTCATTAATTAATAGAAGTGTGTGTTTACTGTATCACTGTGTTCTCTGAAATACTATTGTGCACACTCTATTATTTGCTTCTTACATTTCGTTCCTGCATAAATTCGGATCAGCTCTTTTGTTTGACACATGTATGAGACAAAAAAAATTAATAAATTAAATGTTGGAAGACAAATGGAACAACCAGGTTAAAAATAGTTGACTATGACTCCATGAGTGGGGAACAGGTTTGAGTTAACTAAGAGGTGATTTTTACAAGTGGAGGAAGTTGAATTTGGCCACTAGTAGCCCCTAAAAATTGGGGATTTGTAAAGCTACAAATTTCCCAAGGAGGGAAAGGAATGGAAATACCTAGGCACAAGATAAATACAACATATGTGGGAGGCAAGATGTTGCTTAGTATGTTGGGGATTGAGAATGGTTTTGTTGTTATGAGAACATTGTTGTGCATTTTTGTGCATGTGGAAGGAGCTATACCCGTATCGCCAGATTGGGTATCGTAAGATTTGAAAAGAGAGTTTGGAGGTTTTAAGTCACGAACTCGTGAGACAGCGAGATTTAGTTGATCTCCTAGTGGTAAAGGGGAGACCTCGGAGGGAGATTACTGTGGGTGCAGATTTCCCGATAGGGAAATAGAAGAACCTTTGAATTTCTTCGGGCCAAGAAGAAGAAGGTCTTGTGCAAGGACGTGCCAGTGGGTGGCGCGCCCCTACATCAAAGTGGTATCAGAGCATAGAAAAGTTTCTTTGCTTTCTGTAGAAAAGGAAAGAGGAGAATTCACCATGCCACCAAGGAGGAGAGGTAGACAATCACCCAATCCAGAGGAGGAAAGGGAATTGGCCAGAGGAAGAGAAATGTCCAGAGACAGAGGTAGACAAGGACAGAATCCATACATGGAGAGAGAGATTCAAAATATTCGTGCCAGAATGGAGGACATGGAGACATCGTGGAGATGAAAAGCTGATGTAGGAGACACCAGTGAATCTGAAGGTGAAGAGGATGTTGGACGCGGAGGAGAAGAAATTCCGGCAGAAGATGCAGCCAATGAGAATTTAATTAAGGCTATCGCTCGGATGAGTTCGAAAACGAAAATGGACATTCCAGCTTATGAAGGGATTTTGGATGCAGAAGAGCTGCTAGATTGGATTAGAGCTCTTGACACTTACTTCGATTATGAAGATATCGAAGATGAAAAGAAGGTTAGACATGCTATCACGATATTAAAAGGACATGTAGCCTTGTGGTGGGATGAACTGCAAGCTGACAGGCGTTGCCAAGGCAAGCAGAAAATTAAGAGCTGCGACAGGATGATTGCAAAGATGAAGGCAAAATTCATTCCCATGGACTATCAAATTTCTCTGTTCAGGAGGATGCAGAACATGAGACAGAAGCTGATGACAGTGAAGGAGTATACTGAGGAATTTTATAAGTTGAATATCAGGGCAAGTCATCACAAAAGCATTGACGAAAAGGTGGCTAGGTATTTGAATGGCCTGAGGTATGAAATTCAGGATGAACTAAATTTGGCAACCATCCGAACTGTGGAGGATGCTTACCAATTGGCTCTGAAAGCTGAGGAGAATATGAACCATAAAAAAATTCAGAGAGTTCGAGGCAGAAGTCAGCCTAGAGGCAAAGCAGTTGCCCAGGACAAATACCAGAAGCCCAAGGAAGACTGGAAGAAACCTCAGGAAAAGGTTGAAAGAGGTGGAACCTCACAGAAAAGGCCATATGCTGAGCAGCGAGGACAAAAAATTGAACAGAAAGGAGGATATGCTGACAATGATAGATTTCCTCGTACCAGAGGTAGAGGAAGAGGAAGAGGTGGAGTAATTACATGCTTCACGTGTGGAAAGAATGGGCACAGGTCGTTCGAATGTCCAAAGAAAAAGAAAGAAACAGGAGAGACTCACATCATCGAGGCACAAAGGCGAGATGTTGAGGCAGAGTACACTGAAGGTGAAATATTGTTGGTAATGTGAAAATTCCTTTTGACGCCAGAAAAGGAGATGGAGAACTCAGCACAGAGGAACAGTCTTTTTAGGACTGCTTGCAAGACCAAGGATAGAGTGTGCAAAGTCATCGTGGACAGTGGAAGCACCGATAATCTCGTTTCAACTGAGATGGTAGAAAAAATGGAGCTGGAGACAACTGATCATCCGAACCCATACAAAGTTCCATGGCTACAGAAGGGACATCAGGTAAATTTCACTAAACAATGCTTAGTTGACATCAAGATAGGATGATATAATGATAAAATTTTATGTGATGCTATTCCTATGGATGTCTGTCATTTATTGTTGGGTAGACCATGGCAATATGATAGAAATGTAGTTCATGATGGGAGGATGAATACATATACCCTGAAGAAGAATGGGAGGACTCACATGTTGTGTCTGATTGAAGATAAAGAGGTGAATCCGGAAGTGAGCAACAGAGTAATTCTCATGAGTGGGAAGGAACTTCTTACAGAAGTTAAGAAGAAGGAGGATCCACAATTCTTTGTGGTCAGAAAGCCGAGGATTGTTCTGACTAGCACAAGAGTGGAATATTTTCCAGAGGAAGTTCAGGAACTGCTGGAAGAGTTCACTGATATTGTGGTGGATGAATTACCTCGTTCATTGCCAACAATGAGGAGTGTGAGTCATCATATCGATGTCATACCAGGAGCTAGTTTGCCAAACAAAGTCGCATATAGATTGACGTCGCAGGAGAATGAAGAGGTTAAATGATAGGTCCAGGAGTTGTTGGACAAAGGTTTGGTCAGGGAAAGCTTGAGTCCATGTGTTGTTCCAACAGTACTTAGTCCGAAGAAAGACGGAGGCTGGAGGATGTGCACTGATTCAAGAGCCATCAACAAGATAACTATCAGGTATAGATTCCCATTGCCAAGAATGGATGATCTGATGGATTGCTTAAGTGGGGAAAAAAAAATTTCAAAGATAGATTTAAAGAGTGGATATCATCAGATTCATATGAGAGAAGGTGACGAATGGAAAACAGCATTCAAGACAAACAAAGGTTTGTATAAATGGCTTGTCATGCCATTTGGCTTGAAAAATGCACCAAGTACCTTTATGAGGTTGATGAATGAAGTCATGAAGGAGTTCATTGGGAAATTTGTCATCGTGTATCTGGATGACATATTGGTTTTCAGCAAGACAAAGGCTGAACACTTGAATCATTTGGCTATTGTGTTGAAGAGGTTACAGCAGGAGAAGTTGTTGATAAACATGAAGAAGTCCTTATTCATGAAGACAGAACTCATTTATCTGGGTTTTGTTATATCTACAAATGAGTTGAGGATGGATCCAGATAAGGTGGAGGTAATCAAGAAGTGGCCATCACCGAAGAACGTGTTTGAGGTGAGGAGTTTTCATGGACTGGCTAGTTTCTACTGGAAGTTCATCAGTAATTTCAATGGAATTAGCGCAGCAATGATGGATACAGTGAAGAAAATACATAAATATTTTCACTGGACGGAAGAGGCTGAGAAGAGTTTCAATTTGTTGAAATGAAAGATTACAGAGCAACCAATTTTGGTGTTGCCATATTTTCATAAGACATTCCAGGTGAAATGTGATGCAAGCGGGTTTGCCATAGGAGCGGTCTTGAGTCAGGAAGATAGACCAATTGCATATTTCAGCAAGAAGCTAAATGAGGCAAAAGAAAAGTATTCCACATATGATAAAGAATTCTATGCTATCATACAGGCATTGAAGAAATGGAGGCACTATTTGATTCCAAAAGAATTTGTTTTATATAGTGATAACCATACATTACAATTTGTGACTCAGCAAGAAAAGTTGAATCAGAGGCATGTTAAATGGGTAGAATACATGCAAAATTTCACTTTTGTGATAAAACATATTTCTGGTACTACTAACAAAGTTGTTGATGCTTTGAGTAGGAAAAGATTGTTGTTGCAGGAGTTCAAAGTCGGGACGTTAGGCTTTGATGATCTTAAAGACATGTATGCAGATGATCCAGATTTTAAGGAAGCTTATGAAGCAGCTGAGAATCCAGTTCTTAGAGACATAAGTCAGTGGATAGAGTATGTGATCTAGGATGGATTGTTGTTCAAAGGCAATCAACTGTGTATTTCGAATTTCTCCATGAGGGAGAACTTGTTGAAGGAAAAGCACAGTGGAGGATTAGCAGGACATTTTGGCCATGATAAGACATTTGCAAAGCTGAGTGAGTCATACTTTTGGCTAGGGATGTGGTCAGAAGTCAAGAAGTTTGTGGACAGATGCAGGATTTTCCAGCATTCAAAAGAAAGAAAGCAGAATGCAAGATTTTATCAGCCATTACCCATACCTGAGAGGCCATGGGATGAAATTGGCATGGATTTCGTATTGGGATTTCCAAGGACACAAAGAGGCGTTGATTCAATCTTTGTGGTAGTTGACAGGTTTTCTAAAATGGCACATTTTATTCCATGCCAGAAGACCAGCGATGCAGCTCACATCACAATTTTTTTTTTCAAAGAGATTGTGCGACTCCATGGATTGCCGAAAAGCATAGTCTCGGACAGGGACACAAAATTCATAGGGCATTTCTGGAGAACATTGTGGAAGAAGCTGGGGACTAATTTGATGTTTAATTTTTCTTACCATCCTCAGACGGATGGACAGACAGAGGTGGTCAACTGGATTCTAGGAGACTTGTTGAGGAGCTTGGTGACAGAGCACCATAGAAGTTGAGATAGCATATTACCACAAGCAGAGTTCGCATACAATGATTCAGTGAACAGGAGCACAGGAAAAATTCCATTTCAAATTGTATATGGAATGCAGCCAAGAGGAGTTTCTGAACTGAGGGATTCAGAACAGACTGGTACTAGCAGTGCTAGTGCAGGAGAATTCGCTGAAGCGATGAAGGGAATTCACAGTCAGGTGAAGGAGCGACTATTGAAGTCAAGTCAGGAGTACAAGCGCAGATCAGATCAGCATCGGAGACAACTTCAGTTTGAGGTTGGTGATCTAGTTTTGGCACATTTGAGGAAGGAAAGGTTCCCGAGAGGAACATACAACAAGTTGAAGATGAAGAAAATTGGGCCATGCAAGGTCTTGAAGAAGATGGGACAGAATGCTTATGAAATTGAGTTACCAGAGGGCATTGGACTATCTCTGATATTTAATGTTTCGGATTTATATCCATATAAAGATGATGAAGTAGGAGACGAAAGTGATGATCAAACAGAGGTCCAGTGGCAGAAGAAGATGCCAGTTGCAGAGAAGCCATAGATGGAGCAGATACTGAGTAAAAGAGTGGGTAAGAAAACCAGGAGGAAAGAATATTTTGAATATTTGGTTAAGTGGAAGGGTCATCCAATTGAAGATGCCAGTTGGGAGACTGAAGCTGAGATTCGGAAGCATGGACATACCGTGTAGGATCTCATGGACAGGAGCCCATGCAAATTTTCAAGTGAGGGAGTATGATGCAGGAGCGTCCCTCACGAAAAGCAAAACCAACGTGGAAGCAGAAAGACAACTAGAAGACGTCCAGCGCAAGTTTTTGAATTTTAAATTCTCTCTTGAATTTGACGCGCCTAACTTAAATGAGATCATTTAATTTAAGCACCTTGGTAAAAATGTACTCAGACCTCGAGCCATACGCTCTCGTCTGAGATAGACAGAGGCATTTATAGTAGTAGTTGCAGGTAGATAGAATTGAATTCTTAGATTAGATAGTTCTCGAAGAAAGAGGGAAAACCAAATATATACACCCTCATTTGTATCATTGTAAGAGAGTTCATTAAGAAACAGGAGCAAGAAGAGTCTAGAGCATAGGAGAATAGCAGAAGAGTTGTAGAAAACACCCATGTATAGATCTTGAATTAATAGAAGAAGTTGATTCAGATTCATGGCTGTTGTGTTATTCTCTGTGTATGTGTGTTAAATGCTCTGCTTATGAATATTACTCCTTGTTATGCATTTGTTATTATGTTGTGTGTATGATTTCGTGTGTTAAGAACCTAAAATATCAGAGTGAGTGAGGTGAGTTACAATTGTTTCTCTTTGAGTAAGGATTCTTGCAAGGAGTGCAGTTGAGTCATCCGCAAGGAGTGCGTTGACAGAAGGCTCGAGAGTTAAACTCTTGTTCTCAATTCGCTCAAAAGTGAACGTGAGTTGTTGAGGCCATGCAAGGAGTGCGCAGGCTAAGGAGAGTCTCAGTTGTGAAACTAAGAAAAAGTGTTGAAGGACTGTTGCTACGGGCATACGCAGATTCGAAGGAAGCTCGAACAGTTGAAGTGTTCATAGGTGTGCCGCAAGGAGTGCGTGCAGAGAACCTCGTTGAGGTTGGAGTAATTTAGCAAATCTTAGGAGGGATAGACCTCTGAGTCACTGAAGATTCAGCGCAGACTAGTGTGATTGAAGTTGGGGAGAAGCGTCGCAGGTTGGCGAAGCGACGAAGGAATCTTGTGGAGAGATACTCCTTTTCATTTCATGGATTAACCAAGGGAGAACGGATAGTCGAAATCTTCTAAAGAGATTTTGCGAAGTTCCTGGGACCGTTAGATCTTGCAAAGGTGCAAGGAGGTTATGATGAGAATATTCCGAAGGTTTTGAAGCTCAGGAGAGGCAGAACCATCAATTTCAGGGCCGCAGGAGTTGTCATATCTACACGTGATATCGTGTATCGGGTACTCGGAAGTTGAAGCCCCGAAAGTTGGGTAGCAGGAGCAATGAGATCGCGAGACGCGATAAGATCAGAGACATTTGTTATGGAGGACGCATGTTAGGATATTCTCATCTCACTGACTCGGATATTGGAGGATTGAAAAGGAAACCCTTCAGCTTCGCGAGTAGCGAAGTGGTGAGAAGGCTAAGAACCGTTCATCTGAAGGGACAGGTGTCAAGGATCAAGAGATCTCGCTATCTCGAAATCTCGCAGGGAGAATGCCCAAGTGTTTGGCGACAAAAGTTGCGAGATGAGAGGTCACGAGACAGCAAAGTAGCGAGAGGCTGTGAGTCATCCATCTTTGTAGGACAGGTGGCACAGATCGGGAAGCCTCGTGAACTCGGGAGTTCGCTAGTTGAAAACCCAAGTATTGGGTACTCCAAGTCGCGAGTGGCGAAGCGGCGAGATATTTGGAGCCATCCATCTGAGGGGACAGGTGGTAGAGATTGGTGATCTCGTGAACTTGGGAGTTCGCAGGGTAAAGACCCAAGTATTGGGTGTGCAAAGTCGCGAGGCGCGAGGATGTGAGGCGACAAAGGAGCGATAAAATCATAGACGTCCATCTGAGGGGGATAGGCAGCGAGAGATCGACGGATCTCGTAATCTCGGGAGATCGCTGGTTTAGAGCCCCACATTTGGGTACTCCAAGTCGCGAGGTCACGAGGAAGCGAGAGGAGGATAACCATTGGATCCGTAGCACAGGAGAACCATTGGATCTAGGCGAGGGATCGTATCTCGGAACCTCGCAAGAAAAGGTTCAAGAATTTGGATGCGGGTTTCACGAGGTTGCGAGATAGCGATATCCCGACAGCTGGAGCAGTGTGGGCCATAGTGGAGCATGAGTGGAATACAGGTGGCACAAAGCATTCGCGAGTCGCAAAGTGCCGAGGAGCGAGACTCGTGTGGACATCGAGTCACAAAGCGCCAAGGATCTGAGATTCTTGTGGACGCATGGCATAGCATAAGGTGGGACCGCACATCTCGGGGACTCGTGGACTAGGAGAGTGGAAACTCGACGGTCCAACCAGCGAAGTCGCGAGGTTGTGAGGTTGTGAAGTTGCAAGAGGTGCTAACATTAAGCCTAGCCCACGGTTGCATGTGGAAGCAGCTATACCCGTATCGCCAGATCGAGTATCGTAAGATTTGAAAAGAGAGTTTGGAGGTTTTAAGTCATGAACTCACGAGACAGCGAGATTTAGTTGGTCTCCCAGTGGTAAAGGGGAGACCTCGGAGGGAGATTACTGTGGGTGCATATTTCCCGATAAGGAAATAGAAGAACCTTTGAAGTTCTTCGGGCCAAGAAGAAGAAGGTCTTGTGCAAGGACATGCCAGTGGGTGGCGCACCCCTGCGTCACTTATTAAAAACAAAGATACCCTTTTACACAGATGGGATACCATCAAAGATTAGTACTTACAATAAAGAAAGTATTAAATTATAAAATAATGACAGAGATGCATAGAAATGTGATCTGGATATACATATATATTTGGGAAATGATCAAAGTAAGAAAATTCAAATAATGAAGCACTTACAGAAACGTAAGGATGTGATCTGGGTGTATAATAATTATAGTAATAATCTAATCTGTAGGTTAAAGCTTAGTTACGAAAAACGTGTTCAAATCCTACAAATTTCGTGCCTCGGGTATTCACCAAATGAAGGGGCAAATGAATATAAGCATCAGTTATAATATTTAATAAAAAAGAAGATCTTGTTTATTTTAAACAGAGTTGTCGAAGGAAAAAATATCCTCAACTTGTAGACAAATTGAACTATAACAATCGAGATAGCATTAAAGGGCACCGTTGAATTGGTCATGGGTGTTTAACGGAGATAGAGCATGATTTTCTTCTTGACAAGGATATTATTTAACCAATGACTATAGACAAAGAGGCATCGTTGTTATTGTCAACGCTTAAGGGATTTTAACCTTGTCATATAAAATACAAAGTGCAATTTTAAAATTACATACAAGGTTTAAATAGATGAAGCCTATAATAAATCCTTAAGTGGGTGAAATTAGAACATCACGGACAAATGTAAGGATGCAAGTAATTATTATTCGGCCATGAATTTTACATAGGGTTTACTCGATAGGTCCTTAAACCTGATGATTATTTCCTTACACATTAACCTCCAACAAAGGTCGCGGGTGTACCGACCTCGGTATAGACTTGAAACCAAACGATAAATTTCAGCGAAGGGTTTTAGCTTTTAGCAATGATTGAATTGGAAAGAAGCCCTGGAAGGATACGATCTTAAGGATTGGTAGCTAACAGAGAATAAAATTACAGTAACAATATTCAAACGAATGATAAAATTAAAAGATTTTACCTAACATATAGGAAAAATATTTATCATTGTGGAACCAAAGACGAGCACATCCGAAGGTGGAGCATTGTATGGTTGTTACCTCCAGACCAAAGAAAACATGGTATGAGAAATGTGACTCAACACCCATAGAGAACACCCATTACATAGACAGAAGAGATATTCCACAAAGAACATCCATTGCATAGACAAAGAAGATATTCCACCGAGAACAAGCATTGCATAGACCGGGAAAATATTCCACAGAGAACATACATTGTACATACTGAGAAAGATTTATGCAGTAAATGGATTATACACCCTTTAGAAAGTGTTTTCTCAAAAACCCTTTCACCAGACATAGAGTTCTTGTAGAAAAGATATTACATAGTGAACATATTATGTTACAAGAATAATAAGTGGTACAGAGCACAATTGCAAAGGAAATGCATAACTTCAGAGAACATGTTTAAACTGCATTACAGTGATAACAATCTACTTATCGCACCTGTGGAGAGACCTTCTAGAGTTCCCTTGATACCACTCTCCACCAGGGTCGAACGTTATCACATAGTCGAATGCAATCGTCGGTCACATACAGTGTAGAGAAAAATGTTTTATATAACAAGAGGAAACTACGAAGAACGATTGATACATCGAGCCCCTCGCTAGTGGAGTAAGAGCAATTGTATGCCCTCCATCTCTACCATGTGAATCGACGAAAGTGGTGAGCCCGCATTGAACGTTTCCCTGTAGTGACAGTTCTGGAGGGTACTAGACAGGCCTTTCACCATTAAATGGGTCGGACATAACGTAAATTCCTACAGGCTAGAATAGAATAGGTTCAGACCTGACCTTTCATCCACCTCTTTTCATTTTCAAACCAATTAAATTATGGGTGGATAGTTTTAACCTGGCATCGGGTGGGTAGTGTTAACTTGTGTGTTGGGTTTCACTTCATCTGTAGTGTGTAAATCGTATGCCACTTCAAACATAAACCCTTATATTATGGGAAGGATTTTAATCATATAATGTTAAACTATGGAAAGTGTTATGGTGTGGATACATTAATTACCCTAGTGTGTGGACTATGGACTAGGACAGTGATGTCTCCTAGTCTGCTAGGGTCATGACCTTGTTTTATAGTTTTTCCTGACATGAATTTCTTTAACATAATAAAAAGACTAACTTAAAGTATAACTTAGTTATGACATTCAATAGTTTGGATAACATGGGTATGAGGTAACCCTAATATGTTATGTGATGGGCCTTATTCTATGGACCTTGGTAGTTATAGTTACCAATTTAAACAATGCAATCAAATTTATGACTTTAAGTTCAGTAGTAGGGTAAATTAGATTATGAGTTAATCTAATGAAAATGCTATGATTTATTTTAATGCTAGCAATAGTAATTTTGTATTGGACAGTAAAACCTCCTATAGACTCTTAGGATGGATAGTCTAGTAGAGTAAAACTTTTATGTGTACAAACAGTGTCTTATATATATAAGAGAATATTTCCATGAGTCACAAACAATGTGTTGATTTATAGACTTTAGTTCCCCGATCAAAAAAAATTAATTTTAGTGAAATTTGGGGTACATTACATATGGTATCAAAGTTGTAGGTTACAGCGATTGGACCTCAGGGCATCATCAGAATTGTATTTCACTTTTATTTGAAGGAAAAATCTAGAGAACATATTTACTGTTACAAACATAAAAATTTGTCTATTGTGAAAATATCAGCAGAGAATGAAGAAGGATACAGACCTAAGGGGAATCAAAACCAATAACTTCCTAGAGACCCGGAACATAACAGTGAAGGAATTTCATCCACTCAAGTCTTGGAAATGATGAGGAACCTTATTGTGGAATTACTAATATTTAAAGAAGATAACGAAAAGTTGAAGAAAGCACGAGAAGAAAAGATGGAAATAAATGAAATGTTGCTACGAAGTATAGTAACAAAGAAGAGTCCAAAAGACAACAAAAGAGAAGAAGAGGTTAGAAAAAATTCTTCTAAGAGGGTGAAATCATGAAGGTGGGTTACACTTTTGCTTGTTTTATGACAAAAAAAACTGTATTTTCACAAGTTATTCAACTTCCGACATATAAAAGTATTTTTTTATTTTGAATTTCACTTTACAGTAAAAACAAAACTTGTGAA
>ML789190.1:18800-70230 GCA_009831015.1 Picea engelmannii
TTTGTAATAGTTACTGTCGACTTTTAATATAACCCCTGTTATGAACATAACCTTTAATTTCGGACGCATGTATTCTACTTTAATATGACTGGCTAGGGTTTTAAAAAAGAAAAATGTATAACACTTTTAATTTTATTTTCAACGACATAAGCATGACCAGGTTGAACAGAATGTTTTAGGCGCAATTTATAACTACAACCGGTTTTATAGCGTGATTTTCATATGGCTTTTGTGAGGAGAAGAACCGGGTGGAAGCAGCCTATAATATCTGTGATAATTCTGAAATTATAAAGGAAGTAAATTTGAAACATCTCATACTTCAATTCCATATTTAGATTTGAAGCAGCACTTCACAGTTGTTCTATATTCTAAGACTTTTAGGGAAAAAGGGTTCGAAGTTCAGGAGCAAAATGTCAGTGACACCGAATCGAACGATGATGCCAATGAGAAGAAAAGTTGCAGCAGTTAACCGCACGCTATGAAGCTAGATCAAGGATGAAGATCCAGATTCGCCAAGAAATTTTAGCATGCTAATATGGGATCCATCGACAATCTAATCGAGGCAGGTTAAGATTGAGAATTTGATAACGTAAGGAGCTATGAGGAGATAACTGATACAATGAATAATATGCTTAGGCGCAATTTAACCTAGGTCTGCATGCAACAGAGACTTGTAAACTATTTTGTTTATTTAGTGTTAATAAAGACTTTTGAGCAGAAGAGAAATAAAAAAAAATATTGAGTTAAATGTTTCATTTCGACTATTATTTTTAGACAGCTGGGGTTGATTTATATTTAATGTTATTAATATATTTTTCCACACCAGTCGCCCCTGAAAACCTTACCTAACACCTTCACCTCGACCTCAGTTGACGGAGTTGCACGCGGGCCGTTACACTCTCCCTCGACGAACGTGCCAACTGTCTGCCTGCGTCCTCCTTTGCCAGTCTCTATTCCTTGACAGACTGTTTATTCCAGATTGCCAGCTTGACGAAGGAGTTAGACAACTCTCCCACTGGGGTCGGCGATTCTGGTTGATGGACCGACAGTGTATCCTCAGCAGCGTGGAGCGCGTGTGGACAGCGTTAGTAAGGTTGTCTTAATGACCACATTAATCTTGGAATCAGAGAAATCTTAAGGGACACTCTTAGGATACTGTAGGGCGGTGTTATTGTAGTTACAATAATTAATTTCGAGGAAACGTTTATGCCCGAGCTACTGGTCGCGACACTGTTAACAGGGACACGGTGGTTGATTTATGATAAAGTGACTGACATGAGTATAGGTAAAACAGCGGATGATTGTATGGCTCAACTTAGGGTTAATTGAAACAAATAAATTTAGGGTTACATAAATGTAGGGACAGTTAAGTGAATGATGGTCCATTGTTTTTAACCGATGCTTATCTTTTGTGAGGAATCGCCACGCCTTACCATCTTGGTCAAGGGATTGGAATTTCCTGTACCTACCGGTGTGCCACGAGTCGGCTGGAGTAAGGAGCTTGAGTACCCTTAATACCAGCTGCGGTTGGGTTATGATTTATGGAAGCCGTTGGTCAGTTAGGGTTATCCTTAATCAGAACTTTACCTTGCTGTCCTGTGAACCTCCCCCCTTTAGTGCCGATTCCCGATTATTTATTAAAGGACGTGCTTGAGTATCACCAACCTGCCTTTAATTATCCTCAATGATCACTGATAGTTTAAGACTTCCTTTATGGCCCTTGGGGTTTAAGTGATAATCATTGTCAAGGTGATAATAATTATTAAAGTAATCGCTGGAATATGATAATTGTAAATGATTAAGGGCAAGGATTATGTAGGGACTTGGTAATAATTTTTCATGATTATATTAATGTTTATGTATTGGATAACGGTAATGATTAGATAATGTCTTCATAAACTATCGTCTTGGAAGAATTTAAGTTTGTGTAAGAATAACGTTGTGTATTATGACTTAAAAGGGTAAGGTTGGGAATTGATAACATGCAAATGTAATGATGTTGTTGTTTAAGTGGAGAGTTATCGATAACATGCCTTTTTACTATAATGTTGATGTCCCTTTAAGTGCAAGGTCATTAAATGATAGGTAATGACACTGGCCGTAAATTAATGTTGTTTTAATATGCATGGAGAAACTTCAGTAAAATACATTGTTGGTAATGTGTAAAGGTAGTACTTAGGGCTTAACAAAATGAGGACCTAAGTTGGGTGTTGACAATTTGACAGGTAGATGGTTGTCATTTAATTGTGAGTTATGGTAAATTACGATGACGGCAATGCTATTTTCGTAAGGTTATTGTAAAGTAAGGGAATATTGTTTAAAATGCAATGTGAATATTGTTTCGAATGAAAAGCTAATACTTGCTTATTTTGCAATACATTAAATGGTAACTGCAATGTTATTTAATTATTGCTATCAAGTGGTCATTTAATTGTTGTCACAATTTTAGGTAGTTCCAAGGTTAATTATGCATTTTCTTTTGGTTGGTGGTGAAGCATGAAATGCACTGTTATTCACGGCAATGCTAGGATGATGTTAGACGGAAGGATGTTGTAAATTGATCGATTTTGTTACTGAGAAGGTTACTGTTATTAATAGCATAAAGTGTCATGATTATGTTATGGAGACGCGATGGTAGTTTCATTATGATTCAGTAAACTGGGAGTTTGCAAGTAAACTAATGTACATTGTTATGACGGGGATGGTACTCGTCGCCTAATGGAAACATTCGGGGCAACTGGTCTCAACCATTGTCCTTGGGTCTCTTTAGTGGTTGGTCGATATTAGAAGTCCTCCTGACTTGCGTCTCCTGTAGAGGTCCAAATTGTCCCTGATTTTGTAGTACTTGGTGGGATTGTATTGCGTAGTATGTTCGTGTCGGGCGGGATATAGACACCTCTTGTAGCTTAGTAATTATGTCTGTGTGTAAATCCGGTGGAAGGAATCCGGTGCCGTATCAAGAGTCTCGGGCTGTTTAAAGGCACAGTTCCACTCTTGCGACACACTCTGATACGTATCAGTAGTCTCGAGCTGTTTAAAGGCACAGTTCCACTACTGCGACTCTACTGTTGGATTCTTTCATTCTGTGACAGTACTGTACCTAACCCTGGTGTCTTTTTCTGCTTACAGCTGCTAGTTGCACGCCTTATGTCCAGGGGCGTTTATTTCTTGTTGTCACTGTGATATGTCGGGTCGTCTTGATGGTGTTCGTCTTACTGGCGTCTTATTGGTTCGAGTGGTGACGTAGATTCGAGGGGGGTTGTTTCTTCTACGTGCGCGCACACACTTTAACAAACAAAAAAAAAATTTGCACCTGTTGACAGAGTAGTTGTCCTTAACTAGGAGGGTTGTTGCATATGGTATCAGAGCCGGTTCAACCTGTGACTTGGGGTTCGCTACGGCTTCGTTGACATGAGCTTGTCTTATTATACTGTTGTTGATTGAGTTGATTGTGTGCGTGCAGGTAATCATGGTTAGAGGACGTCGCGAAGGCAGACGACGGGGTGCTAGGGGAGGAGGCGAGACGCCTCCAGCAGCATCCACGCCTGAGGGGTCCAACCCCCAGGGAGGCGAGCAGGTGCTCGGACAGGAACATATATCAGTTGGGGACGTTGTTTGGATGATGAGATCCTTTTAGCGCATGTCCGAGGCTCTAATCAGTCGTTTGGACAGAGACGAGGCCAGGGCGCCGGCACCCCCTGAGGTTCTGCCGCGCGCACCGGCCGTCACAGGTAGCATTCACCGTGAACTCGAGAAGGTAAAATTTCCAGAGTTCTTTGGTGCCCCTGATGGCGCAGCCGCCGAGGCTTGGTTGGAGAATATGGTGATGTGCTTCGCACTTCACGATTATACCTCCAACATGAAGGTCCGCATGGCGGTATTTCAACTGAAGGGGAGCACTCTTCTATGGTGGAAGACGCTCTTGCTGCAGCTGAACATGGCCGTGGAAGACGTGTCATGGGAACTGTTCGAGGAACGGTTCCGAGAGAGGTACCTATCCGAGGAATTCATTG
Source organism: Picea engelmannii (assembly GCA_009831015.1). Classification (NCBI taxonomy): domain Eukaryota; kingdom Viridiplantae; phylum Streptophyta; class Pinopsida; order Pinales; family Pinaceae; genus Picea; species Picea engelmannii. Next base: position 22,814 of record ML789190.1, read on the forward strand.
AGCGTCAGCTCAACGAGTTCAACGCGTTACGACCGGGAGGTCGTACAAGGCACGTTTCATGGAGCTGCTCCGGTATGCTCCGCACCTTAACACTGAGAGGATCAAGGTCAACAGGATAGTGTTGGACCTTAACGGCAGCCGGTGTGCCAAGGTTAGGATCTTGGTGTTGTGAATGGTATGGATTCGTTGGAATCGCATGAGGCGATACTCAACCGTAAGATGAAACAGTTGAGCGGGGTTGATGACGAAGGACTTCTGATTGTAGGAAGAAAACCAGGGATTATCCTTGAGGTTTGTCTCTTCCTTATAGTTACGGAAGAGTATGCGCAAGTGGCGCAAGCTTTATGCGATCCTCGTGCTAAACGAGAAGGGAGTAGCGGAAGGTGTAGAACACCTTCTAGTGGTGATGGAGTTTGCGGACGTATTTCCAGAGGAGTTGCCTAGGATGCTGCCGGAGAGAGAACTGGAGTTTACCATAGACCTGAAATCGAGAACCGAACCGATAGCAAGAACGCCTTATCAGATGTCGACCCCAGAGTTGCAAGAGTTGAAAATGCAACTAAAGGAGTTGTTGGACCTGGGACTGATATGTCCTAGTGTGTCACCGTGGGGTGCACCAGTCATTTTCATTCGAAGAAGGATGGATCATGGAGGATTTACATTGACTACCGTCAACTGAACAAGGCTACGATCAAGAATCAGTATCCCTTACCAAGAATTGATGATCTATTGATCAATTGAAGGGTGCGACGATGTTCTCCAAGATCGATTTGCAATCCGGATATCACCAGTGGCGGATCAAGGAGGATGACATCCCTAAGACCGCCTTTAAGAAGAGATTTGGACATTACGAGTTTACTGTTTTTCCTTTTGGACTGATAAATTCCCCAGGGGTATTCATGAGTTTGATGAAAGGGGTGTTCCGCGAGTACTTGGACAAGTTCGTCCAAGTATTCATTGACGATATCTTGATCTACTCTCAGACGATGGAGGAGCATGATGAGCACTTGCGCTTGGTACTACAATGTTTACGAGAAAACAAATTGTATGGGAAGTTGTCCAAATGCTCTTTTTACCAATCGAGAATTCACTACTTAGGGCATGTCATCTCCGGTGAGGGTATCGCCGTGGATCCAGCCAAGGTTGAGGCTATTACGGAATGGCCTGCGCCGACGAATGTCATGGAAGTGCGTAGTTTTATGGGATTAGCAGGATACCATCGACAGTTTGTCAAGGGTTTTTTGAAGATAGAAAATCCGATCACGGAAGTACAGAAGAAAAACAAGAAGTTTGTTTGGGCAGAGAAATGCGCGGAAGCATTTCGGAGGCTTAAGGAGTTGTTGACAACCGCGCCGATACTAAAGGTCCCTGACATGGACGCAGACTTCCTGGTATGCACTGACGCATCCAAGGAAGTTTTAGGCGGAGTCTTGATGCAAGACGGACGAGTGATTGCTTACATTTCGAGAAAACTGAGAAGGCATGAGGAGAATTATGCGACGCACGATTTGGAGCTATTAGCCATCGTTTATGCCTTGAAGGTTTGGAGACACTACCTTATTGAACGAAAATTTGAATTAAAGACTGATCATTGTGGACTACAACACATTTTTTCGCAAAGCGACCTGAACGTGCGACAACGACGTTGGTCGGAATTGCTTAGCAAATACGATTTTGAAATTACTTACATAAAAGGAACAATGAACCAAGTGGCGGATGCCTTGAGTCTGAGGCCATGCATATTTTCGGAGTTACCTCTTCAAACAAATCTACGTGAGAAGATTCTCACCTTACAGCGTGATGATGACTGGTACACAGAAGTCAAGGATTTTATCGGACGAAACACAAAGATGGTACCACGTTATGAGGGATATTCACTTGATAGAGATGGTTTATTGAGGTTTAGAAGTCGGATTTACGTACCGCCAAACGACGAGTTGAGGAGGTTGATCTCGAGCGAGGCTCATAGAGTAGTGTACGTGGCTCACCCGGAAATTACGAAGATGAGGGTAGACCTCAAACCATTATTCTTTTGGGAAGGAATGAAGGCCGACATAGTCAACTTTGTGGCTAGATGTCTCGAGTGTCAGCAGGTAAAGGCTGAACATAGACACGCGGCAGGATTACTTCAACCACATGCCATTCCGGAATCGAAATGGGAAGTTATATCGATGGATTTTATTGTTGGATTGACACTGACGGCAAGGAGACACAACTCAATTTTTGTAGTAGTAGACACTCTGACGAAGAGTGCTCACTTTATTCCTGTGCGTACGACGTATCAGGCACCTGACATAGCAAGAGTTTTCATCAGTGAGATTGTGAGGCTGCATGGCATGCCTAAAAAGATTATATCCGATCGAGGATCGGTGTTTACTGGACGATTTTGGATGAGTTTCCAAGAGGCCTTGGGAACCCAGCTTAACTTTAGTACTGCATATCACCCAGAGACGGATGAACAGATAGAACGTACGAACTAAACCTTGGAAGACATGTTGCGCATGTACGTGATGGACCAACAAAAGCGTTGGGATGAATTCTTTCCTCTAGTAGAGTTCGCTTACAACAACAGTTATCAAAGCACCATAAAGATGGCGCCTTTTGAGTTTCTTTATGGGCGACCATGTCGGACGCCCTTGAGTTGGGATCGGCTTGAGGATAGGGTCCTGGTGGGGCCAGAAGCGATCCAAGAAATGGAAGAGCAAATGCAATCCATAAGACAAAGGATTAAAGAAGCACAAGATCGATATAAGAGTTATGCCGATGTGCACCGAGTCGACCGTAGCTACGAGGTCGGTGATCGAGTCTTCTTGCGGGTTAAACCACATAAGAGTTCGATCAAGTTTGGAAAGGGAGATAAACTCTCTCCTAGGTTCGGGGGACCTTTCGAGATTGTGGAGAGAAAGGGACCCGTGGCCTATCGAATAGCCTTACCTGATTCTTTGAGGCGTATGCACGATGTTTTTCATGTATCTGTTTTGAGACATTATATTAATGATCCTACACATGTGATTGACCTGAGTTCCTTGCAGGTATCGGACGAGGGAGCGCTCATGGCTGAGCCGGTCCGCATATTAGATCATCGCGTTCGACAGTTACGACGTCGAACGGTATATCAGGTCAAGGTCCAGTGGGACTGTTATAGTCCACACTCGACGACCTGGGAGGACGCAGATGATATGAGTCAGCAGTTTCCATTTTTGTTTGATAGATAGACTTATGATACTGTGATACTTTATCTCTGCATTTATACTAAGAAACTTCGGGATGAAGTTTAGACCAAGAGGGGGTGTATGTAACATCCCGCTCTGGCACACTGAGAACACTTATTATTTGAGGAAACTTGCTCGCAAGTGATCTAGACCCTTTTTGATGTTAGACCTTTTATATTTGATTATGATGTGATTGACAAATGACATGATGTGTTACTATTTGATATAGACGGGTGCTATTGACTCATTTTTATTGAGTGTGCAGGGTTTTGACCTTGAGGATGCAGAGGGATCGGTAGAGCCCCCTTGGACTCCGAACTGAGTCAGGGAGTGTGCTTTTGGGTTGATATGTTTATTATGATGTTTCATTTGATTTGATGATTTGATGATGATATTTCTGACATGATTATTGGTGATGCAGGCTGACGATAGCTTGCCGACCAGACTCACATATGGAGTAAAGGGGCCACACACGATTGCAGAGAGGTTGAGGGAGAGGGGTAGACAGCAGCCCTGCCACCGCCTGCTAGCACTCCCGCCGTGGATCGAACTGTAGGTTAACAATTACCTAGTTCGAGAGGACCCACGATGCCGTGAGGGCCAACTGCGACAGTCGTTCACGATGATTCTAAGGGGCGCGCAATAAGGCGGGGGCCTTATTCCTTAGAACCCTTAGTCTCCTACAAGCTCACCTGGTGGAGTGTTGACTCTAGGGTTTATAGAGGTCTACCAATCAGTCCAGTTGGCGAGTGGCACCCTTGGAGCATGTGGTGCATCCTGAAGGGCACGTCGTCCAAAAGAAATTTCAGAGGCGAGTGGCACCCTTGGAGCACGTAGTGCGTCCTGAAGGGCACGTCGCATTATTGTAGAGGAGGGGTCCGCCTAAGTAACCCTAAGTCATCAGCACCTGAATAAAACCTTAAGCAATTCCCTTAACCTATCGTCGCCTAGCTCAGAATCTAAACCCTAAGCCTAAGATCTTCTAGAAAAAGGGGAGGGGAATTTAGTGTGACCTTAATAAAAGAGAATTTAAAAAAAAAAACAAAAAAAATAAAAAATAATATATATATAACTCGGACCATTAACCTCTCACTATCCATGTCTACTTTTAAACTACCCTCCATCGCCTTGACCTTCCAGTATCCATATCCCTTTTACTTGTCTAGTTCACATTACTATATCGCCATCCCTCCCCGTAATTCCTCTTTATTCGTTTTATGTATTACATTTATTTTTTTCCCCTATACTGGTTTGCCATCGCCCTTATCTCTCATTATCCTATATATACATATATATTAATGGTAAATTAAATGATAGATAATGATAAACTACAAAGATGAATGCATGCTTATAACTAGAAAAATGAAAATACATATATGTATATTTATATTATAAACAATTTTAACCAATTAAAGTTAAGCATGTAAAAATTAAAAGGGAATGAATAATAAGTGCACATACTCTATGAGTTTTGAAAAGAAAAAAAAATAAAATAAAATAATATAAACCAAATAAATTAAAAAAAGAAAAGTAAGAAAATCAAAAGGGAAAAGGGGGGGAAACCTAAGAGAAAAGAGAATTAGGGTTTGAGTCTGAATAAAGAAAAGGAGGAGGGGGAAAGAAAAGGGGACTTTGGCTCAGATTGGTGGGGTTAGGCTGCCAGAATAGAGACTGACTGATTTCTTGTAGGAGTTGGGGGATTCTCAGCAGACTTGAGTGGTAGCTCAGCCTTGGTGGTGAGATGAGAAGCTAGTTACTCTCTGATTGTGTGTGGCCCCTTTGCGGCTTGGGGGGCTGAGGGGGAAGAAGAGTACCCCTAGCATTTGGCTGGGAGGTACCGGTGGGTTTATTGCGGTCAGCAAGCAGGAGCAGGAGCGGTTGGAGCGCCGAAATCATTGCTGCAAGAAAATAAGGCCAAGGTATGTTCCTGAACTGAGTAGAGTAGAATGCACAATGATTTATTGCTTCGATTATGGTTATATTATCACCTGGGGAGGGCGTAAAATTTCATTCTATGACTGTAAAATAGTATTTGTTTGCCTTCCGGACTGGGTTAATGTTTTATTTTCATTTCCGGACTGGGTTAATATATTTCCTGGTCTGCGTAATGTTATATTGGTCTGGAGGGTGTAATGTGACATACGACTGTGTAAATAAAATATAAACGAATTGGGACTGGTAATGAATTATTACTGTTTGTATATGGGACTGTGTATTTACTTTCTTATTAATTTGGACAGGGCAATGTTCACTTATTTATGTGTTTTATTTACTGCGTTATGTACAGTAAGGTGTGTAGAGAAAATAACAGATTCCCTTTAGTGGCTTAGCGCTTGGTCACTTGGTTTCGGCTTGACATGCGCGCTTGGATTCAATATGTGTGGTTTGATGCTTTGTGTGATAGCTCACAGACTTGACTGGAACACTTGGAGATTAAGCCTTCCGCCACCTGTTTAAACCTCGATGGCTGCGTGAAACCTTCCTTTATGTTGAGCGTTACCCTTATTCTCTGGTGTTAATGTTTCCTGCGGGAGGTATAGGGCCCGTGGTTTCTATATCTTCATTTAGGTCTCGATTTGTAATAGTTACTGTCGACTTTTAATATAACCCCTGTTATGAACATAACCTTTAATTTCGGACGCATGTATTCTACTTTAATATGACTGGCTAGGGTTTTAAAAAAGAAAAATGTATAACACTTTTAATTTTATTTTCAACGACATAAGCATGACCAGGTTGAACAGAATGTTTTAGGCGCAATTTATAACTACAACCGGTTTTATAGCGTGATTTTCATATGGCTTTTGTGAGGAGAAGAACCGGGTGGAAGCAGCCTATAATATCTGTGATAATTCTGAAATTATAAAGGAAGTAAATTTGAAACATCTCATACTTCAATTCCATATTTAGATTTGAAGCAGCACTTCACAGTTGTTCTATATTCTAAGACTTTTAGGGAAAAAGGGTTCGAAGTTCAGGAGCAAAATGTCAGTGACACCGAATCGAACGATGATGCCAATGAGAAGAAAAGTTGCAGCAGTTAACCGCACGCTATGAAGCTAGATCAAGGATGAAGATCCAGATTCGCCAAGAAATTTTAGCATGCTAATATGGGATCCATCGACAATCTAATCGAGGCAGGTTAAGATTGAGAATTTGATAACGTAAGGAGCTATGAGGAGATAACTGATACAATGAATAATATGCTTAGGCGCAATTTAACCTAGGTCTGCATGCAACAGAGACTTGTAAACTATTTTGTTTATTTAGTGTTAATAAAGACTTTTGAGCAGAAGAGAAATAAAAAAAAATATTGAGTTAAATGTTTCATTTCGACTATTATTTTTAGACAGCTGGGGTTGATTTATATTTAATGTTATTAATATATTTTTCCACACCAGTCGCCCCTGAAAACCTTACCTAACACCTTCACCTCGACCTCAGTTGACGGAGTTGCACGCGGGCCGTTACACTCTCCCTCGACGAACGTGCCAACTGTCTGCCTGCGTCCTCCTTTGCCAGTCTCTATTCCTTGACAGACTGTTTATTCCAGATTGCCAGCTTGACGAAGGAGTTAGACAACTCTCCCACTGGGGTCGGCGATTCTGGTTGATGGACCGACAGTGTATCCTCAGCAGCGTGGAGCGCGTGTGGACAGCGTTAGTAAGGTTGTCTTAATGACCACATTAATCTTGGAATCAGAGAAATCTTAAGGGACACTCTTAGGATACTGTAGGGCGGTGTTATTGTAGTTACAATAATTAATTTCGAGGAAACGTTTATGCCCGAGCTACTGGTCGCGACACTGTTAACAGGGACACGGTGGTTGATTTATGATAAAGTGACTGACATGAGTATAGGTAAAACAGCGGATGATTGTATGGCTCAACTTAGGGTTAATTGAAACAAATAAATTTAGGGTTACATAAATGTAGGGACAGTTAAGTGAATGATGGTCCATTGTTTTTAACCGATGCTTATCTTTTGTGAGGAATCGCCACGCCTTACCATCTTGGTCAAGGGATTGGAATTTCCTGTACCTACCGGTGTGCCACGAGTCGGCTGGAGTAAGGAGCTTGAGTACCCTTAATACCAGCTGCGGTTGGGTTATGATTTATGGAAGCCGTTGGTCAGTTAGGGTTATCCTTAATCAGAACTTTACCTTGCTGTCCTGTGAACCTCCCCCCTTTAGTGCCGATTCCCGATTATTTATTAAAGGACGTGCTTGAGTATCACCAACCTGCCTTTAATTATCCTCAATGATCACTGATAGTTTAAGACTTCCTTTATGGCCCTTGGGGTTTAAGTGATAATCATTGTCAAGGTGATAATAATTATTAAAGTAATCGCTGGAATATGATAATTGTAAATGATTAAGGGCAAGGATTATGTAGGGACTTGGTAATAATTTTTCATGATTATATTAATGTTTATGTATTGGATAACGGTAATGATTAGATAATGTCTTCATAAACTATCGTCTTGGAAGAATTTAAGTTTGTGTAAGAATAACGTTGTGTATTATGACTTAAAAGGGTAAGGTTGGGAATTGATAACATGCAAATGTAATGATGTTGTTGTTTAAGTGGAGAGTTATCGATAACATGCCTTTTTACTATAATGTTGATGTCCCTTTAAGTGCAAGGTCATTAAATGATAGGTAATGACACTGGCCGTAAATTAATGTTGTTTTAATATGCATGGAGAAACTTCAGTAAAATACATTGTTGGTAATGTGTAAAGGTAGTACTTAGGGCTTAACAAAATGAGGACCTAAGTTGGGTGTTGACAATTTGACAGGTAGATGGTTGTCATTTAATTGTGAGTTATGGTAAATTACGATGACGGCAATGCTATTTTCGTAAGGTTATTGTAAAGTAAGGGAATATTGTTTAAAATGCAATGTGAATATTGTTTCGAATGAAAAGCTAATACTTGCTTATTTTGCAATACATTAAATGGTAACTGCAATGTTATTTAATTATTGCTATCAAGTGGTCATTTAATTGTTGTCACAATTTTAGGTAGTTCCAAGGTTAATTATGCATTTTCTTTTGGTTGGTGGTGAAGCATGAAATGCACTGTTATTCACGGCAATGCTAGGATGATGTTAGACGGAAGGATGTTGTAAATTGATCGATTTTGTTACTGAGAAGGTTACTGTTATTAATAGCATAAAGTGTCATGATTATGTTATGGAGACGCGATGGTAGTTTCATTATGATTCAGTAAACTGGGAGTTTGCAAGTAAACTAATGTACATTGTTATGACGGGGATGGTACTCGTCGCCTAATGGAAACATTCGGGGCAACTGGTCTCAACCATTGTCCTTGGGTCTCTTTAGTGGTTGGTCGATATTAGAAGTCCTCCTGACTTGCGTCTCCTGTAGAGGTCCAAATTGTCCCTGATTTTGTAGTACTTGGTGGGATTGTATTGCGTAGTATGTTCGTGTCGGGCGGGATATAGACACCTCTTGTAGCTTAGTAATTATGTCTGTGTGTAAATCCGGTGGAAGGAATCCGGTGCCGTATCAAGAGTCTCGGGCTGTTTAAAGGCACAGTTCCACTCTTGCGACACACTCTGATACGTATCAGTAGTCTCGAGCTGTTTAAAGGCACAGTTCCACTACTGCGACTCTACTGTTGGATTCTTTCATTCTGTGACAGTACTGTACCTAACCCTGGTGTCTTTTTCTGCTTACAGCTGCTAGTTGCACGCCTTATGTCCAGGGGCGTTTATTTCTTGTTGTCACTGTGATATGTCGGGTCGTCTTGATGGTGTTCGTCTTACTGGCGTCTTGTTGGTTCGAGTGGTGACGTAGAGTCGAGGGGGGTTGTTTCTTCTACGCACGCGCACACACTTTAACAAACAAAAAAAAAAATTGCACCTGTTGACAGAGTAGTTGTCCTTAACTAGGAGGGTTGTTACAGCCATAGATAGCTATGTGAGCAAGTTCCACTTCATTGTGACATATTTCGTAAAAGAAATATTCAACATTTTCCTTCCATAATTTGGAATGGTATAAATGTATTGGCTCAAAACTACCGAGAGTCCAACTCAAGTTCATCAGGGGGAATGGGGTCATTAAAAAAATTCCATCCATAATATATGATGAGATGTAAAAATGAGCAAGTTTCCCTTTTGATTTTGATGATTGATAGTCAACAATTTCCTTGGCCAAATGATTAGATAGAATTTTACCCCAATTGAAGGTATAACCCTCAGCTACTTCATTCATTATGGCTACCCACTCAACTAAGAAATGCCCAGTGTTGTTTTTCCCAAAGAGATGACAAATCATCATGGATATATATATCATATGAGCATCTATGGATGCCATGGAATATATACCATGAGCGTCGTCTCTAAATTTTTCCGGATCTCCCCACCAGTTCTTGATTATATCATGACCATTTCTACCGTATTGAGTGCATTCTCTTCTCGCAAAATCTAGAAGAAATGTTGCATTGTAAGTATATTTAGGGGTAAGGGAAATATTATACATTACTTGTATATTGTTTGGTCAGAAAAAGTCGACGGAAGTCTTCTAGTGGTTGATGATGCTTCTGGTTTGGATGTCAACATGTTCCAAAGACCAATTTATCATATCATTGTAGGGTATAATTCTAGGTTGTGCATCGATCTTATGCCATTCTAATTGTGCTACAAAATTAAGCTTGGACGAGAAGGACTGGTCATCTTCCTCAGAAGAGTCGTCTAGACAGTTAATAATCTCATGCTCTAAGATATCAAAAACCTTCTTCCAAATCTTAATGGCATTCGTAACTCACAGAATTGTGTCTGATATAACATCTTCAATTGGATTGGAATCATCACTTGATGCATGAAGCTTCTTTTCATCTTTTCATGGTGCCATAATCCTCAAGGAAATAGAATTAGCCTATCTGTAACAAGAGAATTCTGTAAGCTCTAAACTGAATAAAAAATTGCTAATTGCAAATGGTAAAATGATTTTGAAATTCGAAGTTCTTTATTCAAAAAGTCTATCAATCTTCGTATAGATTTACTAACGAATAATTTATTAAAAACTTAATGGAATTTATTACCTAGTGATGCACAATCCTTATTGAAATCACTAACCTTAATCAATCATAAATGTCATTAATACTTCGATGGTTCGACTTTCGAAAGTTTTGGATCAGACAGGATGGAAATCTCCTGAAGTCGAAAACTGCAGAGTGATTAATTAATACTTAATCACGATTAACCTAAGTTATTAAATGTTTTATTAACTCTTTAAAACACTTTTTACTTTTTGTAATATTCATTACTTCGACGGTTTGTGAACTCACTCTTTGTTAAAACTCCTGAAGGGAAATCTCATAGAGGGACATGGTAGAGATGACGTCATTCTTGATGACGTGTTAAGAAAATAGAGGTACCACGTATCATTTGAAAATGTGCGAATCATTCGACGTAAATGTCAAAATAAGTGCCACGCATCAACCCAAGAAAATATTTTAAAAGACACGTGTCTCATGATGTGTCCGTAAGTCCTTTAGGAATTATCACAAGAACACACGGCCCACACTAAGAGGGGGGGATGAGTTAGTGTGTGAATTATTTTAACAATTTATTTTCACAAGTTACCACTTAAAACATATTTGAACAGATTAAGAACAATCACATCATAATTACAATGAACATAAAGACACCATATGTTTGTATAAGCTTTTGCATAATTGCTATGAACATAGTAATACACATATGTGTGAGAGAGGATTTTCTTTTTATCACTAACTAAATTTTTTTAGCACCAACTGAAATAAGGAGCACCAACCCCTTAGAGAGCACCAACTCTTTGCCAAGACCCAGCTTTGCGCAAGACCGAGCTTGTTGCAAGTCCCATCTTCCTGATAGAACGCAGTCCATCCAACTAGAGTTTATTCAACTCTAGTAGTAGTGATCCATTATAGAATCAACTATATTTTATGATCAAAGGTATACTATAAAACAATTATCACTGCATTTCATCTTCTCTGTAATTCACATTTCCTTTCATTTGATGTCTTCTTGGAATCTGCTTCAGCTATTGATCTTCTATTATGGACTGTAGAGACACATCTTTACTACACCTTTCTATGTTTCTCTGATTAATATATCTTGTAATTTAGACTCCAGAGACACAATCTTCTCACCACTTTTTCTTGTTTATATAATCTTCAAACTGGTGTGAAATTTAAAACAACGTGTCCCTTCACTTGAACCATTGTAACTTTCATTTAAAATGATAATTTAAACTTTAATTAATATCATTTTTCCTTTTTATTGTTTATTCATATTTTCATGATTTATTCTCTTTTAATCATGACTGTGTATCGGTTCATTTTTTTTATGAGTTGATCACAGTCATGGATCAATTTCATCCATTGAATTTGTTCAGGGATCTCTATGAATTTCATATAGACCAGATACAATGGAGGTTGTTTTTTCAAGCCATTTCATATGACCAATGGAGTAGAGCTACAGACTTATCAAACTTTAGCAACATATCTTAAAAAACTAATAGCATATGACCAAATGCCAAGTAGAACAAGTGTTTGAGCTCTTTTACCAAATCAATGGTCATGATTTGATTGCTCACGAGGTTTCGGCCTTTTTTCCTTCAGGATTTTGTTACCTCCAACGTCCAAAGCTCACGATCATGAAATCATGAAATGATCGGTCGATCCATGTCTATTTAATGAATACAGATCAACGGTCTTCTTTAGACCTAACACTCGTTCTTTCACTGACGAATCCGATGACTGTGACTTAATCAGTCATCGATATGGATGGCTGCCGAGATTTTGGTGTTTTTTCCTTTGAGTCTTCATGAACTCCAATTCTCTAAAACTTCTGATACTATAGATCACCTGACGCATGTCCCTTTCAGAGTTTTGGTGTTCGAGACTTTGTAAGGTTAGATTATTTTCTTGTTATGTAAAACCCCAAGGTGAAATCTCTCGACGTGACGTAAACTTGCTAACATCACAAAAATACTTGACATGTGCCGATTACCTGCCACATGTCATTCAAATCTGTGCTTTGCATGTGCCTGAAATGCCATATTAACTTGACACTTGTCAGTGTCTGGGTATGCCACGTGTCCTTTCTTATGTGGATCTTGTTGATGTGGATCCACGTGTCCTAGATGATGTGGCCTCTCAAAGTAGATCTCTCGATATATATTTGAATGACGGTTAGGGATCTTCCTTGTTCCTCTATGATCCGATGGCCCACATTTTATCGTGACCTCACATATCTTGAGTTCCTACATTCTTGCATTTGACTTCTCCAACTCGCAAGTCAACGATATGTCATGCACTTGCCATGTGTCATCTGGATCAATAGCTCTTGTTCTCCTTTGATCGATGGTATGAAATTTGCCTTGATCCTGTGTGATCCGATAGTCCATATATTTTCACAACCTCGCTTATCACGAGTTCAGGGAACATTGTGTTTGAATTTCTTGACCTGCGAGTTAGTGAAATGTCAATCACTCACCACATGCCGTATGGATCAATGACTTAGATCATTTCTTTTTTTTGGACTATTAGTTGACTCCTGGGCATATCTTCCTTGCAGATTCAGATGATTAAGATTTCCATGTCTAGATCTGCGGTTGTGGTTCAATTCTGAACCCCCCTTGCCATTCTGTCTTTCATAAAAGGGGGGGGCTCTGAAATTGGACATGCAAGTCTTTGATGACCTAGATCGAAACACTTAAATCAACGATTGAGGTTTGATTCTAGGCCCCCTTTCCATTCTTCCTTTAATCAAAGGGGGGGGGGGGGTTTCGGAATGAGGTGGTTTCACATGGGTCCCCCTAAAACCACTTACCACTCTCACCTATCACCAACATGTGTCTCCTCCACCACTCTCTCTCCTCGCCTTGTCACATATCTCGATCGACAGCTACTGAGGCGCTTAAAGTAAATCAACGGTCATCAAATCTTAATCTAACCGATGGTCATGATCCTCTAACAATCCTTAAGCCCACGGTCAACTTCTGATCGAATGGATGTTTTTCTTTTCACAATGATCGGATGGTTGTTGAGTCCTCTCACCATTTCTGTGCATTTGATCAATTGTTCAATCCTTCCACTGATCCTGATGACATATTCTACACTTCATTCTTCCCTCAGAAATTTTTGATTCTTCATGCTCTAGCTTTTCTGAACATCATTGGATTGTTGATCCTATGGTGATCAACAATAATCATGAATACTTCATGCTCACAAATTTATGTAAGACAAATTCCCTAACAAATGAATTTGTAGAGAAAATTTCATGTTTGCTCTTCCTCCTGAGCTTGCGCAGTTCATCTCTTCACATTGATCGATGACAATCCTATTTAACAACATATCATAGAAACCGTTGACATTAGATTGTTGACATCAATGAAAATCTCTAAACAACAGACCATCACAACAGTTCTTGATATCAATGTGATGTACTTCATCATTACAGGTCATCACATTGACTGTTGACATCAATGACAATATTTCCAAGAGAGAGACTATCTTCGAGACTTCGAAGTTTTGGGTTTTTGTTGTTTAGATTTGTTTGAATACCTGAAGCATGAATCTCTGAAGAGACCATTAAATAATTTCTTTTAAAACTCAGGTGGCTTCTAAACTTCATAGATCACTAGGACCATTCGATGAAATTAGAGTAACTCATCGGTGATAGATATTGTAAGCACCTTATTGATAAATAACAACCAATGGATTTATTTTGAAATTAAAAGGAAACTCTCTAGTTTTTTTCTTTTTGGGTAAAAACATTTATTTCCAAGAGGAAAAATCTAAAGTTCAAAAACTAAAAATCATATGTGTTCTAACATAGGCTCCATTTGGGGATTGTGGCTCCCTGTGAGGTGTGAAAAGTAGACCAAGAGCCTTTATTGGGTAAATGGAGTAATTATTTATTTTTGAAAAACACTTTCTAGTTTTATTTAAGAATTAATCATACATAGAAAAATGAACTTAACCAGATATCAAAAACCTTCAAAACATACTTAAGGATAAATCTCAATTTAGGTTGTTTATAATTTCCTTTTCCTAAAATCGACTTTGGAATTCTTTAATATAATCAAAATAATTTTAACTAAAATATCAGGCTTCGACCGACTTCATTTGCTTCAAGGTTAGGAAAATAAAACATATTTATTTTGGCAATCCCTAGTTGGTTCAGGATGTAAATATCACCGGAAACATAACCAGATAACAGAGTATGATATATAGATATGTATGACATCCTTACGGATATCATAGATATTGCTTCACTGTCAGCGAGCCTGTTTAGGAGAATTTTTTGGGGAATTTTAAATTTTTTAGGGGTCAACCTTGAGCTAATTAGTCAGTTTAAAGTCTTATAGAAGAGCTAAAATTATTAGGATTGGCCTAGACATGATTTTTCAATTAAAATCAAAGGAACATAAATATTTTTTCCTAATCTTGTTTTGAAAATATGTTTTTAAGTTTTCAGAGTCAAGGTAAGTTTCTTTATTTCTATGAAGACTAAAAGGAGGACAAAGGAAAAAGAAAATATGAAATGGATAAAAATCATGGGATAGGTAAAAATAACCAAATCAAAGATTTGAAGGATCTGAAACAAAATATCCTAATCCCACACGAGTTTGTGTCTTTAGTATCAGACTTCTTTTGAGTTTATTTACTATTATTTTTATTTTTATTTCAGAGATGGCTTTAGAATTTATCAGCGGGACACTCCAAGTTATAATTTTATACATCTGTAATTTTTAGGGTCATTTCAAAAATAATTTTTAAATTTTATTTTGTACTATAAGAAGAGTAGGTACTCATACCTTATTTTCCTTTTGAAATTTCAGCAAGGAGGATTATTTATTTATCACCCATTTTTAGAGAAATCAAATGCTTGAAAGACGAGTGTCAAGTTTTTATTCAGCCTCATCTCTTGTTCAACAAGATCTATTCTACGAAAGGAATGAAATATAAAATGTCAAATAATCCTGTAAAATAGAGAAGATATGTGATAAAGATGTTTTTATTTTTTGTTTTAATGATGTCAAGTAATCATAAATTTATTGAAAATATTTACAACAAATCATCAAATGACTCAGATAATAAAAAGAAAAGAAAAATTGAAAATGAAAATTGCCAATGTCAATCCAATCTGATATGTACAATGGAAATCTAAAATGTAACTGCTGCATAAAACACTTTAAATAACTCCTATTGATAGGGGCCTCGAGAATCTCTCCATTAAGATTTTCCAGCAAGAATGAGTTTTTTTCCCTCAGCAGCTGCAATTTTGAAAGGTCTGAATTGGATATGATTGAATTTTCCATGTTTCCATGCATCTTCCTTTCTAGTTTCCCATTTTAAAACTAAATCACCAGGAAGGAATTCTTCGTCTTTAGCTTTTTTTAATCAAAAAGGGATTTCATATTAACCTGGTATTTTTGGAGCTTATCATCCACTTCTACTCTATTCTGCTGAATTTCGATTATTTGATTCATTCTTCTCATAACATCATTTGGCTCTTCATTTTCATCCTGCTAGACTTGCATTACAGGAAGAGAAATATTAATAAGAAGAAAAACATCGGTACCATAAACTATTTGGAAAGGAGACATACATATAGATTTCTTGGTGCCAATTTGGTTCGCCCATAAGGCATATTTTAAATGTATATGCCGATATCTTTTGTTTTCTGTCAAAAATTTCTTGATTATAGTCATCAAACTCTTGTTAGATGATTCAACCAACCCATTTTCCCGAGGATAATAAGTTGTAGAATGACCTAAAATAATATTGTATTTCTCACAAAAATTGATCATTGCCATAGATTTAAAAGCCTGGGCATTATCAGTAATTATTTTTCTGGGACAACCAAATCTTTCTATGATGTTTTCTCCCAAAACATTTATCACTACCGAATTTGTATCATTCTGAGTTGGAATGGCTTCAACCCACTTCATAAAATAATTAGTAGTGGTTAGAATCCATCTATGTTGAGCACTCGATTGTGGATGAATTTCTCCAATGAAGTCTAGGCTCCATTGTTGGAAAGGATCTTCAACTTTTACTGTAATTAAATATAAAGAATGAATATTTTGCTTACCAATAAACAGTTGGCATGAATTGCATGCTCTGACCCTTGCATTTACATCAGTAAATAATTTTGGCCAATAATATCCTACCCTTAAAATTTTGTAAGTTGTTTCTCTCTAGGCATGATGTACTCTGCATACTCCTTCATGAAATTCATCAATGACAGCTTTTGTTTCAGATTCTATCAGGCAACATAACAGGAAACCTAGAGGGTCTTTCCAGTATAGCTTTCCATCAATAATGAAATACTTAATTTCAAGTAACTTTAAAGTTCTTTATTTTGAAGGAGTCATGTCACTTGGACATTGAAGACTAAGGAGATATATAACAATATCACTGTACCAAGATGAAGAGGAATTTTTTTCTTCACTCTGAATAATGGGTTCTTGATCATCAATCTCCTCCATATCTAGGAGAGAATCACGTGATTCGAATTTATTTATTCCAAGTGATATGAAATATGATTCGGCTAATATCCTTGCCAGACCTTGACCTTTCACGAGTTTGCTTGGCTGGAATTCTAAATCAAACTCTTGAATTTTATCCAACCATCTACCTCTTCTTCCATCACTGTCTAGTTGAACCAAGATATCTTTAATTGCATTTGTTGGTACATAAGAAATTATTTTGGAGTGCAAGACATATGTTCTAAAATACTTCAAAGCCTTCACCATCGCATAAGCTTGTTTTTCAAGAATACCATATCTTAGCTCTGCATCTCTGAGGCTTTTGCTGAAAAAGGCTATTGGTTGCTCGAATCCTTCTTCTTTCTTATGAAGGAGCACTACTACAAAAGTATGTTCAAAATAAAAGGAGAAGATTAAGAATTCCTTTGTATAGTCAGGACTTACCAATACAGGTGCTTCTCCTATGACTTTCTTAACATGCTCAAAATATGCTTTGGCTTCTCCAGTCCATTTTATTTTGTTGTCCTTTCTTAGCATATTTGTAATCAACTTGATTATTTCAGCAAAGTTAGGAATAAATCTCCTCAAAAAATTGATCTTTTCCAAAAATGATTGAATCTCTTTTCTATTTATAGGAATATTAATCAGGTCAATAGCCTCAACTCATTTAGGATCAACCATAATTCCATCTTTTGAAACTATATTTCCTAAAATTTTACCTTCATGCATTGCAAAGTGTGATTTTTTTGGGTTTAGAGAGAAACAAAACTTTCTGCACTTTTCAAAAGTTTGCCTAAGGTGCACCAAATGTTCTTCATAAGAGTTAGAAAAAATTGTCAGATAATCCATATAAATTATGAAAAACTTATCTCTCTCACCAACGAATGCAAGATCCATTGCTCTCTGGAATGTTTCTCCTGCATTCATTAAACCAAAAGGAATTTTATCATACATGAAAGTTCCCCATGGAGTAGTAAATGTAGTATTTTCTCTATCATCTTCATGAACAACAATCTGATTGTATCCTCAGAAACCATTGATCGTATAAATTTTGTTATCCCCAACTACATTTTCTAAAACATGGTCCATTTTTGGGAGTGGGTAGTTATCTTT
This sequence comes from Picea engelmannii, assembly GCA_009831015.1. Lineage (NCBI taxonomy): Eukaryota > Viridiplantae > Streptophyta > Pinopsida > Pinales > Pinaceae > Picea > Picea engelmannii. Next base: position 40,650 of record ML789190.1, read on the forward strand.
AAGAGAACTCCAATTTAAGTTCCTAAAATCAACACGGATTCTTATTTCATCGTTCTTTTTCCTCATGGGTACCAAGTTGGCCACCCATTCAGAGTGTCTAAGGGGAACAATTATTTTTGCATCAAGGAGTTTTTTAAACTCCTTTTCTATTACTGGTAGAAGAATTGGGTTTATCTATCTAAGATTTTGCTTAAAAGGCTTAATACCATGTTTTAAGGGAATCTTGTGTTCAATAATAGAATTATCATAAGTTTTTCAATCATCATAAAACCATGCAAAAAAATCTTTATAATGTTTAAGTAACTCAACATATTTACTCTTTATTTGTGCCAGAAGATATTTTGATATTTTGACCATTTTGGGATTTTCATTAGTTCCTACATTACAATCTTCAACTTCTTCAGGTTGAGGTTGCAAAGTAGACTTTAAAGGTATATCATCCTGGTCAAACAACCTTTCTAGAGGGATCACACCTCTGGGAATTTGATTGTTTTTAAGTAAGAGCATGCAGTGATTTGTAATTTTGTCTTGGAACTTTTCTGGATTTTCTCCTTCCTGCAAAATCCAGGTCGGATCATTCTGATTTTATTGATCAATGTGTGTCTCATAAAACTCATCTACCATTTCCAGAAACTTCTTGATGTGTTCATAATATTCAAACACTTGTCAATGCTGAACATTGGTTGGAATGGAAGGTCTATGCCTCATCTCAATATGATATTTCAACTTCAAAAAAGTGGGTGGTATGAAAGTCGCAACAACTTTGGGTAAAGAATCAGCTTGTTGATTTTGCATTCTGGGAATAAAGTGAATATTAAAATATGATAAGAAACTCTCTATTAGATCCCAAGAACAATTTCTATACGATCTCAGTCTTGGATTCTTATCTTGATATTGATGTTTTACTTGTTTTATGATGAGCTCAACATCTCCATAAACTATCAAATGTTCAATTTTTAATTTTCTTGCAACTTCTAATCCTAAAACTAAAGCTTCATATTCACATACATTATTGGTGTAATAAACATCCCATTGTAATCTATAAGAAAAAGGAATAACATACTCATCACCTGGTGCCACAAATAAATCTCCATCTCATGTTCCTTCATAGGATGAAGCACCATCAAAGAACATTTTCCACATCCCTTCTCTAACATTCATATTTTTCTTTGAAAATTTTGTTTTTTGATTCTCTTCTTCTATACATTCTTGAAAATCATAATTTATGGATCATATACAATTTCCTAAATCTTGATTAGCAACATAGACTGGGTATTTATTGGGGTTTTGAGGGTCACTTATAGTATATGCCATTCTAGTTTCTCTGTACAGTCGAGTAAATTGTCCACCAAAAATTGGAATTGCATCATAGGTCATGTCTAGCTGAACCAATCCTCCTAGCTTGGCGCCCCAATATCTAGATAGAAGCATGCCATACTTGGTAGGAACATCAGCAACAAACACGTCCATAAGAATACTTTTCACAGGAACCCGAGCAAGATATACACCTAAATCTTTAATCATACCCAGAAACTTAACCTTTCTAGAATCAAATGAGTATAACTCTTGATAAGGTATGGTAATCTCAAGGTCTAGTTTTTTCATGATAATCTTAGGCACTAAATTATGTGAAGCTTCGTAGTCTAACATGAAATTGTGCAGTAAATGATTGTGCACAGTTAGTGTAATATAGAAAGGAGCAACAAAATCCTTACTATTTTCAATGTGTGGTCCAAACATGATTGTAGGTTTTTCATCCTGCAAATTTCTAACATCATCTTGACATTCAACATCAGAAAAATTTATTGATTTTTTTTTATAGATTGGGTTCCTAGAAAGTTCAACCAGAGGCATTGGAATTTTGCTTTTATTAAGTTCATTCTCTAAATTGAAAGTCCCAATTGGTTTTTCAATTTCCCTAATCTGAACTTCGTCTTCCGCGTTTTTTGGCTTCTTTGTCTATACTGCTTTTGTTTCAACTTGATTTATTCAGGAAGCTTGTGTTTCAGTTGATGTTTTTGTAACTATTGCCTCATTCACTTTGTTTCGTGATAAAATATTTTATGGTGGAGTATTTGTAGAATTTTTTTCTCTTGGCCTCAAATCATATTTATGTTGAATCTCAACCATTATTGAATCAGTGAAACCTTTGTATGTAGAGTCTCCCAAATTGTTGATAGTTTCAAGATTATTAAATAGAGATTCCAGATCCAAGGATTTCTCATAATCTTGTTTGGTTAGGTGAGGCTCAAGATCATCATCACTGAGGTTGTTGAGATCTTCATCTAATTCATCATAATCTTACACCTCATCTCTTTGTATGAAATTCTCAGTTTTAAAAGGATCTTGAATCTTATGTTCCTCATTTTTTCATTTCCTTGTTGTATCTGAGGATTAGGATTTCTCTTGAATTGATTTCTAACATATGGATCAGGTTTGGCTTGTTCCATTTCCATCCTGGAAATTTTGTTTGATAGATCGTTAATAATTTTTACCATCTCATCCATTTTTTCCTCTATATATTTTCCAGATCCAGAGGGCCCTACATGTTCTTTAAAACTTTTGGGTTCCCTTGTTCCCATATCAACCTTAGTTTTCAATTTCCTAGATATCGTCATATTCGATTCAATCTCTAGAGCATCATATTTCATCCCTGCTAAAGTAGTGGATCTTATTTCACTCAAAAGTAGAGAGAAATCAGAATCAAAAGCTCCTTCAAAAGAGACTTTTGCAGCTGGTTGGGAAGGTTTAACTTTAGTCGTGATTTTATGATAAAAATTATTAAATATTTGAATGAACTCTAGGAATGATTTCGATGTCTTCTTTCTCAAGAATCCAATTTCAGTTAAGTAATAAAGATGATATTTTTTCTCATCCCATTCCCTTATGAAGGAAGTTTCCAGATCATTATATGATGGTATAGAACCTATTGGAAGTCCTCTGAACCAAGTTCTTACCTGTCATTTAAAATCTTGTACCAACAGTCTCGTGTAAACATCCTCATGATCAACACCAATAATATCAATAAATTGATCAAAAAAGGCTATATGTTATGTTGTTGTCAAATTCCCTTCTCCCGTGAATTTAGGGAGGCTCTTCATGTAATTTTCAGGTAAATCATGCAGGACTTCATGAAGAACTAAGGGAGAATATCTAACCATGACCTTGGAAAATATCCTAGGGGGTTGATCTTGTCCACCATCCCCTGCACCTCTAACACCAACATCTCCAACACCGACCATTGAAAGTCTAGGAGACAAAATTCGAGGACTAAATATGACATTATCAAAAACTTCAAAAGATTGATTTACTGAAATTTTGACTACTTTGGGAAGATAAATAATTGGTTGTGTCCTAATGATAGTAGGGATTGAAATGGATTCTTTATTTTTACTGGTCAATCTAAAATTTTATTTCAGGAATAATTACTTCTGGAATTCCTAGTTTAACTTCAGACTTACATGTTGATGCTTCTGTAGAATGAACTTGTTTAAAAATTTCTTTAAGACTTAGTTCTTAAGTGAGAATATTAACATTAACTTTCATAATTCTAGGTTGATATACCTTACCTGTTTATGCAGAAGTTTGTCTAAGATATCCCTTCGGTTTCAACAATTTTTCAGGATCCGAAACTAGCATAGTCTACTTTTGGTCTGGGTTTTTACTGGTATTCTTTCCACCAAAGGCTAGATTTCCTTACAATGGAGTCACCAGGTGAAAAATGAACCTTTTTATGTATTCAATATTTGTTCACCATCAAAGACCAAAATTTAACTTTATTTTTCTCCTTGGGGAAAAATGATTTTGTTTCTCTGTCCCCGACAACGACGCCAAAAAGATGTTGTTCCTGAGATTGATTCTGAGGCTAAAAGAATAATGTCAGGCATCAAAGATTTTAAATGAAGTATTTTTATGAGTGATTTTTTCTACCTTCAGTTTTCTGAGAAATAATCCTTAAATGAAATTAATGATAATAAATTACAAAGGTTGTATCTCGTTATCTGAGTCGCAATTATAATGTCAAATGGTGTAGAAATTATTTACAAAAATGTTAAAACAAATACAGGCATCAGTTATAGACAAGTCTCACCATGTTTGCAGTAGAAGAAAAGTACAAGATGCACCCTTGAAAGAATATAAAAATGCAGTAATTCACATAGGTCACAGGGCTTGTTTTACTGATAGTAATAACAGAGGAAAAGTTGTTACTGGATGAACTTCTGATATATTATGATCACAGTAGATGTAGTACTAAATTGTAATAATTCACTCTTCAAGAACTCCATAAATAAATTCAGAGAGATGGAAACACAGACAAAACACATAACTCAAATTCAACAAAACTTAGAATCTTTGTTTGCACTTGTATTAATAATCCAAAAATAAAATTATTTTACATTCGACAAGAAGCAGCCTCGAATAGATCTAAAATCTATATATTTATACAAAACTTGTCTCAACTGAAAACCATTGGACTTTCCACAATATTTTCCTAAAAATAGAATACAATTTGAATGAAATAACAACATGCAAATATTGTTGAGTTTTGTCGGTGCTTCATGTCTCTTCATTTGATTGTAGATTCACTTGTTTTCCTTTGTTCTTTAAACTGGGTACACATGTCCATTAAGGCCACCGCAATCATTTGGCATACTTTATTTTCCATTTGATTTCATTTCCATTGGTCCCTTCGAATGATTTCACTGGAATAAAGAATTGTAGTTGAGGATATGGGGATGGTAATTGGATAGGTAGCTCAATGTTGGATCGCTATGGGATAGCTAACGGTTACTCGGAAGAGTATTTTTTCGCAAATAGGATGACGTGGGGACAAGTGTCCAATAATGAGGTGGGATGAGTGGATGCGAGAATGCAGGTGGCGGGGATAGATGGGATGAGTGACGTGTAGACAGAGGGGAAGTGTAGGTGGTAAGGCAGGACAGGGAGAGTACCGACAGAGAAAGTGGATGATGTGTATGTTCTTTCATTTTCTCCCAGCTACACTAGCCTTTCTCTACTCATTGAATTGGCTGCACATGTCCATCAATGCTACCAAAAATATGGAAGGCTCAATCGTCTCATTCAATTCAAAGGAAAACATTTTATTTTGTATTTGTGGCATATTCTTCTGGATCTTGTTCACTTCTTGGACTGTGACTTGATATTGTGAACTTGGATTAACCAAAAATTCATTGATTTTGAGTAAATATATATGGTTCATCTATTGCATGGCAGAATGATTATTCTCCTTGTTCTTCTTGGAGATTTGTTGGTTCATTTATATCTCAATCTATCCCAATGACTCTGAGATATTATTTCCTTCAAATTCAATCATCTTTATATTTACTGAAGATAATGCCTCTAGACAAGCCTCTTTTGCATCTCTGGCAAGTTTCTTGCCTTCTTCCATATTTGTTTCTCAATATTTCAGGGCCATTTCACCTTTTACTTGTTCATAATGTGAGAGAGGGGTAAGACCAGGGATATTATCTTTCTACTTCCATATGATAACTTCTTGAAACTTATACATGGATGAAGATGCCTCTTTTTCCTTGACATAAATACTTTGCAAAGAAAGGTTTATTGCCTGATAGAATTTCTGAATAGCATCTACTTTTTGATAGAGCTCCTACTCTGAAACTTCCATCTTCTCATTGATTTCTGAGTCTTGTATTTTGAAGGAAGTAATATCTATTATTGTGTTCTCTGTTAGGGCCAATTTGGCTTGCAACGGTTCAATCAAATTGCACCACTGAGTGATCAAACCTTTGATTTTCTATGAACTCTGGTAGAGAATCTCAAGGTTATCCTGTAACTGCTTCATTTGATGCTGATAACTAGCCCTAATTTGTTCAATATCCCGATTCATCCTACTTCTAACAGTATGTTTTGTACTATGTATATCATTTTGCAATTTCTCTACCTAGAGACATTTATGTTGCAGTTGTTTGGTTAAATTGTCCACTGACCATTGATTGGCAGTGGAAAAATCCCCTAGTGAATCTGCAACTTCCTTTGCAAACTTAGGATCATCTTGGTCTTTCCCATCATACACCAAAATTTTCATTTTACTGATTACTCCATCCTTTTGGTGAGATTCTCTTTTTACAATAGATTTTTGTTTCTTGTTGAAACAAAAACTTGAGGGAGGCATCTCTTCAGGTAATATAAGAGTGAGATCTCCAACATGAATGAGCTCTGAATCAGGATTTCCAAAACTGGTCTGTAAAAGGGTTAATGATGTGATAGGAGAAATGATTTTTATGGAATGATCCTAACCTATTGTATACAGGGTGCTAGCTAGAGTAGCTGGTGTTGAATGAGGAACAACTTGTCCCTAATTCATGAAAGCTTCAAACTGAGCTAATACTTGTGGATCATTCAGCCCTAACAGTGATGACTTTATGTCCTGAAATAACATTTCTAGATTTTTTGGGACTTCTTAAATTTTTTGCTTAGTGGAGAAACTTGGCTCAGATGATGTGGGTTTATATTCCTATGAAGAAGGCATGATTTTTTACTCTCCTTGTAATAAATTTGGTAAACTGTTTTGTATATTCTTTTAAAAACTGAGGAAACCAACCTATTGGTCAGAGGGGCAGAGTCTAGAATCTACTTTGAACTTATTCATATGATCTAACTCCCCTGAACATCTCATCATAAGGAGAATCCTCATGGATGTATCGCTTCATGTTAAATTGAGCCAAATTATTCTCCATTATCTTATGTGGATCATGTTTCTTGAATTTGATGTCAACTAGCTTGACATCTTCCAGGGATGTAGCCTCAACTTTAGAATGACCAAAATTTAACAATGTGAATATACCAACTTGAATGGGAAAAGTTGGCCAAACGTTTTTCTGAGTTTCTTTCAATTCCTTTCTAATACCTCCTGCTACTATTTGGTATGCCACTTCTATGCATACCATCCTGTCAGTTAAAAAAAATGGAAGGGCATGAGGAGGAACAAAACAACCAAATACTCTAATGTAGGAGAAATTCTCCTCAATGAACTAATATGCAAGTTTTCCTAAGTTCACCATATTATTTTCTGAAATTATGGGTGGTGGGTGGCCATAGATAGCTATGTGAATAGGTACCAATACATTGTGACATATTTCTTAAAAGAAATCTTTGGCATTTTCCTCCCATAATTTGGAGTGGTAGAAATGTATTGGCTCGGAACTAGATGGCGTCCAACTCCAGTTCATCTGGGGGAATGGGGTCATGAAACAAATGACATCCATAATATATGCTGACATGTAAAAAGGAGCAGCTTTCCCTTTTTATTTTGATGATTGATACTCAACAATTTCCTTGGCCAGATTATCAGATAGAATTTTAGCCCAATTGAAGGAATAACCCTCGGCTACTTCATTCATTATGGCTACCTACTCAACAGAGAAATGCACAGGCTTATTTTTCCCAAACAAATGACAGAGAAACATGGATATATATATAATATGACCATATAACAATACTGTGGAATATATACCATGTGCATCAACTCTGAATTTTTCTGGATGTCCCCACCAGGTCTTGATTATATCATGACCATTTCTACCATATTGAGTGCATTATCTTCTCTCAAAATATAGAAGAAATGTTGCATTGCAATTATATTTAGGGATAGAGAAAATATTATGCATTACTTGTAGATTCTCCGGTTGAAAAGAGCCGACGACAGTCTGCTGGTGGTTGATGACGCTTCTGGTTTGGATGTCAACATGTTCCAAATCCCAATTTATCATATCATTATAAGGTATAATTATGGGTTGTGCAACGAACTTATCCAATTCTGAATGTGCTACAAATTTGAGCTTGGCTGAGAAGGAATCACCGTCTTCTGTGATAGAGTCGTATGGAAAATTAATAATCTCATGCTCTAAGATATCAAAAACATGCTTCCAAGACTTAATGACATCCGTAACTCACGGAGTTGTGTCCGATAGAAAATATTCATTTGGATTGGAATCATCACCTGATGCATCAAGATTATTTGCATCTTTTTGTGGCACCATAATTCTCAAGGAAATATAATTATCCTACATGTAACAAGAGAAGTCTGTAATCTCGAAAATGAATAAAAAATTGTTACATGCAAATGGTAAAATGATTTTGAAATTAGAAGTGCTATATTAAAAAATTCTATCGATCTTCGTATAGATCTACTAATGAAGAATTTATTAAAAACTTAATGAAACTGATTACTTGGTGATTCACAATCCTTATTGAAATCATTAACCTTAATCAGTCATAAATGTCATTAATACTTCGACGGTTCATCTTTCAAAAGTTTTGGATGTGATAGGATGGAAATATCCTGAAGTCTGAAACTGCAGAGTGATTAATTAATACTTAATCATAATTAACCTAAGTTATTAAATGTTTTATTAAATCTTTAAAACAAGTTATACATTTTGTAATATTCATTACTTCGACGCTTTGTGAACTTAGTCTTTGTTAAAACTCCCGAAGGAAAATCTCCCGGAGTGACATGGCATAGATGACATCATTCTTGATGACATGTCAAGAAAAGAGAGGTACCACATGTCATTTGAAAATGTGCGAATCATCCAACGTAAATGTCAAAAATAAGTGTCGCGTGTCAACCCAAGAAAATATTTTGAAAGACACGTGTCCCATGACGTGTCCGTAAGTCCTTTAGGAATTATCACGAGTGACTATTTTCGGGACTTCGGAGTTTTGGGGGTTTTGTTGTTTATATTTGTTGGAATACCCAAAGCGCGAAGCTCCAAAGCGATCGTTAAAGAATTTCTTTTAAAACTTGGGTGACTTCTAAATTTTGGAGATCACTAGGATCATTCGATCAAATTATAGTAACTCATCGACGATAGATACTGTAAGCACCTTATTGATAAATAACATCCAATGGAGTTATTTTAAAATTAGAAGGAAACTCTCTAAGTTTTTTTCTTTTTGGGTAAAAAATTGTATTTCCAAGAGGAAAAATGTTAAGAAACAAATAGCAATATAGCATAGAAAAACCTCAGAATAAGTACTCAAAGCCTTGAAAAAGAGACAATTTCACATAATAAGCCTCTTCGAGGGGGAAACCTCCTTATACACCACATAAATGTCTAAGTACAAGATGATTCCAAATGAAAATGTCTCCTTGGTATATATAGGAGACTAGGAGGTACAATTACAACTAATTGACCCAAGCCAACATAAATAAAATAACATTACTAATGTAATATTCCCTAATTAAGGGGTAATGTGCCACTATTTAGGGATTAACATGCCCCTCCCCTTCAGACAAGTGTTGTTCGCAACACTTGAGTAATTCTAGATGCTTCTGTATAAAAGACTCATCTTCCCAAGTGGAATCTTCATCAAGAAGTTTCCTCCACTTAATGAGATACTCTGAAATAGATCTATTCCTCAACTAGCAAATTATTATGTCAGTGATGGCTTCATGCTCCAATATGATTTTTCCTTTCTCGTTAAGTTCTGGAAATATAGTTTGAATTGGGATCTTGTCACCTATAACCTTATTTATGCATGAAACATGAAAAAATGGGTGTACTCATGAGGATGCAGGCAACTCCAATTTGTATGCCATAGTACCAATCTTTTGCAACACCTTATAAGGACCATAATACTTTGGTGATAATGTATTATCCTTCTTATCTTTCTTGAGGGACATCTATTTGTATGGTTGTAGTCTTAAAAACACCCAATCCCCTACTTCAAAACTTCTTTCACTATGATGTTGATCTGCTTATTTTTTCATGCGATTATGTGCCATGGTTAGGTTGTCCTTTAATATTTTGAGAACTTCTTGTTGATGCTCGATGTGATCTCCCACTGCTTGAACCTTATATTTTTCTTTTCGAGAAGAAGTGATGGAAGGAGGGTGGTATCCATAGAGTTCCATAAATGGTTTCATTTTTGTTGCAGTATGAAAGGAAGTGATATACCACCATTCTGTCAAGGGTAACTATTTGAACCATTGTGTTTTTTTATCTGAGACAAAGCAATGAAGGTAGACTTCCAGACATTTGTTCACTATCTCGGTTTGTCCATCATATTGAGGATGATAGGATGAGCTATGAGCCAATTGAGTACCCAAACAAGAAAATAATTCTGTCCAAAAATGTCCAGTGATGATAGGATCTCTGTCACTTACAATAATCTTTGGGATTCCATGTAGTTTTTGAACTATCTCTATAAATACAGTGGCAACTATACTAGCTTTGAAGGGATGAGAGTGTGCACAAAAGTGTGCGTACTTGGTTAATATATCAGCAATAACCATGATTACACTCTTTCCTTTAGACTTCGATAAACTTGTGATGAAATCCATGGAAACCTCCTCCCAACGCTGATTTGGGATGGCTAATGGTTGTAAAATACCCGAGGTCTTAATTGTTTCCACCTTATTTTGTTGGAAAACCAAACATTTTTCTATAAACCTTTGAACATATGTTTTAAGGCCATCCCAAAAAGAATCTTTCTTGACGCTATGGTATGTTTTCAAAAATCCAAGTGCCCTCCTACCAGAGAGGTGTGCAATTCCAATCGTACCTTTTGTTTGAGTTGGGAGTTCTTACATAAATATAAGCGATCTTTGTACCATAGTGAATCATTTTTCCATGTAAATGTATCTGATGCACTGGAGTCTTGCTGCAACCTTTGAATGAGAGTCCACACATTTTCGTCATTCTTCCATTCATCCCTCGCTTCTATTATCCAATTGAGTTGGATGATTAAGATAACACAAAGAAAGGCCTCAACATATTCACCCTTTCTTGAGAGTGCATCTGCCACAACATTTTTCTTCCCTTTTTTATAGATGATTTCAAAATCATAACCCAATATCTTGGTCACCCTTTTTTGTTGTTCTTCTGAAGATAGTCTTTGTTCCAAGAATTATTAAAGAATATCATGATTTTTTTTTACCTTGAAGTGCCTACCTATTAGGTAAGGGCTCCATTTCTTCAATGCATGTAGTATTTCCATCATTTCCTTCTCATAAATGGGTTTTTGTAAGTCCTTTCCCTTGAGTGGCTGACTTTCAAAATCCAGGGGCCTTCCTTCTTTCATTAAGACAACACCAATTCCATTTCCCGAGGCATCACATTCCACAATAAAGGTTTTTTTCAAGTCTTGTGTGATCAAGACAAGAGATTTACACATCACCTCTTAAATTTGTTCAAAATCTTTATTTTCCTCTGGAGTCCATGAAAATGCATCCTTCTTAGTTAATGTCGTTAAAGGTGCTTCTATTCTCCCATAGTTTCGAACAAACTTGCGGTAATAACCTGTCAGACCCAAAAATCCTCTAATATTCTTCAATGTTTTGGGAATTGACCAGTCCATCATGGCCTTAATATTGTTAGGGTCTACCTTGACACCTTCATGAGATAAAATATGACCGAAATACTCTACCTCCTTCACCCCAAAGAAACATTTGGAAAGTTTGGCATATATTTGTTGCTCCTTTAGTAGTTGTATCACCTTGTCAACATGTCGCACATGATCCTCCCAAGAGTTGCTATAGATTAGTATATCATAAAAAAATACTAAGAAATTTTTTTGAAGGAAGGGCTTGAAAATGTAATTCATCCACCCTTGGAATGTGGAAGGTGCATTTGTAAGGCCAAAAGTCATGACCAAAAAATCATAATGGCCTTCATGAGTTTTGAATGTTGTTTTTGGGATATCTTCTTCCTTCATTCTAATTTGATGATACCCTGAATGAAGATCCAAATTTGTGAAATATATTGCTCCATGTAGTTCATATAACAATTCATCAATGACAGGAATGAGAAAATTATCTTTAATAATTATCTTGTTGAGCTCTCTATAATCTGGACACATACAACATGAGCCATCTTTCTTGAATACCATTACCACCGGTGCAAAGTAAGAACTTTGGCTAGGTCTAATAATGCCAGCCTCTAACATTTCTTCAACCATACGCTCAATTTCACTCTTCTAGGCATAAGGGTATATGTACGGCCTGATGTTAGGAGGAAAAATCCCAAGAATTAGGTGAATATCATGATGATGATTTTGAGGGCTTAGAAGACCTTTTGGAATATATTCAAATACATTGGAATGCTTATGAATGATCCCTTGTAGATCTAGGGGAACATATGGCTTAGATGTTTGAACATCTAGTGAGCATAGTTGTGAAATAACACCTTTATGCCTCTTTTTCAATAATTGTGTCATGCCATTAGAGCTTATCACCTTACTGGGTTTCCTTGTGATACCTCTTAACTCAATTTCTTTTCCTTCCAATGAAAATTTTATGAAAAGTTCTTGAAAATTAAAATCCATTGTTTCTAATGATTGTAACAATTGGATTCATAGTACGACATCAGAACCACCCATGGGTATGGAAATCATTGGACTATTCATTACAAATTCCCCCATAGTAAGATTGATCTTATTGCATTTTCCTGAGCAATTGATAATTCCTCCATATGAAATCATTACTTGAAACTCTAGCACTGGATATATAAAGGAATTGAGAGCTTTAGCTAATTTATAGTGAATGAAATTATGAGTACTACCAGAATCAATTAGGACTATTACCTTTTTGTTTTTGATATATCCTTTGATATTGAGGGTTTGAGGAGTGCTAATTACAGCCAATGCATTACATGATATCGTGGGAGTCAACTCTTTAGAAGAAATCACTTCTATGTTTTCATCTTGAGATGGTTCTTGTTCTTGTTCTTCTTCCTCTTCACAATCTATGTAGAATAATTTATTCTCACCACACTTATGTCCCTTACTATACTTGTTGTCACAATTAAAGCATAAACCTTTTTCTTTTCTTTCCTCCAATTGTTGAGGTGTCAACCTCAGAGGTTGAGGTTTTTTAGAAGAAGAAGTATTATTCTCTAGATAGATGTTAGTATTGGTCCTTCTAGTAGCCATAGCCATATTTTTACTTTCAACATTTCTTGCCACCCTAAATGCATTCTCCAATGATTTGGGTTCCCAAAGGTGAACCTCATGTTGAATGTTATCCTTTAAAGTTCCTACGAATACATGAATCAAGTGCTCATATGGAATATTTGTTACCTTTATATTCAATCTTTGGAAGCTCTCAATGTTCTCTGTAACTGAACCCTTTTTCTTGAGATTTATCAATTTTCTAAAGAAGGTATTGCTCCTTGTATCCTCATAGTGTGTTATCACATCTTCTGTGAAAATTGTCCAAGTGAAGAGTGATTTGCGAGAACAAAGCCATCTATACCATACAAATTGATTGGGTTCTAAATACAAAGAAGCAATTCATACCTTTTGTGTATGTGGAACATTATGTAGATCAAACAATTTCTCCATCTAAAATATCCATGTGATTGGGTCCTTTCCATCAAACTTCCTCATATCGATCTTAGGAACGTGGTTGTTATTCAACCCAAAGTTGGAGTTTCTCCATTCTTGATTCATCTTCCTTGTGTCCTCATCATGAATTTCATGGGATACATTTTCACTTTCAGGTGTCCTCTCTATTAGGAAAATTTTCAATCCTTCCATGATCTCCCTTTCTAAACCATCCATCTTAGTACCCGTTATTGCCTCCAATTTAGCTTCAGTGGAATCCATCATAACTTGTAGTTCATCTTTTGTCACTGTCTTCTTTTATAATTCATTTATGTCCCTACGCATTTATTCACCTTCATCAAGAATCCAAGTAGGATTGTCTGGAGGCTTATTTGGTGTATAAGTTTCCTTATTTGGTGGCATGTTGGCCAAGTATCACTTTTAAACCTTGATTTTGAGGTGGTCCTTCTAGACAATCTTTCTTCTATTGTATTCGCAAAGTTTCGGCCCTTTTGGGTATGAAAATTTATTTATTGTAGTTCTCTGATATTTCTTCTTTGCAATGCCATAGGTCTGATCAAAATTAACTATGCCAACTGGAATTTATGGTAACTTCCCCGTAGCTTGCTGATTTCTGGCCTTTCTAGGAGATCTCAATTGTATAGTGTGCCCCACACAAAATAATTGATATAAAATTATGAAAATTGTACCAGAAATACTACGGACTGTCCACTATCTAATGAAACCAGTCTCACTCAATTTGGACACTCTAGGAAGAAGTTATTATTGTTTTACCTGGAACACCTACTTGAGATTAATCAATAGGACTAGTCAGATACCCTATCTTCCATAGGGTGTATCTACAAATTTAAGATGACCTAGAAGCTGAAAGTTTTATCAAAGATACCTTAATATTTTTTGTGAATAACCTCCGGATTTCAGGGTCTGAAACATTAGATAAAAATGTTTATAGTGAAAATTTCGCGATGAACCAATTCAAGATGATTCTAGAGCCTATCTTACACATGCTATATCTCTGAAAGTATAATGCTTCAGGAGAGGAAATTTTAACCCAACATACCTTGATCTGTATTCTAAATATCCTCCAAGGAGTTCCTTCTGAAACTTTGTAGAAAACAAATTATAGCAAAAATTCCAAGGTGTCTCATATGTAGCAGCGAAACCCCAAGACCTTCAGCTCTGATACCATATGTTAAGAACCAAATAGAAATATAGCATATAAAAACCTCAAAATAAGTACTCGACACCTTGAAAAAGAGAGAATTTCAGATAATAAGCCTCTTCAAGGGGGAAACCTCCTTATACACCACATAAATGTCGAAGTACAAGATGATTCCAATTGAAAATGTCTCCTTGGTATATATAGGAAACTAGGAGGTACAATTACAACTACAGGACCCAAGATGACATAAATAAAATAACATTACTGATGTAATATTCCCCAATTAAGGGGTAATGTGCCAATATTTAGGGCTTAACAAAAAATCTAAAGCTCAAAAGCTCAAAATTATACATTTTCTAACACACTGGGCTCTGGACCATGTGGATATACCAACCAAAACCATCTACAACCATCAAAGGACTATTGTTGGCTCTTTATGACCTAAATACATCCAAGTAATGTATAAATTGTCCAGTAATACCAAATATTTTTACAATGCACAATTTGTGAGGAAGTTTGAGAAAGATGAATGTACAGATTATGACAAGTGTGTCCGTGATATAGTTAAAACTTGGTAGGGAAATGAAAAATAAAATAAAATAGATATTCATGGGATATATTCTACAACTTCTTGTGATGCACACATTATGTATGTAGCTATGATGATTTGTAGATTGTATGGAAAGAAAAATACTACACATTTCACTGTAGAATGGGTCCTTATAATTCATGAAGTTGCAAAAGGTTTTACTTTTGATTGAGGAAGGTTATTTCCTGATAATTTGGTCAAACAAATAGAGGTTTATAAAGATAAAAAATCTAAAGGAGAACATGCTCCCTTTTACATGTCAGCATACATTATGGGTGCTATATGTTTCAAAACCCCATTTACTGTGATGAATTGGAACTAGACCAGTCACTGAACCAATACATATCTATCATTCCAAATTGTGGGAGGAAAATGCAAAAGTTTATTTTTATGAAATTTTTCAATGTTGTTATTCCAATTCATGAAGTCTTATATGGAAATCCTCCTCCCAAGGTTCTGAAAAAATAATGGGAAATTTACGTACAATTGTAGATTGGTATATTGAAGAGAATTTATATTATATCATATTTTTTGGTTGCTATGCATCACTTCATGTTCTAGCCAGATTTCTACCAGAAAGACTTGTCTACAGGGAGGTAGAATATCATACAGTTTCTGCAGGTATTACCAAAGAACTAAAGGCTGCACAGAAAAGGGTAAGGCCAACCTATCCTATATAGGTTTTTATATTTTCATTGTTATATTTTGGAACACTAAGGTTGAAGATTCAACCTTAGATGATATTACATTGTCTACCATTGAATTCAAAAAGCATGATCCACACAAAGTGGTGGAAAACCATTTTGTCGAATTCAATAGGAAGAAATATTTTCATGAATATTCACCTTTTGATGAGGTTTTCAAAGGAGTAAGACCATATAATGAAGTGATATCTATATTCCATAATCTTCTTGACAAAGAACGATCATATTTTCTTAATTTCAAAAGGTGCAGGAGAAATGGTTTGCCGAAGCTTTTATAAGCAGAGAAAATTCTTAGTCATAATGGTAATCCAACTTCAGAAGTTATACCATCATCCAATCCCAAGAAACATGAATTTACCTAGGTCAAAACTAAGGAAGTTGAAAAAACACTAAAGATATTATCCAAGCATACAATAGTGACAAAATCAACTCTACCAGGTAAGATCTTAAAAGAAACGTTGGCAATGTTTGAAGATTTTATGAAGCATGGGAATATTTTTCCTCAGATGACTTCAAACAATGAAACTCCTATAAAGTATGTTACTTATCAAGGGGAATCTATTTCACTTGCATCACCCATCCCATCTTTAACTCCTCTTGCAACAAGTTCTGTGATACCTAATTTCGAGGTAGTGAATGTAGAATATTTGATACCCATTGAACCAGAAGAAATTCCTTCGTCATATTTGTTCTTCAACAAAAAGAGGAAATATATTGTGCCAAGAGAAATTTAGAAGAAAGGACTTATAATCACCAAAATACAGAACATGATATTTGATGGTCAGGGACAAAGTGTACCTGAATTTCCAAAACAAGTAGGATATTCTTTGGGGGATTTTGCAATACCTAATTTATGGTCAATAGATAAGTTAAGAGAACATATTGACCATAAAAATATTTTAATTGAGAAGTTACAAAATGATGTGAAACAAACAGAGGTCATTATTAGGGAGAAAGTTAATTCTGAAGTAGCTCAGGTAAGACAAAGTTATGATCAACAAATCAAACATCTAGAAGAGAAACTAAGGACAATTCTTCAATATCATCACATGAGTAAGAATATCATTTCTCAGAGAGATGCATTCATAAGCCAATTACAGGCCCGAATACGTACAATTGAAATTATTGTAATTGATATCCCTTCCTTTAATCAACAATCCTTATAGATTAATGAAGGATTGCATATAGCTCAACAGAATTTCTATGAATGTTTGGAAATTATCTAGAAGCATTATCACGTCATTAATAATGCATTGCTAATTATTGCCGACAAAGAAAGAATCTATCACTGCTAGATCCAAATTCCAATAACTTATAGTTTGGAAGAATAATATCAATATACCAAGGCTTGTTCCATTTTCATAGATTGAACAGTTAAATGGATAAATGGAATTAAAATCTTGGGAAAATAGTCTCGAAGAAATAAAATGAATAGTTGAAGAAGCAAAAGCTACTCATCTAAATTCTCTATTAGTCGTGGATGAAGAAATGACAGAAATTGATCTTCGTGGTGTTCACTCCTTTATTGGGACAATTGAGGTTGCTAAAAGAAAGGAAAATTTTAAGAGGAGAATAGAAAGGATGAAAAATGCTATATTACAAGTCAATCAAGTTAATTTTCATCTTTTAAATGATCTCCTCGTCAAACAAGTTTACAATATCAAAATACTCAACATGCTGTTGTAAAATTTCAAAAGAGTTTACCATTGGTGCATAAAAAGGATTTTACCTTTGAATTGAATGTTAATATGGAACCCTCTAAGTTTGTAGTTGCATTATTAAATTTTCACAATAAATACAAGGATCAACAGAAGAAAGATGTATCTATGAGCAAAAATTGAGGAGATAATCCTTCAAACAACCAACATGTGATGAAGTTTCCAGAAGAAAGACATATGTTCAAATATTTTCTAATATTTAGTTATTCTATTATTTAAAAGGTTTTCTTCTATTTTAAGATCTATAAGTGTGGAAGTCTAATTGTTTTTGTTTAAGAAAAAATTGTATAAATAAACACATTTGAGAAATGAACAAGGATTCTTCTCACTAGATGTAAAGAGATACTTCTTAATACAAATTCCTTCAGGAAAGATAGATATTCTACTTATCATTTCTTTGAGTTACATGTTTTTGGTGTGTTTCTAATTTACCATAATTCATCTTCTTCACTCTTTGGTGTTTAAATGAATGAAAGGATGAAATTTAGTAATACATCTATTGTGGTCCACTTAATTAGATGTTTATTCAGGTATAGTTTTTCCTCTATTTTATAGTAAGTAAAACAAGATCTGTATCTGTATAGATGATGTCATCTTCATTCATATTTTGAACATACATTTCATACTTCTTCTATTGAAAATAAGGTAAGATTTATCATCATTGGATACCTTGCTTTTCTTGTCAATTTTGTTTGCTATAATTCTACTTTCCATCTCTTGATTATTGATAAATGATACAAGGAAGAGATATTTACTTTGTGTTTCTAAATCATTAGGTCATTGAAGCTTCATTCCAAAGTTGAAGGTAGAAAAGAACTGTTAAAACAAATATTATAAAATTTGAATTACTGACATTGTTTTGTGATCCCATAGTAAATCTCAGGAACAACAGGAGGGATAGAGAGTTTTCTTCTTTCTTTGTAATACTCAAGGAAATAATCAAACAAACCAATCATACAATCCATCAAAAAATATCCAAAAGAAAAAAATTCTTCAATGGAACTCACAACACTAATGTTTCAAAAGCGAATTAAGCATGAAAGGGGATTTTTTTTCAAAGTTTTTTCCATTTTGCAGTATATGACAATATTGACCTCAACAGGAAAGACTAATGCAAACACGGACAAAACAAAAACAACAAGAAAAAAGATTGTAGGATATCAGGTAGAAGGCTAGATCATACTTCCCTAATGTCACTACAATAATCACACCCAAAAACTTTCCTAGGATGGGAGATCTAGTGATACACAAAGGTCATATGAAATTAAAAATGAAGCCAATGGCATAAGCTCCTAGATATATTTATACATGTTGAAATATGAGTTCAAATTTTGAGATCTGAGATCTGAAACTGGAAATTTTGGATAAAAAAAATAAGACTATCCAAACGAATCAAAGCCTTTCACACCAATCTATGCAACAACAACCTTGAAAATGATCAATGTGACAAGCCAATTTCTGCAACAAGTGTACCAAGACACTCAGGAAGGATATTATAGAGTTGTTCAAGCTCATAAGAAGTATCATACTTGACAGACTTCGGATAAGAACTGCAAAAATGTAGATCTGGGAGGGCCTTGTGGGACACAAGTGAGGAAACATGTGAGGGGGCATCATGGGAAAAAAGTAGTGCAACAAGCGAGGCCTGTCAAAATTTTTAATTTTTGAGAGGGAAGGGAATGTTCCAAATCTTCAGATATGAACCAGACCTCTTAGATCTACTATATTTGAGTCCTGAAATCCTTAATGGAAGACAGCAATATTCAAACTAAAAAAATAGAGGCAGAGCAAGGAAAAGAGATTCAAAAGGAATAGATTCTCCCTAGTATGGTCACCAATCTATTATGGAAAAAATTCTCACAGGGATCTCACTGAATGGATCAATAAGATATCCCTAGGATAACCCTATATATCCTATATAGGAGGGGGTATACTTCTAAAAGGTTTCCTAGATATATATTTAAATATATAGATTCATTATAATCCCATAAAAAAGGAGAAGATCTCCATATATTTCAAGAGGTGGTGTTTCATATCTACTGGTTGTTGCAGTCCTAGAGTTCCATATCTAAGCTTGACAACCTTCTCCCTCTATACAAAATACACACAAAAAATTATCAACTTTCCTATTTAAGATTAGAATCCTAGATCTAATTAGTTTTCAATCATATCTATAACAATATGAATAAGATTTACACATTTCCAATTCAACTGCAAATAATTGTAGGGGAAAATCAAATGATCTATTAATTATAAATGGAAACTTACATAAAAATTACATACATTAAGTGTTAATATAGTATCCTTCAATCTCCTTGCTCCTTGATTCTTCTTATAGCTCCTCGGTCATGCTAGGCTCCAATGACTTCTGGCTCAATAATTATGTAGTTTCGTAGCATAAATTTGCTATTGAATTCTTCCCTCCTTTTTATCACCAAAAAATTGCTCATAAAAATACAAACAACCGACGAAGAAACAAGAAACACAAATACATCATACAATCAATAATTATAGGAGGATCACAACAAAAATTGGCCAAATAGTCACAAAACTATGCAAAAAAGATCATGAATTTCTGTGCATCTTTAGCAACGACAACGTGCACATTCGTGTATTCTAACAAACAATGTGTGAACTACACAACTAATAATTAGGAAACCCACGTGGATGCAAAAATGACACATTGATGATTTTGGTTAGGCCTCAACCACTTATGGGATGAAGTAGATCTCGACCATACCCAAAAATTTCCCTAAAATTCTTCCTTGGGATCACTGAAAGGATGGGAGGTACCTTCAAAGGCCTCCCCATTCACATTTGAAACTAGTTGTGAAATATCTAGCAGTCCTCCTATAAATAAAGGATGATTGTATGCAAAAGAAAAAGAAATCGATAGCATTTTTATGTTGTTCAAAATCTCTTGGAGAAAGCCACCCTTCCCTTGAGCCAGAGGTTGAGCAAGTGTAGCATTGTGAATGATTTACACCTCTTGTGAATATAAGACTTGGGAATTTATCATCATTGTAAAATCACCATTGGAGAGTAATAGCTCTAGTTTTTGAGGGATCAAATAGACCTCCCTTAGGAGGAATATGGGATTCATAGTCCCATATTTCTCCTCTTGTTTCACTCAACAAAGATTCTGTTTTATTGGGTAACCATTCCATGTGTTCAATTTCATGCATATTTTGTTAATACTTGATTAGTTTAGTTTCCATTGTTTATCATTGTTATCTTTCTTTCTATTTTTCTTTCTAATTTGCAGGTTCACTAACTTGCTAACCACATTTCCTTTTTTCTTTGTTGGATTATCAAGGTAGTTAAGGGACTCTCTTTTTCCCACTCTTATGAAGAAAGACCCTGAATAGTTTGGTGACCATATTGAGGACTTGAATCACAATTCCTTCTCAAGTAAGCTCGTATAGTTGTTATTCTTACTCTCTGTTGTTTGCAGGACCAAGAACCGGCCTAGCCTCATCCCCAGACAACATAATTTAGCCTCTTTATGAGAGAGGTCATTCAAAATTTCCATCCCTCCAACTATTTGCATGCACACGAGTTTGGGTCTAATAGACATGTGGTCCACATGGTCCCATCCTCTATCATAACCCTATCAACGTGCACTATGTGCTATGTGTATGATTGTATGCACTTTGTATAATCCATCAAAAACAGGCTTGGAATTCATTCTTGTATAGATAACTTAGACCACACATAGACATGTAGGGAAGCTAAAAAGAACCTTGGCATATTTGAATTCCTTACTTTCCACGTGGATGGCTTAAATTTTAGCATTTGAATTTCATTAAAATCTTTTCTTTTACAAAAGCATCACATAAATTCAGGACTACAAGGCTATTTAGACAATCTTGGAGTATGATCTTTCATCGCACCCTTGTGTGATCTTGGAAATTAGAAAAAGATATTGCTTGAAGAAACCTTCATCTCCATTTAAATCAATCATTTTAGGAGAGGATTATACCTCTTAGTTTTCTTTTTGAGCATAATCTAAAAGGTTTCTAAGGGCTCATACATGCCCACATGTGCACAATCTTAGGATAGTTTCAAATTTTTATAGCAAACAACCTAGGCAGTTTAAGTATTTAGAAGGGCCCATATATTCCCACATGTATACAATCTAGGCAAATTTCAAAGTTTTCTTAGATTAGATAACATTATAGGGAGATTAAAATATCAATAGTAAAGAATCACATGTCCACCATGCTAGTCATCTAGGGGATTTTCAAATTTTGCAAGGATTGTTTGTGAAACTTAGTAAGTTAGAAAGAAGAAATATTTGTAAAGGACCAAAATATGTCCATGGGTTAAAATTTTGCTCACTGACTTATTAAAAACCATTACACACTTTCACTTCTTGCACACAACATCACCACATACTCAAAATATTTTTATTAGATACTTGAAACCATAGTACGCTCTTCTCCTTGCACCAATAAGTGATCTGGGAGGATCAGAAGGGATTCATTTATTTAGTGAAAGTATTTTGTTCAAACCATTTTTAATAAAGGAGGTTTCCCATGACCCCAATCTCATACCCCATATCACATCCTAAAATAAATCATAAAAAACACATTTTCTAACCTCCACAAGAGGAACACCAAAAGAAAATTGTAGTCTAAGTTATGATTTTTGGGATAGGCATCCAAATGACTCCCCATTATCTTTTTCTCATTGAAAAATAGAAAGTTGTGAAATGGGGAACCAAAATCCTCCCAATCAAGAATTCCTACACCATAAGTAAGGGATAAACTCTTGAAGGGTCAAAGGTCCAGGTCCAATTATTCTATGTGTGCCCCCTTGGGTCACCCAACCCTTGGAAAGCATCCATCCGGTGACTGATTTCTGAGGCTGAAAAATCTAAATTTTGTGCTTGATCGAGGTAACTTAGTGGAAAAATATAGGTTTTGTCTACCTAGGTGGAAGTTGTGGGATGCAATCACACCTTAATAATATTTTGAATGACTGTTGGGAAATATCGCCAGTCCTTTCAGGATATGCACCCTTCATCCCTCATTATAACTAATTATTCATACCTTCACTAGCTCATTTTCCAATGGATTAACTCCTCATTGTTGAGTTCTTTTGGAAGGCCCAATACCTTTTGAGAGGAAGGACGATAGGTCTATTAGGACATGTGCATTTTATTTTATTCCCCCACATAAATAAAACCCCACACCATCTTACATTGTTACTTGTTTATGTATGATTACCACTGGTTGATTACATATAGCTTTCAAAACATTTTTGATATATTCCACATTTATTAAAGAAATTGTTCATTTATTCTTCTCACTACCACTTGAACACATATACATATATTCAAGAACCATATGGGAACCACAACATCCCCATCATTTTAGACATCTAGAATCCCTTCGTCTTCAAGAATTGGCTCTCCAACCATCAACCACCATGGAAGGACCACACAAACTACCATATATAACCCCATCCTCTTCTTCCCAGTTATGAAAAACTTGGGCCCCCTCTCTTAGTTATATTGGCCATACATCACACACAAGGAGTAAGAAAAGAAACACCTACTATCAGTGCCCATGGCATGGGGGAAATGCTTGTACAGATGGAGGAACTCATAATGTCCATCAGAACTAAAATCAAACCAAGAATATATGTACCACTCATACATGGACTAATAACCATTTCCCATTCTATGAGCTCTATGGCCACCGAGCCCATCAGTTCCCTGGATGTGTTCCAAAGCTAGTCCAAGCAATTCATTTGAATCACATGCAACACAATAAACTTAGTAGTTCTCCTTACACTACTTGGATGTGCCCCCTCCCCCAACATTCACCCATTACTCCATCGGGTGAGGTTTCATGCACCTTGACATCATTTTTTACCCCTCACATGGGTAATCCCCCCTCATGCCCAATCTACCTCATGATTGATGCTTAGTCATTTAGACTTGGGGCTACCCCGTCCACCTCTAGTGCCACAATGTATATTGGACCTTATCCTTATCAAGAAAATGAAAGTGTATACCCACACCCATCATGGGCCATAAACCTTGATTGGGATCAAATTATCCCAACACGAATTTGACCTTCTACCCCATTTCAAATAAGGGTCATCATTAAAAAATGAACATTTTATTAGTGTATAATATATGATGGGGAATTCTCATATATTATGTCATCATCAGCTTGGACACAACGAGGCTTCCCTAATCTTATCCCATCGATGATTTAGTTAAGAGCCTTTGATGGTAGAATATATTTCCCCTTAGGGATATTATCTAATATCCCCATTTAGTTAGGTGGTAAGATTGTTTTGATAAATTTTGTTGTCATGGATGGTCTGACGGATTAGAATATTCTCCTAGTTTGTGATTTCATCTATGCCATGAGTTTTTTGGTGTCTTCACTCTTTCGAGCCATGATATTCCCACATGAGGGATGCATAATCACCATCGATATATTCTCCTACATTGATCCCCCCCACACGATTCTCATAATAGAATCTCACATCATGTTTCTCACAATGAGTCCATGCACTATGTGTCCACTACCACTAGTCATGCAATATCTACTTCCCTTAAAAATGAGCCCATGACTTTAGAATGACCTCTTCACCACTTGGGATTAGAGGCTAGGAAAATTAATTCATCCTTGGGGGAATCCATGCATGTTTCTTCCCCCCATCCAAAAAGAAACCATGAAATCTCAACTACATTCTTCCTAGAAGACGAAGAATTCTTTGAGGCCACTACTTCATTTAGTGATTCTAGTGATAACCTCCATATAGGTTCTCCTATCCATTGTTGGCAGGGTCCTAAAAATTCAATTAGTGGACCCTATAATATTATCCCCATTGATAAGGTCATTACTCCCTATCAAATACGATTATCTCTTCTCATTGATAGGGATATCAGGGACTCTAGTTCCATGATGACCAATCATGCCCAAATGAGAGATGTTTCCACATAGTTTAAAGTCCCAAACACCCTAATAGATATTACACAAAATAATGTATCGGATACACTATTTTATATCCTCTTTTGTGTATTTTCAACTTTAAATTTCCTACTATTTTACCTTTGGTCCATAATCTTGGGTATTTGGCAACAACCCTTCACCCAATCCTCATATCATAATACAGGGGGCAGTGCTACTTCCTACCTTGGTCCCATAAGACCTAGCTCTCGACACAACACCAACTCACAATATACCCTTCATGGGAACAATTATAGCACCACCTTGTGTCCAGTACCCCCAGACATCATGCGATTACAAGCCACATGGCCTAATTAGAATGATTCACCAAGATAGTTCCATTACTTCTTGTGGAAATCCCCCCTTAGCCTTGGTCATTTTTAGTTACCTCCATAACTGAAACACAACCTCCTTTAGGGAGTTCCTTTTCCAGAAACCCATTGTTTCGTGGAGTCCCTTAGGGATTTCCTTGTTCGAGAACCCATGGTTTCAGAGTCTCCTTCAAGGAATTCCCTTCTCAAGAACCCATTTCTATGTGGATTACCTTAGGGAGTTCCTTGTTTGGGAACCCATAGTTCCCTGGCCTCCTTTAGGGAGTACCTTTTCCAGGAACCCATTGTTTTTTGGCCTCCCTTATGGAGTTCCTTTTTCAGGAACCCATGCTTCCTCGACCTCCTTTAGGGAGTGCCTTGTTTGGGAACCCATGCTTCCCCGACCTCCTTTAGGGAGTGCCATTTTTAGGAACCCATTTTTCCTTAGCCTCCCTTAGGGAGAGACTTGTTTGGTAACCCATGGTTGCTTGACCTCCTTTAGGGAGTGCCTTTCCGAGGAACCCATTATTTTGTGGCCTCCCTTAGGGAGTTCCTTGTTTGGGAACCCATATTTCCTTGACCTCCTTTAGGGAGTGCATTTTTCAGGAACCCATCATTCCTTGTCCTCCCTTAGGGAGAGCCTTGTGTGGGAACCCATAGTTCCCCGGCCTCCTGCAGGGAGTGCATTTTTCAAGAACCCATCGTTCCTTGGCCTCCATTAGGGATAGCCTTGTTTGGGAACCCATGCTTCCCCAACCTCCTTCAGGGAGTGCCTTTCTTAGGAACCCACTATAATGTGGCATCCCTTAGGGAGATCCTTGTTCAAGAACCCATGGTTCCCAGACTTCCTTCAGG
Organism: Picea engelmannii; assembly: GCA_009831015.1. Taxonomy (NCBI): domain Eukaryota; kingdom Viridiplantae; phylum Streptophyta; class Pinopsida; order Pinales; family Pinaceae; genus Picea; species Picea engelmannii. The sequence continues at coordinate 66,295 of ML789190.1, forward strand.
GAGTGAATTTTGTAGGAACCCAATGTTCCACAATCTCCTTCAAGGAGTTCATTTTTCAAGAACCCATTATTCCTTGGCCTCCCTTAGGGAGGGCCTTATTCAAAAACTGATGGTTCCCTAGTCTCCCTTAGGGAGTGCCTTTTTCCATGAACTCATCGTTCCCTACCCTCCTTCAGGGATTATCTCTTCTAGGATCTCATTTCCCCTTGGCCTCCTTCTGAGGTCACCCAAACTTTTCATCAAGGGAAAATTCATCCCATCAATGTCATAAGATCAAGTACACTTACTCACTATTGTTTCCATCAAATAATTGTCATATGTCCTATATAATCAGATATTTTTCACTTTTGGTATTTGATGTTTGTGTGTGCAGGTACTTGGTACAATAATATACAAATCATTCAGTATTGGCCACCCTATGGCCCATTCGGGTATATTTTCAAACCTGAAATGAACTCATGTCCTTTGTAAATGGTTTCATGTACTAGTTATAACTCTTGACATTTATCCGTAGGATTCTTGTACCGAGATCGATGGTACCATCACCTCCATTGCATTCAGGTACTCTCAATTGGTAGCATTCTCACCTGTATGAGTTGTCCCACATATATTTACCCCTTCACATATTGAGACTCATGTTGTTCTATCCATAAGGATCGAGAGTCTTGGTAGTGTTACACCCCAGAGTAAGAACCTCATACTTATTCCTCATCATCATTCTAACCACCCCATTTTGGATTCCCACATCATCTTCTCAGTTCAATTAAGTGCACCTTTGCATTATCATTAACCCTGAATATCATATAACATCAATTTGCCATCTACAATTTCAAGCTCGATCCATCTACCTAGTACAGAAACCCACCCATTGGGCCCCCACCCTTCATCAATTACATTCCCCTACTTGTGCCCCATAAGGATAGGCCATACTTCACTGGGGCACTCATTTCTGTACATGTACATTCAACCCAATTATTCTTTATTTATTTGGTAGTTGTATAAAGCACATTTCAAATTCCAACATGTAGTGTACATTTTTTCCATTGCAATTGGTGGTGTGTTTTTTCCTTGGCACACAAAAACCGATGTCATTGTTAGTTGGGGAAATTGGGGAGATTTTCATCACCATCTCTACCAATATACCCTTATCATGGAAAAAATTGTGACAATCACTCACACCCTTGTCCTAAAAAATTGTATTTTGACCTATCATCCACTCTGGAGGCTCACCCATTCAACATAGTTAACCCAATATTTAGTTGTCTCCATGAACCGAGATCATGTTTTAAGTTTTTTGCCATAATTCCATTTTTCCCCAACCAAGGGAATTTATTACATACCATACAGTTTGAACTTCGTCCATGTCACCATTTCATCCATCTTTTCCTCCATATAGTTCTCGATACCAATTTAATCAAATCAATGTCCATAATCCCTTTGCTTCTTAATTTCGTGCCCCCTTTCCTGTCTACATCAACACAATTTTATAGGAGTTTGGCAGTACCTTGGCTCTCATTCCACTATTGATAAGTAGTCTAAGATGGAACATAAATATTCATCACTGGTTTCTGATTTTGTTGACCCCCATAACATTCAACATCAGCACAATTTCATGTTACGGTGGGTCTTACTATGCGACCGTTGCAGTTTTCAGTGACCACTGAAGACCTATGAAATTTCCATGCCATCAATGCCTCTGAGTTATCAACATATTACAACATTTTACATTCCTGAATTCATAGCTAGTTCATTCCATAGAACCATCGTATGACATTATTGACGCCCTAGAGGGTGATGCAGACATCCACTTCATCAACAATTTTCAATTAGCATCATATTGTTCTAGTTTCATTACACAAGCATAGGGCATGCCCACCTCATTTTTAAACAACTTTCCATTTCAGTTTTCAGAGAATGATAGCATTAGTTTGAATCCCCTTTTCCTCTGACAGACCGCTCTCACCGTCCCTCTTATCAACAACTACAACTCTCCTATTCTTATGGCAATTTCAACAGAAACAAACATTGATGTATTTCAGTTGTACATATTCTCCTAACCTCACACATTAGGGGAATATGTTATCACCAAAAAATTTCTCATAAAAATACAAATAATTGATGAAGAAACAAGAAACACAAATAAAACATACAACAAATAATTATAGGAGGATCACAATCAAAATTGACCAGATAGTCACAAAACTATGAAAAAATGATCCTGAATTTATGCACATCTTCAACAAATACAACACATGCAAATCCATGCGAGATAACACATTGTACAACATGCACAATGCGTGGGTCACACCATTGACAATGAAGCAACTCGTGCGGATGTGAAAACGACACATTGATGATTTTGATCAGGCCTCCACCACTTCTGGGATGAATTAGATCTCGACCATACCCCAAAATATCCCTAAAATTACACCTTGGGATCACTAAAAGCATGGAAGGTACCTTCAAAGGCCTCCCCATTCACATTTGAAACTAGTTTTGAAATATCTAGCAATCCTCCTATAAATATAGAATTATTGTATGCAAAAGAAAAATAAATCCATAGAATTTTTATATTTTTCAAATTATCTTGGAGAAAGACATCTTTCTCTTGAGACATAGGTTGATAATGTGTAGCATTGTGAAAACTTTACACCTCTTGTGAAGCTAAGCCTTGGGAATTTCTCAGCATTGTAAACTCACCATTGGAGAGTGATATCTCTATTTTTTGAGGGATCAAGGAGCCCTCCCTTATGAGGAATAGGGTATTCATAGTCCCATATTTATCCTCTTGGTGCAATCAATTCAAATATTCAGTTCTATTGGGTAACCATTCCATGTGTTCAATTTCATTCATCTTTTGTTAATGCTTGGTTAGTTTAATTTCCATTATTTTTCATTCTTATCTTTCTTTCTATTTTTCTTTCTAATTTGTAGGTTTGCTAACTTGTTAACCACATTTGTTTTCTTCTTTGTTGGATTACCAAGATAGTTAAGGGACTCTCTTTTGCTCACTCTTGTGAAAAAATACCCCGAACACTCCTCTTGTCCAAGGCTTTCCTTTGATATATAGCTCTCAGAGGAGGCTTATGAGAGGCTTCTAGATCTTCTAGAGGCTACTAGAAACTTGAATGATTTGAGTTCTGTTGACGGGCGAAAATGACCATCCGTCAACTGGAAGAGCGATTCCAGTCCGGGGTTGTCTAAATAACCCAAGCCATTTGGTGTAACTCATTCTGACGGGTTTAATGGCTCCGTTACCCAATCTAAGAATCCTAAAAGAAACAAATAAAAGAGAGAAATAACTAAATAATTACTAAACACACTATATATATGTACATATGTTCAAGTGTAACTATAGTAGTTGTATTTAAGCAGAAGATACACAAGTCTCATTTATTTACATGATTTACAAGATGCAAGTTTTAATCGAAACTTATGAAAATCAATGGAAAAATGATTACTTTTAGGAAGTAGATAAAGAAAGCACATAAAAATATTTATTGTTCTTCTTTTATAAATTTAAAGAATCTTGCAAAAAAGTTAATGAAACATGAACATGTGAATAGTCAAAGCTGAACCATACATTCATTGTTTCATTCATAAATAACTTAACTAAATAACACACATAATAACCTGCCGCTAATCAATGAAACTGGTATTTATCTTTTTGTGTTGTATGCGCTCCTGTCTGTACTGTTGTTAAGGGAAACCTATAACAGAACAATACTAGCACTTCCAGAATACATTCAAAGAAGTATTTGATATTGGAGTAAATTAATAACAACAGGAAGACAGTAATTAAAAATTGTGTGATCTTAAGATAATCAATATTTAAGAACGAAAGAAAACTCAATTCTGGGTATTGATATTATCCATCATTTAACATTAGAAATAAATTCCATAATAATCAAATGATTGATTGATCACACATAAAAA
>ML789190.1:123582-150293 GCA_009831015.1 Picea engelmannii
AGCTACATCCTGTTTTTCATGTTTCATGCTTGAAGAAGGTGATTGGAACCAGGTGCAAAATTCAAACCAACCTTCCAGAGTTAGCTGAAGAAGGATCCATTTGGCTACAACCAGAAGCAGTTTTGGACCAGAGGGAACGTCGCTTGCGTCAGAGAACCATCAAGGAAGTGCTAGTACAGTGGAAAGATATAACTCCAGCAGATGCCACTTGGGAACCAACTACCATTCTGCAGCAGTTTCCACACCTCAAGCCTTGAGGACAAGGCTGTTTTTAAGGGGGCGGACATGTTAAGGTCCTAACTCGCACATAGGTAGATCAATGTAGTCGGATGTAATAAAGGTCAATATTAATAAGACCTTTCAATAAAATAGAATAAGGAGGATGTAAGAAGACCTAATAGAAGCTTCTGCTTCTAGAAGGATCTTCCTCTAGATGCTTCTATTAATAGACATATTTAGTATAAATAAGGGTCGAGGGTATGAAAAACCCTAGCTTGGATATTATTGTAACAGAGCACTGCTCGACTGGAGGTTGCCCCGTTGAAGAGGCCTGTGAACATTGCTATCTGATTCAAAGTGTTATTTCTGTTGCTATTTCGTATATCATTTCTGTGTATTGTGAAGATTATGCTGGATATTTTACTGTTATTCTGTCATTTCTAGCATTTCATTTCTATTCTGCATATTTTATATATCTGGTATCTTACAGAGTGTGACCCTATAGTGACTACATTCACAAAAGTTTTTTTTTTTGTTTTTTCTTCTATATTGGTCTCGATAGCCTTAAGACTGATGCCCTTTATAGAAACAATCATTTTCTAAGAGTTAGTGGGTTTGAATGTGTCAAGAATGAGATCAGGTTGTTGAGGGAGCGTAGATATGTTGTATAGGGAAATATTCACTTTTGTTTTCTCAAAATAATCAATAACATTATATTAGAAGGCATGAATCTTTGATCTATTTACGATTTTGTTTGTCTGGGTAGTGTAGGGATTACTGCTAGCCTATGTAGGATTGATTGACTTCTAAGGAGTTGTGGGTGGAATTATCATTCAGGGGTAGGGACAATTTTTGAAGGTAAATAAGTGCTAGATACTGCCCCTTTTCTATGCAATTTATATTCATTGGGGAAACATTTTGGATCTTTGTATATCCTAGAATAAATTCTTCAACCTATTCATCGTCCGAGTGTAAACACCAGTCCCACATAAACATGGTTGATTCTTTTCAAGTGTCCTTTTCCTCTGTGGGATTACTGAGAGCGGGAGGGGGGGGGTGAATCAGTAATGAGAAATTATACCAATTATTAATCCTTTAAACCACGATGTATGTTCCTTTACTTATTCAACCATGTTAATTTGTTCATCATCAATATCTTAATATATCTTAAGCATTAACATTAATCATTTCATAATAAACAATAAAAAACACATCCACACAATTCAAAGTACGCCAATATTTACATGGAAACCCAATGTGGCCACTGAATGCTTTTCTAATATGTAAAGAATTACATTCAAGGAAGCACCAACTTCCAATTCTCCAACTACAACTAGAAGTAGGATATGACCCCCTATTTTCTCAGGCTACAACCCGAGGGACGCTCCAACTCCCCAATTGTATGGCTACAACTGGAAGGAGGATACAAACCCCTATGTTCTTTGGCTACAACTGGAAGGTGGATACAACCACATATCCTTGCCCCATCCAACCACCCTGAAATATAATTAGAATGATGGAACCACTATCACACTGTCACTGTGAGATATACTGTTGTAAACCTATACCAATATGTGCCACTGGCTCGTAATCAACCTGTGCCACTTTCCTGTAACTAGCCTATACATGTTCCTTTCCTGTACCAACAAAACTAAATACATAAACAACATGTACCAATACTCTCCTCAATATATCATATCTGATAACATAGATCTCATATCCAAAATCACAAGAATATTGCTCAAACCATGTGCCAACAATGCACATCAATCATGTACATCAACCATGTACATCAACACTATACAAAGATAACTAAAAACATGTACCAATCATGTATCAACAACAAACCAAACTATGCCTCAACAATATCTATCAGGATCACCATGTACTTCAAGTATGTATCGCATCCATGTACCCAATCATATACCTATACCATATACCAATAACATAAACCATGATAACCAACAAGATACCTCTAGCAATGCACCACACTCTCCATAAATTAAAGACCATAAATCCTCACATAAACAATGTGTCAAAAACTCACTGTAATACAACCTCTATTTGTACCAATAAATTCAGAAACATACCTCAGCCAAAATCCCTCAAGCATGAACCAATACTAAACTTCAGTAGATCTACCTCGAATTAACTCTACAACAATCCCTAAACTTCCAATAGGGCATCCAATAGATTTACAAGGAAACCCCTAAACTAGATTCATAGATTCAACACTACACATGAAAACCATACCTTTTTAATCTTGTAGTGTTATGTTTTTGCAGTTTTGATGTTGTGATTCTGCTGCTGGGAATCTATTACCACAATTTTTCTACCGCATTTTTTTTGCTGCACTTTTCCTGTCATGATTTTTCTGCTACACTTTTTCTGTATCAATAATACCTTCGCAAATAAATTTTCACAAAATATATATTCAATTATATTCAATAGGTACTAATGGGAGAGCCTTTCTCTATTATTTATACTTCCATGTAGCTTCCTCAAGGGGTCACCTTCTAACAAACTTAACTCACTTTCCTTCTTTTAGGGCTAACCCACTTCTAACCACTTTTCCACTTAACTTAACCACTTTACACAAATATTAAGTTCTCCACTCCTAGTTGCAACTAACTTTATTATTTAATTAATTTCTTTTGCAAGCACTTTGACTTATCCATAAATAGTAAACTCACCACTTCCTGTTGCAACCACTTTATTATTTAAATAAATTTTATTTGCAACCACTTTGACTACTTTATTATTTAAATAATTTATCTTTACTCACAACTTCTTGTTGCAACTAATTTATTTTTAATTATTTTCTTAATGCAACAACTATACCCATGATTAACTCTTAGTTACGATCAATTTGACTAGTACACTTCTTCTAGGAGCTTCTAGAATAATTGACTTCTTTGACCTTCTAGGAGATTCTAGATAACTCATGAGGGTTCTCCAACTTCATATGGCCATAAATCTCTAACCACGAGGATTTATGTGACGTTCCACATATCATCGGAAATGACATGACATATACTATCCATTTAGAATAGTCTTATCTATAAATTCATTGATCTTCATTCCTTTATACCTCAAACATACCCGGGTCCCTTACCCATGCCTTTGTGCAACCATAATTCACTACCATACTTCTCCAAGGGTTGACATCAATCACTAAGGGTTGATATCAATCTACAATATCACTGTCCAAGGGTTGACACCAATGAAAACCAACATTCCAGACCAATTATCTATCAAACTAAGCCAACTGTCTGAGCATATCCCCATTTGGTATTGATGAAAACACTTAGTCATGATAACATTCATGCTTATACTTCCCATCAATGTTTCTATCTCTCCCCCTTTGACATCAATGGAAAAGGGTATATCCCTTTGGGGCTGCTCCCCCTGACTGAACACTCCTTGGGTTTGATCCCCTTGTCTAAATGCCTTTGATATTTCTTTATATTTCTAAGCCTCTGATTACTCTCTCTACTTTCATATCAATAATATATCCCCCTTTGAAAAACGGTATCACTCTGATGCAAGACTGAATTCATATAACTGATTCTTCCCTTGTGACAATCACTCCCCCTAGAAACATGCCTCTGTTCTCTCTCTCCAAGAATCTAACTCTCTATCTTACATCTGATGAATCTCTTCCCCTAGAATGATACCGCTATTCTTACCTCTTTGTCTGACAAATTCTCTATATGATATTTATACCTATCTTTTTGGTTTTGTTTCTCTCTCTTGACTTCTCTGCAAGATGTTGTGTAGAAAAAATATAGGTATTCCTCTACCTGCTACCTTTTGGATTTATTGTCCATTAGTGTTTCCTTGTGTAATCAACTGATATATATGAAATGCATTCAAGAATAAGAATTCAAATATTCCTGTGTAATTATCATCCATTATGATAATGTTCCTTTATCTCTGAACCAATCTATGAATCCATTCTCTCGTCCATTGTCATATATCTGTCCAAACTTGCTAAGTGTTCTTACGAATCCATCTCTATCCATACTATCCAAGACTTTACTACACAACTGTCCATAATGTTGACCCATCTATCATTGTACTATCATGAAGTCTTCACTACTACAACTGATTAATCCATCATATTTCATTTCTGCTAACTGACTACTCTAAATCTGTTTACTCAAACTCTGTAAGCTACTCGAAGGATGGTTCTCTGGCTTGTCTCAGCTACTGCATAGACTCCCCTGTCTAATATTCATATTACCTGGGAGTCTCTAAGCTAGATGGCTCAGAGAAAATTCTGCTATAATGCAGAGTCATCATCATCTTCATCGGTAGATTCATCATCTCTTTGAACTTTGACTTCTTTCTTTCTGTATGTGGATTCATCTTTCACTACAATACCTGAAAGTAAAATATCTTAAACTTGTTCCTTATTTACATGTCCTCCTTTTCTTTCATTTCTTTTCCAAACCTTTTGTATATGACATCTTCCTTTTTTCTTTGTAGATTTGTCTTCATCTCGTTTTATTGCCAATATTGCGATCTATGGGGCATGGTCTTTGTTCACCTATTCTTCCTATTTTCTTATCCATACTTTCTTATATATGATATCAATGTTCTCTTTCATGGAAGTATCTATCATGCCTCTACAATCACGAGCTACGTGTCCATAGTTATGAAATTTGTAACATTCAATATTACGTGGGGCCACATAAGAATTTATTGCTTGAACATTTCTTTTATAATCCCTGCAATTTTCAATCTTATGTCCAAAGTTAGTACAATAAAAACAATGACCATAAAATAAATTTACATACCTCAGAGAGAATGATATTCTTGGTGGTGTAGTCCTTCTGAATTTCTTCCTTGACTAATCATGATCATGATTGAAGATTCTTTGTGGCTTGAACATGGATGGTCTTCTTGAAGATGTATCTTTATTAGTTTTCTTAGATTATGGTTGACCATGATTCCTTCCTTTGAGTACTTCTACATAACTCTTTCTCCTTTCTTCATTCTTATTTTCTAGCAACCTAGAGTGCTTCTCTTCATTCTCTAATACCGATGTAAATGATTATATCTCTTCAATGTTCTTGTTGATCTTGACGAATTTGATTCTTTGTGTGACAACTTCCTCTTCAAGCTTCTCAACTTCTTCTTCTTTCTTCATTATCTGAGAATTCATGACTTCTTCTATTCTCTTTGATTCTTCAAGTTGGATTTTCAATGTAATTATTTCTTCTTCAAGTATTCTCTCTTCTTGACCAAATTATTCCTCAAGCTGGCTGAAGTCATTGTTTCTTTCCTTGAGATGATCTGTTAGTATCTTTTCTTTATTTTCTGCTTCTTCCTTTTGTGCTGCTATGTTAGCTTCCAAACACCGCTTCTGAATCTTGAACGTTTCTTTAATTTCTTTGGCTTCTTTCAAATGATCCTATAGACCTGTAATAATATGATGTACTTCTTCCGAGATTTGAGTAATTTTATTTAGATTAATCAATTCTTCCTTTAGGAGATGGTTTTCCTTCTTTTCTTTGCTTAATTGAGTGAAAACATAGCTAAATTTTATAGCAATATCCACTTCCCTCTCTTCTTCCTCTTATTTTGTCTCACATGATGAACATATTTCTTCTTGTTATATACATGCATCTTCTTTGTCATTCTCTAACTCTATAATGGGAGAAAAATAGATATTATGTAGCTTATCCCAAAGTTCTTTAGCTGATGAACATTGTCCCACTTTGTCCTTTACTAAATCAGGTAATCCTTCCAAGATAAAATCCAATGCTATTTTGTTGTTCCTTTTCAATTCCTTCTTGGCTGTAGTTTTTGGTTTCTTTGTAGCATTTTATCCTATAACAACTGAGTGCCAAACATCATACCGATGTTCCTGTAAAAAAAAGTTTCATTCTCTTGCTCCACATCTCATACTTCATACCATTCTGACCATCGAACTGTGGTACTCCATTTCTATACAAACTATTGCTCTCCATGTTCTTCCTTCCAGTGGTTAACCTATTTTCTTGAATGAACTACTCCGATACCAATTTTTGGATTACTGAGAGGGGGAGTGAATCAGTAACAACAACTTATACCAATTATTAATCCTTTAAACCACAATGTATATTCTTTTACTTATTCAATCATGTTCATCTATTCATCATCAATATATTACTATATCATAAGCATTAACATTCATCAGTTCATAATAAACAATAACAAACACATCCACACAATGCACAGTACTCCAATATATACGTGGAAACCCAATGCGGAAAAAAACATAGAATTCTTTTTTTATATGTCAAGAATTGCATTCAAGGAAGCACCAACTTCCAATTCTCGAACTACAACTAAAAGGAGGCTCCTACCCCCTAGTTTCTCAGGCTACAACTTGAGGGAAGATCCAACTCCCCAATTCTTTGGCTACAACCAAAAGGAGGATACAAACCCCTATCTTCTCTGGCTATAACCAGAAAGTGGCTACAACCACTTATCCTTTCCCCATCCAACCGACCTGAAATATAAGTAGAATGATGGAACTACTATCACACTGTCACTGTGAGATATATTGTTTCAAACCTGTACCAATTTGTGCCACTGACCTGTAATTAACCTATGACACAGTCCTATAAACAACATGTACATGTGCCTTTCCTATACCAACAAAACTAAATACACCAAAAACATGTACCAATACTCTCCTCAATATATAATATATGATAACATATATCTCATACCCAAAATCACAAGAATATCACTCAAACCATGTGCCAACAATTCACATCAATCATGTATATCAACAAAGTACATCAACACTATAAAAATATGATGAAGAACATGTACCAATCATGTATCAACAACAAACCAAACTATGCCTCAACAAGATCTATCATGATCACCATGTACTTTAAGTATGTATCTCATCCATGTACCCAATCATATATCTCTACCATATACCAACAACAGACACCAAGATAACCAACAAGATACCTCTAGCAATGCACCACACTCTCCATAAATCAAATACCATAAATCCTCACATCAACCATGTGCCACAACCTCACTGTTATACAACCTCTATCTGTACCAATAACTTCAACAACATACCTGAACCAAAATCTCTCAAACATGAACCAATACTAAAATTCAATAGATCTACCATAGATCAACTCTACAACAAGCCCTAAACTTCCAAGAGGGCATCCAATAGATTTATAAGGCAAACCCTCAACCAGATTCATAGATTCAACACTACAGATATGAAAACCATACCTTTTTCTTCTTGTAGTGTTTTGTTGTCATGGTTTTGTTGCCATGATTATGCTTCCATGATTATTCTGCTGTGATTTTTCTATTGCACGTTTTCTACGACACTTTTTATGCCACACTTTTCCTATCATGATTTTTCTGCTACACTTTTTTTGCCGCACTTTTCCTGCCGCGATTTTTCTACCATGATTTTTTTGCTGCACTTTTTCTGCCGTACTTTTTCTACACCACTTTTCCTACCTAAATTTTTCTTCCGCGCTTTTCTTGCCACGATTTTTCTACCTCATTTTTCCTACCATGGTTTTCTTGCCACACTTTTTTTGTCGCAAATTCTCTACAACACATTTTCTGTATCAATAATACCTGCCCAAATAACCTTTCACAGAATAAATGTTCAATGATATTCAATATGTTTTAATGGGAGATCTTTTCTCTCTTATATATACTTCCATGTAGCTTCCTCAAGGGGTTACCTTCTAACCAACTTAACCCAATTTCCTTCTTTTAGGGATAACCCACTTCTAACCACTTGTCCACTTAACTTAACTAGTTTGTCCACTTAACTTAACCACTTTCTAGAAATAGTAAGTTCTCCAATCCTAGTTGCAACTAACTTTATTATTTAATTAATTTCTTTTGCAGCCACTTTGACTTATCCATAAATAGTAAACTCACCACTTCTTGTTGCAACCACTTTATTATTTAAATAATTTATCTTTTCCACCACTTTGACTACTTTATTATTTAAATAATTTATCTTTACTCACAACTTCTTGTTACAACTAAACTTTCTATAATTTCTCAATTCATAATGTATTTCCCCTTAACTAACTTCTTGTTGCAACCACTTTATTATTTAATTTATTTCTTGGTCAACCACTTTGACTATTCAATCTTCTCATCTAAACTATTTTACCATAAATACCAAAGTCACAACTTCTTGTTGCAACTAATTTATTTTTAATTATTTTCTTAATGCAACAACTATACCCATGATTAACTCCTAGTTACCATAAATTTGACTAGTACACTTCTTCTAGGAGCTTCTAGAATAATTGACTTCTTTGACCTTCTAGGGGCTTCTATATAACTCATGAGGGTTCTCCAGCTTCATATGGCCATAACTCTCTAACTATGAGGAGTTATGTGACGTTCCACATATCACTGGAAATAAAATGACATTTACTATCCATATAGAATAGTATTACCTATAAATTCACTGATATTCATGCCTTTATACCTCAAAAATACTTAGGTCCCTTACCCATGCCTTTGTGCTACCAGAATTCACTATCAAACATCTCCAAGGGTTGACATCAATCACTAAGGGTTGCCATCAATCTACAATATCACTCTTCAAGGGTTGACGTCAATGAAAACCAATAGTCTAGACCAATTGTACATTAACCTAAGCCAATTGTTTGACATCCTCAATGGTCTCTTCCTTTTTCATTTCTTTTCTTTGGTCATTAGTAGCTTCATGCTAATCTAACAATTGGTTGATGACCAAGGTCATGGAATTAATCCATTGAGGACACATATTTTCTGAATGGATCATTTGGTGGTAGGAACATAAATTGTCCATGCTGAAATGGTCACGATTTAATGTAATTCTAACAGTCTTTGGTGGTCTAGGTTGGTTATCATTATTTTTAAAAAATGAGTGGAAAGGTTTCTGTTTGGAAGATCCCTCGCCAATATTTTTCTTGAGATCCACTACTTCAATGGACAACCTTTTAACCAACTTGACTACACTCTCTAATTCTTTGGGTTATATTTTAGGAGGCTTGGTAAGGAGCAAATGTTTATTTCCAATTTTTTGGGTTTCCTAGACTATAGGATGGTTTCCCAAAGAGATAAAATATTTCTCAACCTCCTTAGATTCTTCAAAATTCCGTGCTAAAGTAACTTTTATAGCTCTTTTGACAAACATGCGTATGGAGGGGTGTAACACTGAAGTGTAATATTACACCATTAGAGATTTAACAAGGGAAGAATTAGCAGGAAACCTATTCAGGATGGTAGTGAAACATTGATTGAAATCCTTCACCTTCTCCTTCTTCTCCATTTTTAGAGCCACCAATTCTTTGAACAGGGTTGCAAGAGTTTTCTCATCTCCAAACTTATCGAGGAAGTATTTATCAAAATCATACCAATAGGTTATGGATCTTGCTGGGAGGTTATAGTATCATGTAGAGCCTTTGTTCTCAAAAGTATAAGGGAATATCCTATAGAACAGATGTTCATGGAGGACATCAAGGTGTCGAATGGATAAATAGAAGTTCTTGATGTGATCTTCCAAGGAACAATATTTTTCCAGGTCAAACTTTGGAGGAAGTCTTTCTAGAAATTTAGGCAATTCATGCATAAGTCTGGGTAAGTTCATGGCTCCTTGAAAAATACATGCTGGGATTACATTCTATTTTCCAATGATGTTGTCATCAAAATCATATTTGGAGTGTTCACCTTCAAAGTAGTGTTCATAGTCGGGAGGGGTAGGATCTGGAGGTGTAGGAAGTATTTGGTACAAATGTAGAGGTATTTCTTGCAAACCAACCTCAACCAAATCCTCAATAGAATAAAAAAGAACATTGGTGTAACATCCCAGGTCTTCCATGTTGGGGACATGCTAATTCAAAAGAAAATTATTTGTTTAAGCTCTGATACCCATTTGTAACACCCACAACCCTTTGTTGGGCAATGTCACTTGAAATAAATACAAAACAAAACTTATCACTATGTTCTGATAATCAAACTGTCTATACCCATACATAGACCTACTGACCTATAGAAAATAAATCTCTTTGCGGAACATCATACATATAAACTTAAACAACTAATAAGCATTCTACTAATACACAAATAAAATTCGGAAATCACAGTAAAACATACATGTAGCAACACATGCAATTCTTATAAATATAAATACATGTACAAGATACACAACATACAAATTAACATAGAAATGGTACTTATCATTTTATGAGAAGATAACCAACTACGTGTAGACCTTCCATGAATATCCTATCCTTAGACCACACTGCTCCAATCTATCAGCAGTGGGTTACCCCCGAGCTGGGAATAAAATCCACCCAGGGTAAATGGAATCCTAGGCTAGGATGAGACTATGGAAATATGATAAATGAAATAGGAAGGATTCCCTCCCAGGAGCCTACTTATGCGCACTGCTCAAAGACTCTCATTCCCCACATGCCTATCCCACCTTGGGAATATGCACCTTCACTGTTCCCATAGAGGAAAAGGACACTATAAATCTGTTAAAGATCTGTTCATATGATATACAAAATCTGTTGAAGATCTTCATCATCAATGTGAACCAAAATGTGTAACATCCTTGAGGATCAGTCTTCATGATTCGAATTTGCATGAGGGACCAGCTTCCAGGATCGATGGATATCTGTTGCAGTAGGTGTAGCAGCTTCCAAAAATGGTGCGCAATTCTTGTAGTCATGTAACAACATGTAGAGTTGGTGCACAGCTGTAACAGCCTTGTGTAACAACATCGATCTTTCTTTAAGACTTGGTTGTTCTACACAGTTTAATCATTAGTTTGAATATTCATGGATAAAATATGAGAAATGCTACCAATTCAACATGTTAAAGTGAATAAAATATAAAAGAAAGATTAATGATGCATACCTTGGGAAAAAGGGTCTTAGCAACAATTAGTAGGCATTTAGCATAGAATTGGTAAAGTTGAATGAGCAAAAGAGATGGTGAAAAAGGGACGTTTATGGGTCCTAACATGCCCCCCAACTAAAAACATTGCATGTCCTCATGCAAACCTCATTCAAACCTAACACTGAGTCTGAGTTAAGGAGGTGACTCCTCCAGTGCAAAAATTTCTAAGACAAGGACTGAGTACCAGTATTGGAAAAACGTGTGTGTACCGCCAACATCTGCTATTTTTAAAAATCTATCTTTGTTGCTTTGTCTTTAAGAACAAAAGCAGGCTAAGTTTTTGGAGTTATGGCTAGTAAGTGTAACAAAGGTGCTTGTTTTAAATCTGTTGGTAAACCAACAACTACTTTATGACATTGATATATCCTTTGGCTTACTGGCTCTTGTGGAACAGTAAGGTCACATTCATCTTTTACTGAGAAACTAGTTGGTTTCTCAGCCTGTCCATTCATTGGTACTTGTACAATTTTATATCCTTCCTGAAAATAGATATTACCACATTGGTAGCACATGTTCTTTCCATTTTCCTTCATAAGAGTTGTTTCCTAGGCTAATATTCCCAAAGTTGAATTCCCTGAGTTCCTTTGCTGAGCATCCTGGAAGTCCTTGGTTAGGGAATTTAACTATGCTTTGAGGTGGTCATTTTATTTTCTTAGTTCAACAATCTTTGCATTATCAATACCTTGTATCTTCTTTTCAATCTAAGCAAATAGTTGAGCAAGTGGCACATCATCATTATCCTCTCTAGTTTATGTAACTAGTTCTTGTGTAGCAGTGACATCCGTCATGAATGGTTCTTGTGTGACAACCTCTTCCTGGTTAGTTGGTTCTTGTGTGACAACCTCTTCCTAGTTAGATGGTTCTTGTGTGACAACCTCTTCCTGGTCAGTTGGTTCTTGTGTGACAACTAATTTCAGGGAAGAGGTTGGTTCTTGTATAACAACTTCATTTTGAACAACTGAGGATAATGGGCGAAGAATGGGAACTTCTTTCTCTATATTTTTCCATCCAACTGCAGCTTCAGCAAGTCTTTCCATCCTAGTTCTCCTTTTTGGTAAGGTAGATATAAAAAAATAAGATCTCTTCTTAGGTTCAGTAGAAGGAGGGTGTTCTTCGATAATCAAGATAGACTAAGAAGGGAGTTCTTCAACAACCATACAAGGAGGAAATTATGGGATGCTGGGGTCTGGTTATATCTGTACCTCATCACCTGACAAAGGATGTATAGAATCATCAAGTAGAGCCGATGATTCTGGTGCAACTCATTGACATTCTTCTTGGAAGGATGAAATAGTGTCTTGGAATTGCTTGCACAAGGTGAAACCAGGAATTCGTACCTCCATAAAATAAGTGAGCCTTTCACTTAGATTGGTATCATTGATATCAAAATCTGGAAGTGTCTGAGTACCATCAAGACACTTCGTCACAACAATTTTGTTGATATCTTTCTAAGATTTCCTTCTAGATCGACGCTTTATTTTCTGAGGCAATTCAATGGAATTGAATGTATGGGTTTGAACAACTATTGCAGCGATAGAAGGATTCTGAGTTATTATTGGTTCAATATAAGAATTATTTTTCATGCTGTCAGTTATAATGGGGGCCTGAACTTCTGTTGCAATTAACTTTTCTGACCTAGTTCACTTCCTCGGTAAAGTAGAAACAAGAGCAAGAGTTTCTCATTTCTTAGCTTTAGGAGTAGGAGCGAGTTCATTAAAAACCTCTGTTGCGACCAGGGACTGAGGCTCTTGAGGATCAATTACCACTGTATCAATAAGGTTGGGTTGTTATTCTGGCTGAACACTGTTGAGGCATTTTTGAGCTGTGTGGGAGGTGCTTTTGATTTTGTGTTTGGTGTTCACAGTGGGATTACGAGTAATTACAGTTGAGGTTTTAAATGCTAGTGCAGTTGAGGGAACAAGAGTTTAATTTTATTGTTTGGTTGTAATAGCAGGCACAACGATTGACTGGTCTAGGTTGGCTGTAACAGCGGGCACATAAATGAGTTGTTTAGGATTGGCTGTAACAACACGCAAAAAAATGGGTTGTTAAGGGTTGGCTATGGAAGTAGGGACAGTATATGGCACAGGCACTTCAGGTAATGGGTCGTGAGGGAGTCCCATTCCTATATGAATCAACAATCCTATGAGTCTATGATTGGAAAGACAATTCATGGGGTACTTAGATCATTTGACGAACTGAGCCATATTATGCAGAGACTGAAGAATATAATAAGGCATGTTGATTAATTTTTTATGTCTCAAATGGGATAGTATGATAAAGTCAGAATAATAAACAACTTGGTATTGACCTTCACAGGTAATGTACCTTTTGATCAATTCGATGACTTTCCCCCATGGTGCTGGTAAGGAATTGAAATCAACACCATGGCCCTTGGTCTGCACATGCTCATCGTTCACAAGAAAATCCTTCTCTGCTTTGGGAAGATGTGATTTTCTTCTAAACCACCTGTTTCCTGTGATGGGAAATCCTGTAACGACAGCCACAGATTCCTTTGTCACTGGAATTCTCCCCCTGTTCACTATTGAATACCCTTCTATAAGGTTTTGGATGAACTCCAATACCTCTAGTTCGTTGAAGCTCTACATCTTCTTGAAATAAGGAATCCATCTGGCATGTAGAAAAATTTGGTAAACATCTGGGTGTAGCAACAACGCATCCATATTTTCCAGCTCATATCTCACAACTGATCCTCCCATGACGTCATTTGGAGTCTTAACAATCACAATGGAGGAGAAACCAGAACCTCACCAAAGTCACAACAAGTTCAAATGAGGATTGCATAAAGAACAAAGTATCCCAGCGAAAATAAGCGTGGTCGAAAAGATGGTGGAGGTGTTTATAAAATGTGATTTTGAGAGTATGTCGGCATGGATGTCTTCCCCCCCCCCCAACTAATTTGATTGGTTCAGGGTGCAACGAATTTAGGACAACCGACAAATAGGCATTGAAACTTGCAGGCATTGAAACTTGCTTTCATATATTACATCACTTGGACACGTAGGTTTAGTGATCATACCTCATAACTTACCGCACAAATTGATCCGTCTGAGTAACTGCACTATCCAACCGCCATTTGATCTGTGTGGAATGGATGTAATAATGAGAGATCGATCTTGAACATGAGAAATGATGATATGAAAAGTGGAGCATAAGTGGAGTCCTTTCTGTGGTTGAACAGTTTAGAAAGATGTAGATGTGGATTTAAGCAATGATGAAGCGACCCTTGTCGGACAGAGAGAGCATAAAGTAATTTTTTGAAAAATGGCGTAAATCTTGACAAAACATCAATGTTGCCATATGTAGAAATGGCAGAAATGCTAAGAAAATATCCAAAAGGAATTATAGTAGTAGGTGTATCATGAGATAGTTTGGCTGGAACTGTGGCATTAGGTGTAACTTCATGCAAGGCAAAAAAGTAAGGAACAAGTGTAAAGCATGCAAATCAGCCAAAAGGGTGTAACAACATGTAAATCGACGAAAGGGTGTAACAACATGGAAATCGGCCAAAAGGGTGTAACAACATGGAAATCGGGCAAAAGGGTGTAACAAAATGTAAATCGGCCAAAGGTGTAATAGCATGGAAATCGGCCAAAAGGGTGTAACAGCATGTAAATTGACCAAAGGGTGTAACAGCATGGAAATCGGCCAAAAGGGTGTATCAACATGTAAATTGGCCAAAGGGTGTGACAGCATGGAAATCGTCCAAAAGGGTGTAACAACATGTAAATCGGCCAAAGGGTGTAACAACATGGAAATCGGCCAAAAGGGTGTAACAACATGTAAAACGGCCAAAGGGTGTAACAACATGGAAATCAGCCCGAACACAAAAATACTTAGTTTTAAGAAAGTTTTCCAATTGCCAAAAACTAATCCTTTGGCTTCTTCCGCTGTAATCTACCTTGTTGTTCTTCAGTTTTTCTACACACAAGCAACTACCCGATACCTTTCTATGCTGAATTTATTAGAAAAAAGAAAAATAGAGAAATGAAGTGCGTGAAGCAAAATTAGAAAATTTAAAAGTTGCACAACTTATTTATATACAAGATTTTATTTGAAAACAAAATGTCCTAAAGTTCATAAAGGGAAGGAGCATGCTTCGTTCCCTTTAGAAATTGGTAATTTGTATCAGCAGTACATCTAGATTTAAATTCTTCCTTGGAAAGTGGACACTGATACAGGCGCAAGCGATGACCATTTGCATATAACTGTGTATTGGATCCTTCAATAGTAATTAGCCTGACTGTCCCATTGGGAAAAATAGTGTCTACCTCATAAGGTCCAAGCCATCATGTACGTAGCTTACCCTAAAATTCTTTAAAGCGCGAATCATACAATAGATCCCAATCCCCTTTTTGGAATAATTTCTTCTTGAGGAGTCGGTCATGCCATTTTATTCTCTGCTGTTGAATCATTGTGGTTTGATGAATAGCATCCAAACATTTTTCATCAAGCTCATTGAGTTGCTACAGTCTAGCCTTATGTTCCATAGTCAAGTCGAGGTTGACTACTGATGCAGTTCTTAAAGTTTTGATTTCGAATTCAATGGGAAAAACATGGCTTTTTCCATATACAAGCTCATAAGGAGAAAAACCAGTTGTGTTACTCCAAGTAGTTCGATAAGCCCATAGAGCTTCATGCAATATGTCAGACCAATCCCTACGATGTTCTCAAACTGTCTTAGTAAGAATATCTTCTACTTCCTACTTGGCCATTACCTTGTGGATAGTATGGAGAAGTTGTTCTATGTAAAACATGATATTGACTGAGTAGGTCTTCAAAATTATGTGATGTGAAAGGGGGTCCTCCAACATTTATTAATTCTGTAGGAATTCCAAACCTAACAAATATGTCTTCAAACAAGAATGCTAATACAACTTCTTTTGAGGCCCTGATAAGTGCTTTTGCCTCCACCCACTTGGTCATGTAATATGTACAGACCAATATACAAACTTTCTGATTAGAAGGTGGGTTAATGGGCCCTACAAAGTCCATGGCCCATCTCTCAAAAGGATCTAACACTACTTGAGGCTGAAGAGGCATCTCATCCCTATGATTTAGCTGAACCATTCGTTGGCAACTGTCATAGGCCTGGACATACTTCTTGGCATCTTGAAATATGGTGGGCCAAAAATAGCCCATCCTTAAAATTTTATGTCCAGTCCTTTTATCAGCAAAATGACCCCCACAAGGGCCATCATGGAAATATTTGAGTAGATCATAAACTTCATCATCCCTCACACATCGCCTAATTTATTGATCCAGACCTATGTAGAAAAGGTATCCCTCTATCCAACTATACTGAGCACTCTTCTGAATGATTTTCCTTCTTTCTCTTGGGGATAGATGTGGAGGTACCTTCCATGCAACCAAGTAATTAGAAATGTCTGCATACCAAGGTGAGTGAGAAGATACTGCAAACAAATTTTCATCTGGAAAGGAATCATCTAATGGTGAATTATCATCATTTATATGCAGTCTTGAGAGAAAATCAACAACCACATTTTCTTTCTCTGGTCTATATACTATAGTGATGTCAAATGCTTGAAGTAATAACAACCATCTTGTTACCCTAGCATTAGTAATAGGTTTATTCATCATATATTTAAGTTGTATGATCAATATGAATAAATGTAGGATAATCAGTGACATAATGCCTGAATTTATTGATTGCATAAGCTACTACCAAGAATTCTCTTTCGGTAACTGTATAATTTTACTCAGCAGGAGCCATATTCTTGTTGTTATATTAGATAACATAGGGTTATTTGTCCTCCTGTTGCCCTAGTATTGCACCAATTGTAGTGTCTAAGGCATCTAAAGAAATGTGAAAAGGCAAAGCGCAATTGGGCCCTCTCAAAATGGGAGCTGTGGATAATTTTTGTTTCATATCTGTAAAAGACAATTCACAATTGTCAGTCCAATGAAAGTCAACATTTTTTGTTAATAGGAAAAACAAGAGAGAGGCAAGTTTGGAATTTTTTTTAATGAATCTCCTGTAATATCCAGCATTCCCTAAAAAACATCTTACCTCTTTCTGAGTTGTTGGAGTTGGAATGTCCAAAATTACTTGGATTTTGGCTGGTTCTACCTAAATTCCTGCATAAGAAATGAAGTGTCCCAGCACCACACCTTCACTCATCATCATCTGGAATTTTTTTGTGCTTAAAGAAAGATGAGACTGTATACATCTTTTGAGTACTTTTTCCATATTAGTCAAAGCTTCATCAAAATCAATACCATAAGGTATAAAATCATCCATGAATATCTCCATACAATCATTCACCATATTAGAAAAAATACCAATTACAAGTCTCTAGAAAGTGGTTGGTGCATTACAATAGATAAATGGGAGAGCCTTGTAGGAAAATTTACCCCAAGGGATGGTAAATTTGGTCTTATATTGGTCCTGTGGAGCAATTTTTATCTGGTTATAGCCACTGAATCCATCTAAGAAAGAGAACGAAAAATTCCCAGCTAGGTTGTCTAGAACCTGATCAATAAATGGAAGAGGGAAATGATCCTTCTGTGTGGCCTTATTCAAGGATCTATAGTCCACACACACTCTCCACTTACCATTATTCTTAGGTACAATAACCAATGGTGAAACCCACTCATTGTCTGATATAGGATAGATGAATCCAACATTGAGAAGTTTTTGGAGTTCCTCTTTAACTATTTCTTTAAATTAGGGTTCATCCTCCTTTGGGGTTGGCAAATGGGTCAGAATTCTTCCTTGATGTATATATGGTGGGTTCATAGTTCAGAAGAAATTCCTTTCATATCCATTTAATCCTAGGCACATGCCTCCTTATGTTTAATTAGTAACTTCATCAATCAACGAGTTTCAACAATAGATAAAATCGGGATTGATGTTCAAGGTTTTTCCAGGTTCGACTTATACAATGATTCTCTTAGAGCCAACTTTGGGAAATAATTAGGCTGTTGTTGTTTCAGCGTTTGTTGTTACAGCTAAATCGATTTGATTGACAATAGTTTCAGAGAACATTTATGGGCTCATCTCTTCCTGGGAAATAGGGTCAAAGATTCCAGTCAATCTATGGTGCGTGTTTTGTGTAAGAGAAGAGGGGTCACAGATAAAATAGTTGATTAACTCATCCTCTATCTCATCTTTGAAACTCATGGATTTTCCTATGGTTAACAAAGGAAGAACAATTTCATCCTCAATGTCCATCCATAAAGAATTTAAGGGTTCCATACTAGGTGTAGCATGACGATACAGGGTAAGTTTTTTTGTGGCATAACCATCAGAGATGGTCATAGAACCAGATCTACAACCAATGAAGGCATCAAATGTATCTAACCATGGTATTCTTAGAATTAGAGGGTGGCCCCCTAGACGGGTTTTGGGTTGCAAAATGACAAAGTCAGCAGGATACTCCCATGAATCAACTGAAATGACTAAATCATCGATTACTCCTTCTAGTCTGATGGTGGAATGATCAGCTAATTCTAAAATAGTAGGAGTAGGTCGGACTTGCGTTCTGAGTTGCAGTAGTTGTGTAATTTCTATTGGCATAATATTAATTGTTTCCCCTAAGTCAACTAACACATGGGGAATAGGTGTTTGTCCAATTTTGATAGTGACTGTAGGGTTTCCTGGGTCACCATATTTAATGGGTGGGGTTTTGCCTAACATCAGTTCAGAAAAGTCCCCCACTACATGCACTGTGAGGGGGTCCCTAGGTTTCCTTCCAGGTCTTCTGATACAGATATCTCTCACAGTCTTGGCATAAATAGGGACATATCTAATTGCTTGCAATAGTGGAATGTTAACATGCAGGTTTTGCAATTATCCTAAGAGATTGAAGGATGGTAATTCCACAGTTTTGGTATTTTCCAGTCTTTCATGGAATGGGGGGTCTGTTGATTCTTTAATAGGTTGGTCAATTTCTTCTGTATCGACAGATTGTTTTTCCCCTGAATCCTTTTCTGATTCTTAATATGGAGCATCTTCAATTATGGGCTCGACTGTTCTCCGTGATCTTAATTTTATCTCATCACAAGGCATAGGAGTAATAGACAGTGTTGGCACATTATATATATCAATATTCTGAATGGCCTTATTATTTTCATTTGGGTTAGGTTGCACAGGCATATGAGGTCATACGGGAGGATTTTTTTGTGGGGCATTGGGAGGTAACTGCAGTTGTTGTTGTTGATACTGGGGTTGGAACTGTTGTTGATAGAGGTTTGTTTGATGGTTTTGATAGCTAAGTTGTTTTTGAGGGCCTCTCCAATATGGGTTCCATTGCCCATGGTGACTCTGTTGTTGGGGCATAGGTAACCATGCATTGGAATCTTGATAAGGAGGGAGAATTGGATTTGGAGGGGGAGCATTCATCTGGCCATAAGGTAGCTGATTGTTCCAATAATTAAGTGTTGCAGGAGAGAATTGAGAGTTCATACCTTGGCCTCTTGGATACCATTGTATTCTTTGGGTAATTAGATAGGCAACCTCCACTTCTTCATTAGTTTCCTTAATTGATGCTTTTACACCTGGTAAAGAGGGACATTTGTCAGTAGGATGATCCAATTCACAAATAAGAAATATTTGAACATTGTTCAATGGGCATTCCCTTTTCAGATGTTTGTCTTTGCACTTTGGACAAAAAATGGACAATGCCTTTTCTACTTTTTCTTGTTTTTGTTTAATCTACAGAGTATCAATTTGTGAAGCAAAAGAGTTAATCATTTCTGTTTTGAAATCTTCTAATAGATTACCTATTTCTACTCTTGTTTCCCCTCCATTGGCTGATTTTTGTACCCTTGAAAAAGTGGTATCATTAGTAACTAACTTATTCCTTGTAGTTCCTTGATAACATATCTTGCAAAGATTTACAATGTCTTTATAGGATTCCTTAGATATATCTTCCTTGCCAAGCATATTCAACATGTCTAAACAATCATCTCCAACCCCTTTTAGAAAAATAGCTTTCATAATGTCCTTACTCACATCCGAATGTCCAGACCTTTGTATATTGTACTGGAGTCGCTATACAAAATCTTCAAGGGTCTCATCCTCTTTCTGAGACATCTTGAACAATTCCTCCCTTCGTTCTCTTGTTCGACAATAGTCTTGGTACTTGTTCAGGAAAAGCTACCTCATATGTACCCATGTTGATATATTCTCTCCTCCAAGGCTTATGAACCATCTTAATGCATTTCCCTTCAATGTGGTTGGAAATAGTTTAAGTTTCTACGCAGTAGTAGTGTAGTCATAACTTCTACACAGAATATCAAATTCAAACAAAAAATCATCTGGAGCCTCAGTAGACAATCCATGGAAATTTGGTAGGGATGAAAGAGGTATGTTCTTCATAGTAGATATCCCCCTTATAGGAATATTAGTAATAGGAAAAAACAGGGTAGAGATAGTATTTTCATCATTTACCTTATCTTCATTGTTCTTTGGCTCCTCTTGGTTGAACTCCTCTTCATTATCTCCTTGATTTTCCATGGTTGCTCCCTCGTTCCACTCAATATGGTAAATGCCCCACTCCTCCTTAGTGACTATCTGTGCATTAATATGATAAACAACTTCTTCTGGTATTTCTCGTGGTCAAGCTATACTTCCTCGATCTTCAATATTCTCTAGCGTTTCTTGCTGATTTGTTGGTGACAAACTTTTAGCCTTAGACCTTGGTGAAAGCGATGTTTCTAACTTGGGTAGTTCTGATGACTGAGGAATTTGTCTCCTTGGAGGATTTGAAGGGTGGAAGATAGATCCTGAAGAAGAATATGCTCTAGCTATAATCTCATCAACAAAGGTTGGTCTTCCCAGTGTAGGGTTCCTTCCTCCACGTCCTCTGGTACCTGTAGGGTTAGTATTTTTGGGAATATGTCCTCTTGTTCCTAGATTCATGCAGAATTATTCATTCCTAAGAAAATAAAACTAATGTTCTTAAAAAACTCTATAATTATCTTCCCCGACAATGGTGCCAAAATGTTGAGAACTATAATTGTCTAATTAAATAGATAATTAAGGTGTTCAATATAAATTGTCAAACCCAGGGAAGTTTTGTTATTGCAAGATAATTGTGCATAGTCTATGCTATATTATGGAAGCAACATTTATTCAAATTGCAGTAAGAATCCTAATTGAAAGGTTAAACTTTAAAACAAGTTGTTGACACATCTGGAGCTTCTCTAGAATTGAAATAACACTTTCGTAAATGAAATCCTTAACTGATGGGTGCATAAGAATCCTGGATTATTTATTCTAACTTTCTATTTTACTCATGCAAAAAGAAACTTTGTGTTACTTGCTGAAAAGAGACCTACTTAACTGCAGAAAAGGAATTCACACTTTTGTTTTTAGAGATTAAATCTAATGTAGGAAAGGAAAGCAATTATCCAGTGGTATCGAACAATTTTACTCTAATTCTCATGAGATACACAGATGTGCATTAAACAGGAAAGAACTGTCTGTAACAACAAATATATGCTAGAAATGCTAAACAGATCAATTATCCAAATCAAAGCAATTAATCTAAACATAAAAACCCAGGGGAGTCTATGAGGAAGGTGGGCCCTTTCCCTCTCACTAAATCCACTCAAAAGTAGACTATGGTAGGTTAATGAAACTCAATCCACTTATTAATTCGCCAAAAAGGTTCAGATACAATGTGCTCTTCTTCACTCTCTGTTCACCGCTAAAATTTGGTGATAATGATTACAAATGCTCTGATATTTAAAGACAGAGTTATTCAGTTGAAAACAGACTCATAACAGCTTTGAGAATCGAATATTCTCAAGCTGTTTGTATGATATACAAACTCTGTTACAAAATATGTTAAATGATCTTCATCATCAATGTGAAACAAAACATGTAACAGCCTTGAGGATCATTCTTCATGATTTGAATTTGCATGAGAGACTAGCTTCTAGGATCGGTGGATATCTGTTGCAGTAGGTGTAGCATCTTCCAAAAAGGGTGCACAATTGTTGTAGTCGTGTAACAACATGTAGAGTTGGCACACAACTGTAACATCCGTGTGTAACAACAACGATCTTTATTTAAGACTTGGTTGTTCTACACAGTTTAATCATTAGTTTGAATATTCATGGATAAAATATGAGAAATGCTACCAATCCAACATGTTAAAGTGAATACAATATAAAAGCAAGATTAATGATGCACACCTTGGGAAAAATGGTCTTAGCAACAATTAGTAGGCATTTAGCATAGAATTGGTAAGGTTGAATGAGAAAAAGAGATGGTGAAAAAGGGACATTTTTGGGTCCCAACATCTTTCTTTGGGGGTATTCCTGGTATATCCTTAAACACATCCTCAAAATATTTAAGAACTGAGTGATCCTCCATATTTGGCACCTTATCCTTATGTGATTCCTCCATATGGGATGCAAATATTTGGTATCCCTTCCTATAACACTTATTCAATTGCATTGTTGAGATCTCTCGGACAGTAACTGCACTAGGAATTCCTTGGATTGTTCTTGGGTTACCTTCCTCATTCAGGCAAGTGAATTCCTTGTTATGACATTCTAAGACAACATGGTTTTTGTCTAACTAGTCCATACCAATTAGAAAGTCATATGAACCCAAGGGTAGGATGTTCAAATATGCCTTGGTACTTAGCCCATTCATGTCCACTAGACATGATTTAACTAGCTCAATAACCTTTCTCTTAGCTCCTGTAGCCAACTATACTAGCCAAGATTTCCCATGCCTTCTTCTTGGAAATTTAAATCTTTCCACTACCTTAGGATCTATATAGATATGACTAGCTCTTGAATCTATTAAAATAGTAAAGGCATGGTTATTTTTCATACCTTCTACTTCAATCATGTGTGATTGAAACTCAACTTTCTTGTTGTCCAGGGCTGCATAGATCCTTGGTACACTTCTTCCCATGTCCTCCATTGTTTTTGCTTGTTGTGCATTGTGGACAACTCTCACTTTGTCATTTTTGTGAGGACAATATCTATACTTATGGTCTTATTTACAACCCCAAAATTGAATATGTCTCTTCCTTGGCCTTTTCCCACCTACCTCAGCAATTATTTGCTCTCTAAGAGATGGATGTCCTTGAGGACTATTTCTGAAAAATGGTGTCTTTTTCCCATTCTACCTTTGTTCCCTCTTAAACTTGTTCTTGTCTTCCGAAGCTCTTTGGAAAGTAGGATTTCCTTTATGATGATCAAATAAGCACTTGGATATCCTTATGGTTTCCTCCAAATTCTTGGGATCATCATATTGAATCTTGTCACTGATAAGGGATGGAAGTCGACTCATATACCTCTGAATCTTAACTATATCATATTTGATGAAGGAGACATACTTCAAAAGTTCTAAAAATATCCTTTCATACTACTCATCAATGATCATGCTGCCAAGTTTGAGTTCAAACAACTCTTTAATCTTTTTGTCATAATACCTCTTGGTTAAGTATTTCTTCTCAAAATGATTCTTGAATTCCTTCCAAGTCACATTTTTCTCTCTGATGTGTTGCGCTTGCACAAGATGATCCCACCACATGGATTCCTTTCGTTTCAGTTGATAAATATCAATTCTTCCTTCTTCATGAGAAGAGTAGTTATGCAATTGGATGTACTTTCTCATTCCTAGAAGCCATGTTTCAACATCTTCATCCTTCTTATATTCACGATCAAAAGAAGGAAGCTTGATTTTGTTCATTTCTCCTTTAAATTCATCCACCCCATACCTCTTATGCTTCCTGGTATGGGATGGAATTGAGCTACTATGTTCTCTCCTTTTGGATTTCCTTTGAGAGTGATGGTGATGTCTACTACCACTCCTTGATCTTCCTTTTTCCTCATGGTTCTTGTGGCTTCCTAATTTGTTGGAGCCACTCTCCTTATCCAACTTCTTTTCAATTCTTTCCAGGCTCTGTATTAAATTCATGTTGAAGTCTTCCTGGTGCTCCTTAGCTTTCATAAGCCTTTCATTATCAGCCTTGTGACTCTGGACATATTTCTGTAAATTTTTTATCGTCTCTACCATATTCATGTTATTATTCTTTTCTTCTCCATGTCCATTGGAGTTTGTTCCTTCCATACCAAATTGGACATTCATCCATATGATTTCATATTCTTGACTATAAGCCTCTTCTGCATCATCCATCTCTCTGCACTTTGTGATAACTTTGTTCCATTCTCACAGTTGTAATTCTGCAAAAATGTGTAGCCAACAGAACTTTGTCAGGCTAAATGTTCTCAATAATTCATGAAAAAACTAACCATTCTAATTCATTAATATATTATACTTAATTTCTGTTGATTTCCTGAGAAATTGACTATTTAGATCCAATTTTTGGGTGAACAATTATCTTCTAATGTTCAAGACCTTTCCAATGCTCGCTTCCATGCTCAATTTTGAGTTTTGAGCGGGAAGTTATGGATACTTGAACAATTTGTCTTTTCAATGATGCAATCCATGAACATGGATTCTTCCTTCTCAGAGCCGAATTGGCCCTTGGATCTGTTTTGGATCCTCTCTTTAGTTTTATAGGCCTTCCTTACTTCATTAGGTGTAGGTCTATACAAATTAAAAAATCCCACAAGTTCCTTATCTAAGCCCTTCTCCATTTTCAAAAACAATTTTCTAGCACTTAGCCCTTTTTCTTCGCCCCCCTCATCTCCTATGACCATAGGTTGTGACCCAACACTAACAAATAGGTGCTTATCCTTTTCTTTGGGCCTCTGAGGCTCCATATCTTCGAGTTTCATAGGTTTTCCTTTCACCTCACCTCTTTTCCTCCAAATGCCGAAGTGGTGAATCTTTCGAGAAACTGCTTCTTCGGAGCTTCAGAGCTCCAGTACTTCGGAGCTTCAGGATTTGGAAGATCTACCTTCTCCACAATCCATTTCCTTTGAATGACAATTGTTCGAATACTTGGAGGATGCACTAATCGAAATTCCTCATTCACTATTTATATGTACGGTCAACAGGAGCTGTGAGACTCTAAAAATTTGGTGGTTTTTCCATTAGAACTTAATTTTTCTCCTAAACGCCGAATTGATGAACCACCGGAGTCTAGTAAGCAACCACTCACTAGAGGGGCATTATGTGGAAAATAATAGTGAGTGGACACGTGGCCGTATCTGACTGGTGACATGTGTCTTGTTCCAATTGGCTCAATCGACCCTTGAAATGCTTGAAAACGATGACATGTGGTACGTATCTCGTATGTCCATGTCACCCCTAAGTGATGTCTGCGGGTTGCATCACCACCGTGAATTATTGAATTCAGGGCTTTGGGCTTCATAATGTTTCTCTATAACATCCCTCAAAACTTCTGAACGTTGATGTTAAGCCCTAATATTGGGTCATTACCCCTTAATTGGGGCATATTATATTAGTAATGTTATTTTATTTATGTCGGCTTTAGGCCATTAGTTGTATGTAAGGTTTTGCTCCACAAAGCCTTATAAACCCCCCCAAAAAAATTAATTTAAGGAATGCTAACCTAACATTTTATTTTACTTCATAATCAGTATATAACCAAAATTTATTGAACTGAACATAATAGCTTACGAACAACCTTATAACCCTTCATATTCCTTAAATTGCATAAAGCAAATACGTAAATTAAAATACCTTGGTTTGATGCTAACCTTCCGCTTGTCTTGTTGACCTTCCTATTGCTTCCACTTGTCTTGTTGACCTTCCTGTTGCTACCTTGCCTAGCTTGAAGCCACGGACCAACTCTTCCCAAACCATGTTTCCACCCTGCCAACTAGGAAAGCTTCATAGCTTCGGGATACCATATGGATATCCTAGCTCCCGCGCCCAAAATCTCCAGCAAACCGGTGCCCCCTGTACTAATCCTTCCCGACTACAGAACTCAACTCCCCTGCACAAATCCAAGAGAACCCTCAAAAAAATGATCCCCCCTTCCGTAAGCCTCCTCCACTCATCTCCCTCCTTCACTGCCCTTTCTCCTCATTTATTTCCTTACCTACACATTTATTATCTTGTCCGATTATTAATTATTAATTCTTTATCCTATTATTAATGCTCCTTATCGTTATTTATTAATGCTCCTTATCCCCTCCATATACGTAATCCTTTAATTTACCAATTAAATTTATTATCCCTTTTAAATTTAATACCCATGTCATTGAATGTAATAGGTAGTTAATTAATTAATTAATTAATCAAAATTATAACCATTAATTAATTAATAAATACTTAATTAATATCATTATACCAATCTTTGTTTAGTTATTAACATGTTAGGAAAAATTAATTACCTAATAATTTTTTTACTTAATAATCCCTAAGTATATATTCAACTAGGGTTGTTACATACACCCACCCTTTAGGAAACTTCATCCCGAAGTTAAGGTATCTTATGGTAAAAAGGAAAAGAAACATGGTTCACACATTCATAACAATTAACCAACATTATCAGTAAGTAAGTCAAGAAAACTCATACATACTAGTGTATATGTACAAGAAATGCATGTGTAGCTAGTACATACAAGTCTCGTGCATGTACTAA
>ML789190.1:151810-163466 GCA_009831015.1 Picea engelmannii
AGGTATCCTGTGCAAACGGATAACCTCACTTACAAACACACGTGCCACATCAGTGACATCGTAAGTGTCTCTAACCGGAATAAAATGAGCACTCTTGGTTAACTTATCCACTACCACAAGAATGGCATTGTAACTGTGAGATGTGAGTGGCAACCCCACAACAAAATCCATAGAGATGACTTCCCACTTGGACATAGGAACATCATGTGGTTGTAGGAGGCCTGCCGAGTGATGGTGGCTGGCTTTCACTTGTTGACATTCTAGGCACTTCGCGATGAAATGGACTACATCGTGCTTCATGCCTATCCAGAAGAAGAGTTTCCTTATATCTGCATACATCTTCTTCACACCCGGATGCGCACAATAAAGTGCTCTATGGGCTTCCTTCAGTATGATGCTTTGAATATCCCCATTCTCAGGGATGTACATTCTTCCTCGATATCTTAACAGTCCATCTGTTTCCAGACTATATCCTTCATACTTTGGATCTAACTGCCTCCCGCTCTGGAGGTTTGAAGTAACCTTTAAATACCATTTGTCTCCTGGGAGTTGTGTCGACACATGTTCCCTCAGATTGACCTTTAAGGTTACCAAGGAGAAGATACATGGTCTCCTACTCAAGGCATCTGCGACCACATTTTCCTTTCCCTTGATGTATGAAATACAAAAATAAAATCACCTTTGCCTGGCATTGATATCTCTTTGAGTGAAGAGATGTTTTAAACTTTGATGGTCTATTTTGACCTCAAAGTTTCTCCCCACAAGATAGTGCCTACAAATTTTCAGAGCTAGCATTACAACCGCCAACTCTAAATCATGAGTCGCATATAGCTCTTCATGTTTCTTCAACTTCCTTGATGCATAATCTATCACTCCTGCATCCTGCATTAGCATGGCCCCCAACCCTTGCTTCGAGGCATCCATGCAGACTGTGAATTCCTTTTCCATATCTGACACTCATAAAATTGGTGCACTGGTTAGTAACCTCTTAAGCTCAATGAATGCACTATCACATTCTTCTGTCCATTCATACCTGACCCCCTTGCATTGCAAAGTGGTGATGGGTTTCTCTATTTTTGAGAATCCTTCCACAAATCTCCGGTAATAACCTGCTAGTCCCATGAAGCTTCTCACCTCATGTGCATTTTTCGACACTGGCCACTCCCTAATGGCCTTTACCTTTTATGGGTCCACAGAGATTCCTTCGCTAGAAATGATATGACCTATATAGTGGATCTCTTTCTGGAAGAAGGAAAACTTTGACAACTTCCCATATAATTTTTTCTCTCTAAGGCAAGACAACACTACTCATAGGTGTTCCTCATGTTCTCATTCATTCTTGGAATAGATGAGGATTTCATCTAGAAAGACTTGTACAAAACAGTCTAAGTACTTCTGGAATATGCCATTCATGAGGCTCATGAATACTGCTGGTGCATTGGTCAATCCAAAAGGTACTACAACAAACTTGTAATGTCCAAACGGAGTTTGAAAGGCTGTTTTTGGGATATCACCTTCCTTAATCCTTAACTGATGATACCCTGATCGCAAATCAATCTTTGAGAATACCGCTGCTCCTTTCATCTGATCAAAGAGGTCATCTATTCGCGGAATTGGGTACCTATTTTTCACTGTAGCACGGTTCAAGTCCCTGTAGTCTATACACAGTTGTAAGGATCCATCCTTCTTCTTTACAAAAATTACTGGTGCGCCCCAAGGTGAGACATTGGGCCTTATTAGCCCTAGGTCCGGTAACTCTTTCAACTGCATTTGCAATTCACAAAGTTCCACCACTGTCATCCGATACAGAGTCTTGGATATTGGTTCTGCACCAAGATTTAGCTCAATAGTAAAATCAAGCTCCCTCTTAGAAGGTAACCCTGGTAACTCATTCAGAAAAACATCCTTAAATTTTGACAATACCGGGTACTGATCCAATGAGGGTCCCTTCCTTTCATTCACCAGTTCCACTACATACAATC
Source organism: Picea engelmannii (assembly GCA_009831015.1). NCBI lineage: Eukaryota > Viridiplantae > Streptophyta > Pinopsida > Pinales > Pinaceae > Picea > Picea engelmannii. Next base: position 153,793 of record ML789190.1, read on the forward strand.
GACACCCTTGTCTCAAGCATCGCTTAACCTTCATAGTTGATATAAAGCGCAATGACTCTTTTCTCCGTACACCCTGGATCTCTACTGGCCTTCCTTCATCGTCGACACAAAGCACCTTCTTTGCAAAACAATCTACCATGGCTCGGTGAGCTGCTAACCAATCCATTCCAATGATTAGGTCATATGCCCCGAGAGTAGTGACGTATACCTTCAACCTGGTAGTACACACTCCCAGGTCTACTATACAATTATCGACAACAGGTCCTAGCGCTTTTTTTTTCCCTAAAGCCATCTCGACTTGTTTAAAGTCATCGTGCTCGTAGGCTACCAACCCACTCTTTTCTAATGTATATGGTGAAATGAAACTATCTGTCGCACCAGAATCAAATAAAATCTTAACATTGATATGATTTAGCATACCTGATGACTCCACCACCGTGGATTGATGTTTGGCCTGGCGATTATTAACCGCTGCGTAAATCTGGTGGCTGCTACTTGCTCTCCCCATCAGTGCCTTTCCTTCTCTATGCACAAACCCTGATTGTAACTCTGGGCAGTCACGCTGGTAATGGGGTCCTCCACACCCCCAATAGGTAACACAAGATTGAACCTGTGTACTGTTATGTGACTGTCTCTGAAATGAGTTCCTTCCCCTGGAACCCCTTCCCCTACTCATTGTTCCCTGAGATGGTCGTGGACCTGTCTGCGTCATTGGTGATGAATGAGATGCTGCACTCATTGCCATTGAAATCCCTGCGGCTACTATCCTTGGAGCGACTCTGTTACCATATGGCGATGGCCTTGAGCCCCCTCCCCTAGGAAATGTCCTCGTGGCCTTCCCTACAAATCCAGGATGATGCAGAAATGTTGGTCTTGTACCCTCGGTTAAGTTCATGTGTTCTTCCGCATAACGCGCATTTTCCACTGCCTCCGCTACTGAAGACTCTTTCCACATCCGCACAATAGCTCTTATCTTAAGGTTCAATCCATAGATGAAGCACTCTGCTTGTCGTTGGTCATTATCCATATACGAAACATATTTGACTAGTTCCATAAATTTGATCTCATATTCTTCTATAGTTATGTTTCCCTATACTAAGGCATGAAATTCCCCTACCTGTTGTTCCTCCTAGTATGCTAGTAGATATTTCCTTCAGAACCTCTCCTCGAAAAGTTCCCAAGATACTGTGTCTGGGGTAAGGTGCAGTTGTCTTTCCAGGTTGCCCCACCAGTTCAAGGCACTGTCTCTTAACTGAAAAATTGCGATATTTGAGTTGGACGCATAGTCCCTTAAGGAAAAACACCTTGTCATGCCTTCCAACCATGCTTCCACGTGTTCACAGATGCGACCCCCAACAAACTCTGGAAGTTTGATCTTTTGAAATTCTCGCATGATGTCTTCGGGTGGAGGTCCTCTCCCTGAATCCCTTGACGCTTATGGATTACCCGTTCCAAACGGTGGGGGTTCCACTTCAGTCCCTGTCAGTTGTCACCCCTTTAAAGTCTCATTAATGGCTTCCAACGAGCGCAGTATGAGAGCTAGTTTGGGCGATGGTGGTGGTGGAATTGGTGGTGTTGGTGGTGCTTACGAAAACACTCCTTTGCCTTGATTCCCTCGAGTCCTGGCCATCCTGTATGCTTTAACCTGCATCAACCCAAGTTGTCAGGATGGATTCTAGGATGTTTCAAATTGGTGCTACTTAAACTAGAAACAGGGTTAGGCGTAAGTTTTCTTTACTTGTCTGTAAACAGACATTACTCCTTTAGGGGATTGGCTAGGTTAGGATAGGGATTAAGCGTCTAAGCTTGATTTCTTCGCCCCTATAAAAAAAACTATTGGTTCCCTTTCCCTGTAGCTACGCTAGCCTTGCGACATACTCACCAATTCCTATGCTTACTCTCCTAGTGCATATGCCACCTCCTCCCCGCCTGTCCTAGTCTAAGTCCTTTTAACTTTTCTCTTGCAACTAAATATCCTTCGATGCTTGATTTGTGAGCTTTTCCCTGTCGCGTAGTGTTGGCGGTGTCGAATGCTGCATTGAGATTTAGCGTTGAATTTGACTAGTGGAATGGAGTGGAGGGACTTGGCGCTTGGCTCAATGAGTTGTGTGTACAGTCTCGTGAGCCTGACGCTTGGACAATCGAAGTTTATACTTGGGATACAAAGATCATCAGTGCTAAATAAGCCTTTACCTTGATTTCCAATTCATTCACTAGTTATGATTCAACTCGGTTAGCTGGCTCCGGATCAATAGGTCAGGTAATAAGCCAGTTAGTCTTAATATTCATACTATATCTTCCTAATAATGATACCACTCTAATCATACAGTGTTACCATTAATCTATTAAGTATAAGAATTTATTTGTAAAGACTCATGTGTGATGTAGTGGTTGGTGTGAATGTGTGGGGCCTTTGGCTACTTGGAGGTCACGAGTTCGACTCTCGGGGAGTCAAACAATCCTTTGTAATTTTTTATTTTTTTTTCTACTTATACATTAATTAAGTCTAATTAACTTACTTAAGTTATATTATTTTTAAAGAATTTAAATAAATAAATGTTTTAAAATGAAAACAAATATATAAAAAAAACAAATATAAAAATAATAACAAAAATTTAAAAAAATAATAAAAATAAGAATTTATTTTAAAATAATTTTAATTGATGTTTTATAATTACCTTCGTTTTGAAGTTATCAATATATATACAAATATTTATCTATATATATATATATATATATATATAATGGCCCTGGGGCATCGTTGGACCTCACATGAGGTCCACGTGCCCCCTCCCTCTTTTCCCGCCTGTCCCAACCTAAAATAAAATAATCTTAAAAAAATAGAAGGCTATACAAACCCTAAACAAGCCCTAACCCCGAATTCATTCCTTTGTTTTCTAATTCCTGAACATGGTTTTCCTTCTCAGTTCAGTGCTTGGGCGTTTGATCTCGGCTTGGTTGAGCGCTCGGCTTGCTCAGCTCGACGTAGTGCAAGAGAAAATGCCTCTTCCAGGCTCTTCTCTTGGCCGTGACTTGTTGGACGTTGGCTTGTATATATATATATATATATATATATATATATATATATATATATATATATATATATTATATATTTTAAGGTGTTTTGCACAAGGGCTTCATCGTGGGCTCCTTCTTGACAGCCTGGTGTTCGGCACAGGATTTTTGTTATCTGTTGGTGTAGCTGCTCGGCTCAACAACTATGGGATTGGGCACAATAATTTTATTTTTAATCTGTTATATATATTTTGAATCTTTAGACGTGGTTGAGCACTCAAACCCTCGTGGAATCTCCTCCTCTTTGCTCGTTGCTAGGTCATTGGCACTTGTGCGCTGGATTCTCAGTTTGGTGCTAATGCGTTCGACTCTATGGTTCCTGCGCCCCCTCCCCATGCCTTGTGCATGGTTTGCAGATGAGTGGATATATATATTTTTTTTATTTTCCAGAGCGTGAGGCTATTCCTCGGAGCTCATGCGTTGGTTTTGTGTATTGGGTGATGAGTGGGGCCATTCCTCGGAGCTCACGCGTTGGGTTTGTGCATTGGTGATGTGTGATACCATTCCCCGGAGCTCACGCGCTATTCTGGTCTGCTAGTTAAGCCCGAGAGGCTATGCATGGGTTGGAAGACATAAGAGAGGTCGCGTTCGACCCACTGACTGACTGCAATTATTTTTTTCTAGGGTTTTTGTCTTCGAAAGAAATGTCGTGCAGTGCCCAGTGTTTGTTGACCGTCCAAATCACGCCGACCCACTGACTAACTGACTATGTAGGGTTCGGATCTGTGGTTCCTATGAGTGTAGAGACGTGTTGAATGAATAGTCTTGGCACTTGCGCGGGGCTGTGGCGCAGATGGTTAGCACGTTGCTGTGGTAACTTATGTGTTGACTTGTTCTTTAACATGTGGACTCAGAGTTTGGTTATGGTTTAGAATTACATCACTTGTGTGCACACAACTCTTTACGGTGGCCTTCTTTATCTCTCTGTTCAAATTTTGTTGTGCATCTTAACCTCTGGCAGGTTTTGTTTTTGTGCCATTTCAAACCCTAAATTTTTTATCTGACAATATGTTCTCCATTAAGATGGTCCAGGATGCATAATTCTTCTCGTTTAATTTCTGGGATTCTGACAATGTGTATTGGCCACTCGACATCTATCAGTTATGAATTTTAAATTGAGTTTTATCTGGACGTTTACGTGTCTTCTGGACATGTTCTTCTCCATCTATAAATATGTCTTCTTTATTAGATTAGGAATGCCTTTATGATATTAGTAGTAATTAGTTATTAAGATATTAGTAATTAGTTATTAACATTAAGATAGGATAAACAGAAAGATAGGAATTCAAATAGGATACAGAGACAGATAGGAATTAGGAATAAAGATGAACAGGGAAGAATAAGTCATTTCTTCTTTAAGCTTGCTCTTCCTTACATTTCTTCTTTAAGCTTGTACATGAGATAGAATGAATAATACTGAGATATTTTTGTTCATATCTTAAAAGCATAATGTTAAGGATATTTGTTATAATAGGCATAGCAAGGGATTATGTATCTGAGTTCACTTTGATGAGCTAGAACATATCCTCCTAATCATTCTATATGCCCATTATTTTTATTTGTTTTCTTTTAGTAATGTAGTTTATACTCTATTTTTTTTTTATATTTATATATATTGTTTGTTTAATTGAGCCAAGTGCCAAAATTTATTTAACACTTTAAATACGTATAATATTAAACAAATTTTGTTTTTTTCCAGGCATACTGTTTATATATTATATATAGATTTGTGTAGATACTAAAATCAAAATGTATAATTGGCTTACAGGTTAGGTAGAGGTGGAACTGGGACTTGGAGCTGGAACTTGGCCCTCAGGCCCATATTTATCTATTTTTTGGGTGGGTACAATTCCATTACTAAATTAGGTAGGCGGGTAGGTAGGTAGGTAGGCCCTTGGTTCCAGATTTTGAACCAGGGCTCTGATACCATGTGTAAGGTTCGGCTCCACAAAGCCTTATAAAACCCCAAAAAAAATTTAATTTAAGGAATGCTAACCTAACATTTTATTTTACTTCATAATCAGCAAATAACCAAAATTTATTGAACTGAACATAATAGCTTACGAACAACCTTATAACCCTTCATATTCCTTAAATTGCATAAAAAAATACGTAAATTAAAATACCTTGGTCTGATGCTAACCTTCCGCTTGTCTTGTTGACCTTCCTGTTGCTTCCGCTTGTCTTGTTGACCTTCCTGCTGTTTCCTTGCCCAGCTTGAAGCCACGGACCAACTCTGCCCAAACTGTGTTTCCACCCTGCCAACTAGGACAACTTCCTAGCTCCAGGATACCATATGGATATCCTGGCCCCCGTGCCCAAAACGTCCAGCAAGCCGGTGCCCCCTGTACTAATCCTTCCCGACTACAGAACTCAACTCCCCTGCACAAATCCAAGAGAACCCTCAGAAAAATGATCCCCCCCTTCCGTAAGCCTCCTCCACTCATCTCCCTCCTTCACCGCCCTTTCTCCTCATTTATTTCCTTACCTACACATTTATTATCTTATCCGATTATTAATGCTTTATCCTATTATTAATGCTCCTTATCGTTATTTATTAATGCTCCTTATCCCCTTCGTATACGTAATCCTTTAATTTACCAATTAAATTTATTATCCCTTTTAAATTTAATACCCATGTCATTGAATGTAATAGGTAGTTAATTAATTAATTAATTAATCAAAATTATAACCATTAATTAATTAATAAATACTTAATTAATATCATTATACCAATCTTTGTTTAGTTATTAACATGTTAGGAAAAATTAATTACCTAATAAATTTTTTACTTAATAATCCCTAAGTATATATTCAAATAGGGTTGTTACATTGTAATTATACCTCCTAGTGTCCTATATATACCAAGGAGACATTGTCATTTTGAATCATCTTGTACTTGAACATTTAAGTGGGGTAAAAGGAGGTTTCCCCCTCAAAGAGTCTTATTATCTGAAATTATCTCTTTTTCAAGGCGTTGATTACTTTTTCTGAGGTTTTTCTATGCTATATTGATATTTGGTTCTTAACATATGGTATCAGAGCTCAAGGTCTTGGGGTTTCACTGCTACATCTGAGACACATTGGAATTTCCGCTATAACTTTTTATCTACAACGTTTCCGAAGGAACGGCTTGGAGGATATTTATTCGACAGATCAAGGTACGTTGGGTTCCAAATTCATCTCCCGAGACCTTATACTTTTATAGATACAACCTGTACAAGATAGGGTTCTGGAATCATCCTGAACAGAGTCATTGCAGAATTTTTACTATAAAAACTTTTCTGTAACATTTCAGACACTAAAATCTAGAGGATATTTATAGAAATTAGTAAGGTATTTGTGGTAAACATTTCATATTCTAGGTCATCTTAAATTTGTAGATACACCCTGTGTAAGATAAGGTATCTGACTAGTCTCAAGAAGGTGTTCCAGGTAAAACAATCATAACTTCTTCCTAGAGTATCCAAATTAAGTGGGACTGGTTTCATTAGATCATGGACAGTATGTAGTATTTCTAATGTGAGTTTCATAATTTTATATCAATTATTTTGTGCGAGGAATGCTATACAAGTCAGATCTCCTGGAAAGGCCAAAAAGAGGCAAGTTGTGGGGAAGTTACTGTAAATTCCACTTGGCACATCCAATTTTGATCAAACCTATGGCATTGCAGAGAATAAATATTATAGAACTACATAAAGGAAAGTTTCATACCCAAAAGGGCTGAAACATTGGAGATACAAAAGAAGAAAGATTGTCTAGTAGAACCACCTCAAAATCAAGGATCAAAAGTGATACTTGGCCAACATGCCACCCAAAAAGGGAACTTCTACACCAAATAAGCCTCCATACAATCCTTCTTGGACTCTTGATGAAGGTGAAGAAATGCGTAGAGACATAAATGATTTACAAAGGAAGATAATAAGAAAAGATGAACTACAAGAGATGATGGAGGGTTTAAAAGGGGAGATCATGGAAGTATTGAAAAATTTCATATTAGAGAAGACACCTGAAAGTGAAAATGAATCCCATGAAATTCATGATGAGGACACAAGGAAGGTGAATCAAGAATGGAGAAACTCCAACTTTGGATTGAAGACCAACCACGTTCCTAAGATTGATATGAGAAAGTTTGATGGCAAGGACCCAATCACATGGATTCTTCAGATGGAGAAATTCTTTGATCTCCATAATGTGCCACATACACAAAAGGTACAAATTGATTCTTTATATTTAGAACCTAATCAATTTGTATGGTATCGATGGCTTTGTTCTCGCAAATCACTCATCACTTGGAAAATTTTCATGGAAGAAATGATAGCACACTATGAGGATACAAGGAGCAATACCTTCATTAGCCAATTGATAAATCTCAAGCAAAAGGGTTCAGTTATTGAGCACATTGAGAACTTCCAAAGATTGAATATAAAGGTAACTGATATTCCAGATCAGGACTTGATTGATGTATTCATAGGAACTTTAAAGGATAACATTCAACATGAGGTTCACCTTTGGGAACCCAAATCATTGGAGAATGCATTTAAGGTGGCAATAAATGTTCAAAGTAAAAATATGGCTATGGCTACTAGAAGGACCAATCATAACATCTATAGAGAGAACAATTCTCCTTCTTCTAAAACACCTCAACAATTGGAGGAAAGAAAAAAAAAAGGTTTATGCTTTAATTGTGACAGCAAGTACAGTAAGGGACATAAGAGTGGTGAGAAGAAATTATTCTACATAGATTGTGAAGAGGAAGAAGAACAAGAACAAGAACCATCTCAAGATGAAAACATAGAAGCAATTTCATCTGAAGAGTTGACTCCCACGATATTGTGTAATGCATTGGTTGGAATTAGCACTCCTCAAACCCTCAAGATCGAAGGATACATCAACAAGAAAAAGGTAATAGTCCTAATTGATTCTGGCAGTACTCATAATTTCATTCACTATAAATTAGCCAAAGCTCTCAATTGCTTTGTATATCTAGCGCCAGAGTTTCAAGTAATGATTGCAGATGGAGGAAATATCAATTGCTCAAGAAAATGCAGTAAGATCAATCTTAATATGGTGGAATATGTAATGAATAGTCCAATTATTTCTATACCCATGGGTGGTGCGAATGTTGTACTAGGAATCCAATGGTTACAATCATTAGGAACAATGGCTTTTAATTTTCAAGAATTTTTCATGAAATTTTCATTGGAAGGAAAATAAATTGAGTTAAGAGGTATCACGGGGAAACCCGATAAGGTGATAACCTCTAATGGCATGACAAAATTATTGAAAAAGGGGCATCAAGGAGTTATTGCACAACTATGCTCACTATATGTTCAAACATCTAAGCCATCTACTCCTCAATATCCCCAAAGGATCATTGATAAGAATTCCAAAGTATTTGAAGATATTCCCAAAGGTCTTCCACCCACTCAAAATCATGATCATGAAATTCACCTAATTCCTGGGAGTGTTCCTCCTAACATCAGACCATACAGATACCCTTACGCCCAGAAGAGTAAAATGGAGTGCATGGTTGAAGAAATGTTAGAGGTTGGCATTATTAGACCTAGCCAAAGTTCTTACTCTGCACCAGTGGTAATGGTATTCAAGAAAGATAGCTCATGGTGTATGTGTCCACATTATAGAGAGATCAACAAGATCACTATTAAAGATAAGTTTCTCATTCCCGTCATTGATGAATTGTTAGATGCACTACATGGAGCAATCTATTTCACAAAATTGGATCTATGTTAAGGGTATCATCAGATCAGAATGAAGGAAGAAGATATTCGAAAAACAACATTTCGAACTCATGAAGGCCATTATGAATTTTTGGTCATGCCTTTTGGCATTACAAATGCACCTTCCACATTCCAAGGGTTGATGAATTTTATTTTCAAGCCCTTCCTTCGAAAATTCGTGTGACTATTTTTTGATGATATACTAATCTATAGCAAGTCTTGGGAGGATCATGTGTGACGTGTTGACAAGGTGCTACAACTACTAAAGGAGCAACAACTATAGGCCAAACCATCCAAATGTTTCTTTGGAGTAAAGGAGGTACAATATTTGGGTCATATTGTATATCATGAAGGTGTCAAGGTAGACCCTAACAAGATTAAGGGCATGATGGACTGGCCGATTCCCAAAACATTGAAGAATCTTAGAGGATTTTTGGGTTTGACAGGTTACTACTGCAAGTTTGTTCAGAACTATGGAAGAACAACAACACCTTTAATGACACTAACTAAGAAGGATGCATTTTCATGGACTCCATAGGAAACTAAATATTTTGAACAACTTAAAGAGGTGATGTGTAAAGCTCATGTCTTGAACACTCCAAACTTCACAAAAACCTTTATTGTGGAATGTGATGCCTCGGGAAATGGAATTGGTGTTGTCCTAATGCAAGAAGGAATGCCCCTATCTTTTGAAAGTCAACCACTCAAGGGAAAGGACTTACACAAACCCATTTATGAGAAGGAAATGATGGCAATACTACATGCATTGAAGAAATCGCGTCCTTACCTAATAGGTAGGCACTTCAAGGTCAAAACAGATCATGATAGTCTTAAATACTTCTTGGAACAAAGACTATC
>ML789190.1:172980-190199 GCA_009831015.1 Picea engelmannii
TTTCTAATGAATATGAGCCTAAAAATCAGAAGTCTAATCATGATCTCCTTGCTAACAAATATAACCATAAGGTATCATAGTTCTATAATCAACCTTGTCCTAAATATGATAAATACTCTTAGGTAATTAGTCTTGGTAGTACAAAAAAAGTTTTGGAATCTTATGCCATTGGTCATCATGATTTTAGTTATGATGATCCCTTAGGAACCTACCATTTGGATGGAATTTGCTTCCCAAAAGAAAGTGAGAAGATGCCTAAAGTTCCCAATGATGGATCTAATCAACTTTGGGTTTCCCCCAAAGATAGTTTTCTAAGGACTGATTCACACTTCTCGTTAGCTAATTCAATACATCTTGATACTTTTTTATACAAGGAGGATGTTAAGGAAAGTGTTTTTTAGCTTAATATTTTTTTGATGGAAGCTCTAATTTTTTCAACCTCATCATAACCCAAAAACCAACTCCCTTTGACCTAAGTTCTCCTCTATTTTATCATGGTTATCTTCAATCTTGCACTAATGAGAGAATATGCTCTATCCATGTTATTATAATTGAGATATATAGAAATACTACTTAGCTTCCATCTTGTACCAATAAGAATAATGAGGTTTCATTGAAGAATAACAACAATGTTTATGTTCTATTCCATTTCTTTTAAAAAGTGGGGAGGAAATCCGATTTCCAATCTCATCCTTCATCACGGAATTTGGGATTCTTGGCTCAACCATTTTGATATTTTTAGGATAGAAACTATCTTCCTCTTAAAATGGTTTACTGAAATGTTTTATAACCTAGATAATTGTTTGAGCGTAACTATCATTATAGGTTTTCTAGTACCTTTTCTTCATGTTGAAATTCATCTCATAGTTAGGATCAGAATTCATTTTACATGTACAAGAAACAAACCTTTCAAAATTGTAAATGGCACCCACCATGAAAGTGCAGACATTTTCTTTTCTTGTACATAATAAAACAAAAAAAAAAACAAATCGTAAAACATAAAATCAAAATTTTTTCTTATCGTTCTACTCATTTGATTGCATTTTTAGATCCAATAGGTCTTTTAGTAAGGTGTTTTGACCTTTTTTTTTTGTTCTTAATTAAGCTTCAATTTTATTTATTAGTTTTCTTGCTTATGCATATGGAATTACTGCTTAATATTCTCCCATTTTTCTTAACCAATTTAAGTGCATTGCACTCATTGCATAGCTACCCAAAATATATTTGTACAATTAACAAGACCTCAAATAATGTTGCATATTTTACTTCCTTACACAAGTCTACTGGTTTATCTCTAACATGGGTTGTTAGTCTTTGACATGACAAGTTTGCATCATGAAATGGAGGTAGAATAACTGAGGGGTTCCTAATGTTTAGTCTGGGAAATTTGAATGCTTGACAATACCTTTTAGGTTTCCTATTTCTGATTCATATTCCCTTTTCTTCATTCATTACATAACATTAAATTATCTCCACCCATGTCTTACCTTTTTCTAGGAATGGATGTGATTTCGTGTACCAACATCACTATCACAATTTAATATGTATAAGCTATGATTCTCTAATTTTCCCAAAACCATCCTAAGTTCATGTTTTGAAACTAGAGATTCGAAGGCTCACACATTGCTAGAAGTAACATTCATGTATGTGATCTGTAAACATGGGACGTACAGTCCACATGCTTCACCAACATGGATGCTTTACAGAATTAAAAAAAAAAGAAGTGTTCTCAGACTTATGTAGATATCTCTATCCTCAGTGGATTATGAAGTTTTTTTTATTGGTGTATCATGTACACAACGACTAGGTAACAAATAAATACTAATCAAGAATCTAAGTTTGTTTTTTAGTTGTTAATCACTAAGGTCAATAAACTCTCTACAATGGAGAAACCAATCTGGTTCTTAGTTTACAACTGGTTCCAAAATCTTCCATTAGTATGTGTAGGTCTGGATGAGTGCCCAATAAAGAGCTAACCCAATGTGTGGTTGTAAATCAACAAATTTGTTTGTGCAAAAATTGTCAGGCATTGTAATCCAACTACCACTAAACATTCACATTCCCATGATAATAAGTGACAACATTTCCAACACTTAGCATATATATTTACATATAAAAGAAGACCAAAAATTAAATTTGTGTAAAAATTTCCAATATCAAAAAGAATAGAATGTTTTCCTCGATGTGAGCACTACCTAGCAAGATACAATTTAACATATACTCAAATACAAAACAACAATTTAAATATCACATTCGACCTATGACAAAGTGTTTATGCTAAAGAGTAAAATGATCCAACACTTCCTACTATTGCTCCTTATATATCCTCCCATCAACAATGGCTCACTTGAACATTTTCTTAACTTAGACATCATGTATGGTTGTCCAATTTAATGGTGTGTGAAACTAACTAGGGTGTGGAATCAAGGAGAATAGTATGAGTTGATGTTTCTCTAAACCTTATTTCGACATTGGCATACCCATTCACTTAAGTCTCCATAATTTGTTTGAATGTCTATTATGCATAAACCATTTTCATTCTTCCCTCTTTCACATAGACAAGACAAACAAATAAAAGGAAGATCAATTAAAGAAGGGAGTTCATTTCCTTTACTACATAACAAACTTAATGTTTCAATGGAAAAGAAAATTGCTACCTAGGAATTACATCAATGTTATTTGTTGGTTTTTGTAACTCACACAAAATGTTGTAGAAAGAGTGACTATGACCAAATTGGAATGGTTTGAGTAGGGTGTATGGCCCAACTACTAACTGGATCTTCCAAGTTGATCTTAAAAGGGATGATTGGGAATATAGGTGGTTCATTCACTTTCCAAAAATAAGTCTCTATCCATTTCCACATATGACTGTATTAATTTCCCAATGGTCCGGTAAAAGGAAAATAATTGTTGATTACAAGGAACTAAGAATGGAAATTTGGCTGGGGATTTGCAAAAACTATACCATTATGGCCATTGATCTCATGATTCCAATTAAATGGATGGACTGGGTCCTTTGACTATTAGAACTACCAATAAAATTAACAAGAGGTGATTTTCAACAACAATTAACCGAAATGAATGAGAAATTATCACACCAAATGACCAGAATAATTGTGGGTTAACCAAAATGGTGAATTGAAAATGTTGTAGTAAGTAGTGTATGAAAATGGATCACACAGGAGATAGACATGCATATAGAGCCATATAATTAAAGTAATCACATATCTCTAAAATCACAATAAACATAGAGATTTTACCCTAGAAATCCAAATAGGAAAACCGACTTTGAATGCTTACTCAACCTTGATTTCAACAATCTCATGTTAAAATGCAGCTCATGGATATATGGGCATTCAACAATTTACACAGCCTACCCTTATGCATCCTCACCTCTCATAAGGTCCATGTCCCCATGATATGATTCTTTTTTATCTCTTTGTTTTCATACAGAGACTTATCATCCCTGGGTGACTTTGCGTAAAGGAGGAAAATTGTATCGATGAATAACTTTTTGGGTTTTCATGATCAACATGCAAGGATCACCCGACATTATTTTGTTTTCAAAAATTGGTTCACAAAAGGAGAAAGACAGGTTTAAGTGGAAGCCCAAAATGATTTCACTCATGACACCTTATATAATGGAAGAAGGGTGTCATGAAACCTAAAACCCAATTATTTGTTATTGTTGGAAATTGGGGGAAGAAAGTAAGAAAACACAAACAACAAGTTGTTTGCACTTAACTAGGCCCAATAAATAAGCCTAAAGTGATCCTGAAAGCAATTTGAGAAAACATGTAGAAGTTCATCGAATGAAAGTCCTTTATTTAATGGCTCAAAACAAATCACTAATAAGTTGTTGTATCCATGAGATGACTCAAAGGTAAAAATGAACTATGGGAATGGATATGGAAAGACAAACATGAAACAAACAAAGCAGAATATGATCTTTATATTAGGATGGATGGTAACAGTACATGCTCCATGATATGGAACAATGCCTAGAAAAAAGGAGGCATAGTACAACAACACTATTTATGGAAATTTTTCTCAGTTCATTTGACCTTATTCTAGGAGGACCCCTAGTAGTAGATGCATGAACTAACACTTCATCAATCCCTACAGGAAGCCAAGGTTTATTTTAGTCAATATAAATGGACTCGTATCTACCATTACTGGATGGAAGGAGAGAACATGATAAATACTAAACAGATGATATATCTCAATAAATTATCACATAGAAAACCATGCATTAATAAATAATCACATAACAATGCATAAACATTAAACATAACTAGAATTGATGGCTATATAAACTATGATGAAAGGAGCAATCACACCTGATCTGATGAATTGGTCGACATTACAGTTGGAATGGTTTCCCTTGCATGTTTCTCTTCAACTGTATGACCCTTTGTTAGTCTTGAGCTTCCCTCAATCGACAAAGAAAGATCTTAAAGTACCTACCAAAATCATTCAACCTCCATAAATATCTAAAAGATCAATACAAGTCATATTTCTAGCGCATTGTTTACTCTACGATGCATTTTTAGTAGAGTGTTAGAACATACCTGAATGAGATCCTCTTGGTTTCGAGAATAATTTATTGGATCCACGCGTCTAATATTTGATCAAACTACCTCCCTTGATTTGAAGTAGCAACAACAAAGTCAACATTGACTTTGTTGTTGCTCCGTTGGATCAAGGGAGGTTTGCTCCAAGATTAAATGACTCCAATCAATTATTCTCTACTAAATATGGCCAACCACATGAAGGTGGAAGATATTATTGCCCCTCCCCCCCCTCACATCACTCTCAATTCCCCAATACCCAACATATAAATCTATTGAGATATTTATAGCAAAAACAAACATATATACATACCAATATTCACAACTATTTACAATGAAATAAAATGTTTCCTTGATCCATTTGGAGTGAGCTCAATTCTCCTAAGAGAAAACTAACAACTATTCCATAACATCATACACTAAACTAAAGCACTTTAAATCTAAAAACCAGAGAATGGAAATTCATGTGAAAAGAGGCTTTATTCTATTCCATCATATGACTTGGTTGGAGTATTAAAATGCACCTATAAACATCATAGAACTCCTCCCACTTTGATATATAAGTGAAAACATGTTATTTTTCCAATATTTAATCATAAACTCACTCAAAATATTAAAATTAATACTTTGGAAAATAATAGGTCTAAAATCATATGTAATCATGAAAATGGTCTTAATGTAAGGCTATGGGAAAGCGGAATATGGTGAAACATGAAGTAAAAGGTTGGTAAAAGAATGGCATTTTGGTGACCCAACAAGTAAAAAAAGGTATTTCATAGAAAATAGATTTTATATTAAATAGTTATTAAAATATTCATGTACATCATCATTTAGTACTTTTAGTCAACCTCTTCTTCTTATCTCTATAGCTCCTAAGAATTTCATCAATATCCATGTCTTCGTTCTCTGGGTCCTCTTCAAAATCTGATTTTGATTGCATCCTCTCACGCATAGAACACCTAGTCACGTCGCGGGGTACTCACAGGGTAATTGAGGCCGCTGTGATGAGGCATCACCTACAAAAGAAAAAAATATAAAATTTAGATGGACAATTTTTAAATATCATTGAACTAGTTCAGTAATATTAAAAAAAAACACCTGCAATGTCATTCTTTACATAGTGCACTAATCGACACCATTGGAATGGTTTCCCCCACATGCTCTTCTTCAACTGTATGACCCTCAAGTACAACATTCTCTTCCGTTGAGACCAAAAAATTTATAAGGACAATCATAAATGTATAAGTAAAAAAAAATAGAAGTACAAAATGTATAACTATGAAATTATTAAGTATATGATTAAAATACAACCATATTACCATCATGTGCCAACTTGTTCATAGTGCCATCATGGGGCTGCACCCCTGTGGAATATTGGGACTACATGGGAGAACCATCTTCTGGTTGCAAAATGATATCAATGCATTGCTCTCCAATACTAGTGCGTTCATTGACAATGTTGTTCCCCTGATTAAAACAAAGTTATCAAACATTAAATTTATCGATGATATCAAACATGACTGTATTATATTAATAATAAAGGTTAATGTGGATTTAATTTTATTTACCTTATCCTGAAAATTGGTTCTTGGTAACTTCCCCAATATTTTTCAGTGTTCAACTACAACTTTATAGCCATACTTGTAACGAAGTTGTAGGTCTTCCTCTGTGGTTTCAGTAACAAACTCGTCACCCTACATTGCACAAGAGTATGTATTTTTAATGTTATTCGTTGCAATTACCTAAAATTGTTAAGGAGATACAAATTAGATATTTAGGTACTTATAGTTTGTGACTGCAACTTCAAGTAGCTTCCTTGGCCTAGCTTGTGTTGGCCACATTTGACAAGCCTTGATTTTGTTTTCTTTGACGTGTCAGTCAACCTGTCATCAAAAGTTTCAATTATGTTAATATATACCACAATTTTATTTACATCTAAAAAAAATTGAAGGTATTGAATTGAAATTGTAATTTACCTTCTAGGACTAGAGGGTGTTTTTCCTTCATCTATCAATTTCTTCTCTTTTGCATCCTCAATGAGGGCCTTCCACTCCCTCTCTGTAATCATTAGAGGACGTTCGTACCTATCATTTTGTTTTAAGTTCTTTCTATATGTTTCTTGCCTATATTTTAAATATTGGCCAGCTGCGACAGTGGCCAAGGTCTTATTAAATGTGTCTACACCAAAAAGGCTTTCAAGATAATCCATCAATTCTTTTTTGAGGTTGGAATTATGGGAATTCCACCTCTCCCGTATGGTGGGCCCAAAAATCAGCAACACCTTATTCTCCAAGGACCTATAAAAATCGTTATTCCCTACATGCAAAAGTATTATATGATTATTAATTTTAAAATAATAATTTAGATGATTTATATTTATCTACATAGAGAACATGAAACAATTAAAATTTTAAAAATTACCTGGGAATTTAACTTGATTTAATGTAATCCCTTCCCCGTTGACCATAAATGTTCTCTTAAGGGTCCCTATGTTGGTCACACATATTTATTTAGGAAAAGAAACCATATAGTTGATCAAGTCATTGGCCTCATCTTCGTCACCACCTCCAGTGCCTACCCGTGTGGCTGCTTCCTCGATGTGTGTGTCGTGTCTCCCAACTAATGGTGTGGAAGGTGGAGATATGAATAGATGAATCCTAGCATCTTTATGAGGGCCTTCGTCGGGACCTTGTGGCATCTATGTAGTGCCACTACTATTGACACCATGCATGTCGGGGTCAATAGGATCCAAAAATCTCTATATAAGAAAGAAAACATTTTTTCGTTTAGATAATGTAAAATTTAAAATCTATCTTTCATAATTGATCTTATGACATAAAAATAAAACCACTTGAAATTATGGTTATTACCTTATATGTTTTAATCCTTGTCATAACTTCGTTGACCCTTTCTTTGACCTCATGAGTTTGAACTAGAATATCTAACAAGTGAGCTAGTACCTTGTTTTATTTATTGATCTATTTTCTAATCAAAACCATAGGGTCAGGGGATTCATACAAATCCATTTCTCCAAGTGAATCATCATCAACATCATGGACCGTTGACTACATATTCAAGAAAAAAAAATCATAATTCAGTTATGTAAACAAATAAAATAACTGATCGCCACAGAAATAAAATGCACATTAAATGCAATTCAAAAATTGTTGTTTGTTTACCTATTCTGAGGCCGCTTTTGATTTACCACGATCAGCCTGCTACATTGCAGTAAAATTATAAACATGATCATTATAATGAGAAATAAATTCAAATATATGATAAATCCTCCCTCTTTATTGACATCCAAGGAGGAATGTTATTGTTGATAAAAAAAATAGGCCACGCTGAGTAACCAGACCGAAGCTCTCCAAATGGATTAACACTGTAAAGAACATAATGAAAATCATAAAATATAAGAGTCATTGCTTACAGGTTGGGTAAATTAGTATATGTACCTCTCCCATAATAGAAAAATCTGTATCTATTCGATTCAGATTGTAATCAATCAATAACTCTTCCCCTGTAGCTATTGATTTTGTTTCACATACGATTACACGGTTTCCTTCATGCCCCTCAAATATGCAATTGGGTCACTTATTTGTGGTCGCGGGTCATGTAATGTTTATAAACCTTGCAATATTCCCTGCTGCTTTTGGCCTTCCGTCAATATAGATAGTTGCTCCTTTATTTTGATCATTGTCTTTTAGCTGTATATAATTTGCAGGCAAGCCATATCTTTGCATACTTTTTGTATATTGGACTATTCATATCCAATATTTGTAGATATAACAAGGTCTGACGTACTCCATAAATTTAGTTAATATATCATAATAGACCTTTATTCCATCCATGGAAAATATCCTCAAACCATGTAATGACGATGGAGCAATCTGGTATATCCTTTCGTTCACACACAAATCTGTGTTTATTTCAGGAAGATCCTTGGGTACCCATCATTTCACTATATGTTTGTACCTAAAGGGCACCTCAATGTCATCTATTCTCTCATGATCATAACATGATCCCCCTTTTGCAAGAAAAAATTATGAAATATTGATTTTTAACTTTTACATTATCCAGGGTTATGAAAGCTAAGTGCACAGGGGCAGACCCAGTGCTCAACGCACCAACAAATCCCTAACTATCGGCCCTTTCAACAACACCTGTAAAGCAGATGAAGTCTCACCCGAGGTAGAGGCAGGGGTGGTTTTAGGACTCATGTGTCTGCAACCTTAGTTGGGACACAGATCTGTGATTGTAATACATAACAGAGCACTCAACAGTTAACATTCATCGATATCCAGTTCTTAGTTACAGCGAAGATAAACCATAATTACAGAGCATCGCAGTATCCAACCAGATCTAGCATCTAACAACACTTAGCATGACGAAACAGATTAGGTCTTAACAGATTCAAACACTAAGCACATTCACATAGGTCAGATCTAACATCGATATACATCGTTATCATAAATCATAAACATAACTATCTATCTATATCAAATCACTTAAAAAGTAAATACATAAAAACATCAACACATCGCACAAATCATAGCAACACAACATGTACATGGTTCACCCCCACCCTGGGGCTATGTCCACCAACTCTTATTTTCTTCTATTATCTTCTGTTAATCACTTACATGCACAGAGCCTCAAAAACCCTACTCCACATAGGACAGGTGATTTGTGCACACCTCGTCAGATCCTCGCTCCCTGAGCTAGGATACAACACTAGGCCTTCTACAGTCACTTTCACTTAGCTCTGCAAGTCTCACATAGTATGCACAAATCACTTACAACTCTTGATCACATAGATCTAATTCTAGCACTTAGCACAACTGATGCAAGAGCATCTCTCCACGTCGGCCAGCCAGCCAGTCGCGTCAGCGAATTCGAATCGCGTGATGAAGAGAGGCGCAGTCCTCATTTAAAATTTGAATTCAATGTAATTTAATGTTTAAGTTGTTGAGATGTGAAGTGTGCCTTTATGAAGGCATTAGGTAGATAGGCATTTAATGTTTGTAAGGTTGAGATCTAGATCCGATGCTAGACTAGACAACTCATTCAATGTAATTGAATAGGGTAGGTAGATTGGAAGGAAGAGATTGAAGAGCCTCCTCATGTAAAAAGATCAATTGTATATCTTGAGCAGAGGGGGAGTGTGTGTGGTTGAAGTAGAGTTAGAATCTGCAAGTAGAGAGTAGAAGAGAAGGAGCCAAGGCCTTGTTACAGGCTGTGCTCAGGAACACCTTGTAAATACAGGGATTTGCCATATTTAATACAAAGAGCAGTTTTTCCTGCATGATTATGTGTTAAATGAATGTCTGTGAGTGTTCTTCATATAATATGAGTGTATGTTGTATATGTATGATGTAGGTTTGTATTTGCAGGAGTGTGTATGATTTCAGGGGAAGGTCTTTGAGGTTTCATGCCAGGAGGGCGCGACAGAGTACTGCGGTCTCTGAATACCAGTGCACTGAAGCACGTCTGAATTCTATGGGTTCAGACAAAGACGTGCTACGACACAGAAACTGGAATCAACAACTCAGGGAGAAGACCTACGAGGTTGCTGAATACCTCATGAGACAGGGCTTTGTAAGGAAAAACATAGTTGCAGACAGAAGCTTCGAGGAGTTTTGTGAAGCTCTGCCAGGTGGGCATCGAGCCAGTGCAAGGAGTGCACCATGGGAGAACTCTGTTGTCGTTCTTAAGAAGTCAGAATCACTGAGGATTCTTGACACTCTACCAGGTGGGAATTGAGACAGTGTGCAGACAGGCACAGAGAAGAAGATAACTCTTTGAGTTCTATAAATTGAGGAATAATCCATTGAGGGATCTTCATAGGGTTACTGAACACCCTGATAGGCTCAGCAATAGGTTTCTCAAGTAGACGGATCGCCAGGAGGGCATCTAAATTCTCCATCCGGGGGAGAAAGGAAAGAATAACCAAGTTTCCTTGGAGGTCAAAGCTACAGGAAAGCTCAGGGGGATAGCACCTTTGTGTGCATGTGAATACTCTGCAGAGGGCAGGAGTTGAAGAATCCTTTGAGGATTCGAAGGAAAGGAGAAGCTCAGGAGGGAGAATGATTTTACACACAAAGACGTCACTTTAAGGAGTGCAGAAGCTATGGAACCCTTTAACGAGTTCTGAGTACCCAAATCTCAGGAGGGTTAGCGTTTTTATACGCGCGGCAAAGCTCAAAGTTTGAGGAGTTCGCAGAGAAGGAGGAAGGCCCAGGTTGAAGCCTTTGGAAGTTTGGATTTCTTCCTAGTCTTGGGAGAAATAAATGCACAAGCTCAGGAGGGAGCACAACAGCCGTCAGACTCAGTTGAAGAAGGAGATCCGGACCATTGATTTTCACGTCCGGGGAGCAGCAGGAGAGCGCACAGAGGAAACGATCTGCACCATCAGATCTGAGCAAAATACCCGTCAGTCGTCTGATCAGTAAGGATTTTCATGTGATTTAACCCTTATCATAGAGGAGTGGGTGTAAAGGTCCCGAAAGGCATCGGGATATCGGCACTCGGGATATCAGAATTCTCTAGGTCGAGAATTCGGGCAATTGGTAGTGAAAGTCCCGAAATCACGAGAAGTGATCAGGACCGTCCATCAGTCAGGACACGTGGTGAAGATCCAGATTGTTGGGGAAAGTCCCGATTGAAAATTCAAAATGGAGGATCAACATTTGGGATATCAGGGATATTGAGGACATGAGTTTGGTCGCTCGAAATCAGAAACCCTGAATTAGCAAGATTTAACCTGAGCCATTCGTTTGGGAGCGGAGGCGTGTCTCTAGATTTCCCATATCGGGGACTCGGGCATCAGAGATTTAAGAGGGATCCTTTTGACTTCACGAGTGATGAAAACACAAAAAGGTAGGAACCCCACGTTGTGGGCCTAGCTGACGTCACGTCGGAGGATCGAGATTCAGGATATCGGGGATCCCGTGGGCAAGAAGCTCATTCTTTCTGATATCATGATCACAGAATTCGTGAAGAAGGGGAAGACCGGGGAATCTCCAGGTCAAGATTTTTCATATCGACGTTTTGTGAATCCAGGGGAGAGGAGGTTGAGCGCTTGGGTTGCGAAGCTCCGAAAGGCGATAAGGCTGCGGTCTTATGAGGACTAGTCATATGGACTAGGGCATAGCCAGGAGGGGCTAAGGAGAAAGGAGCTCATCGGGGAATTGGGGTTTGAAGCTCGAAGGAACAGGGAACTCTTGGTTTTGGGAAACATGAAGTCCCGAAACCCGAATTTAGGTCGTGGAAGTTCACGGTTATGTGCAAAGGACTGTGCAGGTGAGTAGAAGGACCTGTGGATCGAGTTTTTAAAAAGGGATTCCAGCAAGGAATTGAAAGAGCCACTTCGGCTCGAGGTGAACTTTGAACGATCCTTAGAGACCGGGAGGTCAGGCGCAAAGACCCTGCGGGGTATGTGGGAGCATTTAGGTGCCATCAAGTGGTATCAAAGATTGATTCTTGTCTATATATTTCAGGTGAGGGAGGCATAAGAGGTAAAGAGTACTCTGATACCCATCAAGTGGTATCAAAGCTTGATTTCATCTGTATATTTCAGGTGAAGCAAGAAGGTAAAGAAGGACAGAGTGTTGGAGACTCTGTGGTGATTGTTTGCAGGTAGGCGGCAATCAAAAGGATAGTCTGGAGAACTGTAGGATGAAGATGGAAACACTTGGGTTGCAGAGTGACAGCAGCAGGTTTTCTAGGAAGGCAGACAGAGACAGCACCATGGCTACTGAAGGCCATAGGTATGCTGAAAGGAAGAAACCGGAGCTGATGAGTACATCCGAGAGAGTGAAAGAACTTGCCGACATTAGGGAAGAAATGGAAGAGCTTGAACTGTGGATGCGGCAGAATACCAAGCAGAGATGGGTGTATGAATGGCCCATGAAGGAGTCGAAGATGAAATGGCCAGTCAAAGAGTTGATGGCTAGAAGACAACGTAGGCTATTAAAAGGATGGTTGAGGTATGTTGAAAACCTCAATGGACCTAAGGAAAAGGTTCAGGTATGTGAACTGGAGACTGGGAGAGATCTTAGTAAAATGGGATCAGTTGAAGATCTCAAGAACTGCCAGGAGAGCAGAGAGGAAATTCCAGTTTTCCATGTGGGCAACGAGTTGAGATCACTACAGGATCTCAGGGACTTCCAGGAGGGAAGTGGAAGCATCCCATATTGCCAGGTGGGTAGGGATGAGCATCCGAGACTGTATGAAAGTCTCATGGACTCAAAGGCGAGGTCAATTCAACAAGGAGTGCTGATGGAGATGGGGTCAGTTGATCTCATAGTCTGCCAGGAGGGAAATGAACAGATCCCATATTGCCAGGTGGGCAGGGATAAGCAGATGAGTTGGAATCAGCCAGAGGAGCCGACAGAGCAGGTGATCTCAGAAATGGATTTAGATCAGCAGGTACAGCTTACAGAAGAGGAAGATTCATGTGGTTTTCTAATCCATGTGAATGAAGATGATGACAAGTTAAAAACGTTGACCATCCGAGGAGGTTATATGAGGAGCCTTATGATGATTAGGGGAATCGAGATATTCCTACCACTTTCCCAGGAGGAGGCAGAAATCTGTGTTGCAGATACAACAACAATAGAGGGACAGCTAGCTGAGACTGTCGCAGAAGAATTGGAGCAGATATCTGAAGTTGCCCAAGCAGAAAAGGAAAATGAGCATTCTGAGGAGTGTCTCAATGCATTCAGCCAGGAGGCTGAGGAAGTTGTAGCACTGAAGCTGATAGTAGAGGAAGCAGGAGAGGACGATGAGCATTCCAAGGAATGGCTCAATATTTTCAGCCAGGAAGCTGAAAGGACTGCAACATGGGAGGTTGCAGAAGAAGAAGAAGAAGAAGCAGACAACATTAGTTTGGCTGATCTGTATGAACAGATTGAAGCCCTGGAGAGAAGGGTGAAAGTGCAGGGCATGCACATCCAACAGGTGAAGTTGGAAGTGAATGAAGAAGGCATGGGAGATCATGATGATCTTCTCATATGCCGGAAGTTTTTGCAGCCGAGGAGACTGCACGAACAGAGCCAACCATGGGAGCAGTTGGACGAAGTGATCAGTGTGATCAGGAAGCTGATGATCTGGTCAACAGAAACTGACAGCAAGGAGAGGCTGAGCAGTAGGAAGGAAGCAACATAGAAGCAACAACAGCAGCCGAGAGAAGGAGCGGATGAACAACTCCAAAGGATGATTTGGGATCTAGGAGGATCTCAACAGCTGAGATGGGAAGCTCATGAGCAGGAGCTCATTAATTTTTGCAGCTGAGGAGTATGATGCAGAAGAATCTCTCCACGTCAGCCAGCCAGCCAGCAACATCAGTGAATTCGAATCGCGTGATGAAGAGAGGCGCAGTCTTCATTTAAAATTTGAATTCAATGTAATTTAATGTTTAAGCTGTTGAGATGTGAAGCGTGCCTTTATGCAGGCATTAGGTAGATAGGCCTTTAATGTTTGTAAGGCTGAGATCTAGATCCGATGCTGGACTAGACAACCCATTCAATGTAATTGAATAGGGTAGGTAGATTGGAAGGAAGAGCTTGAAGAGCCTCCTCATGTAAAAAGATCAATTGTATCTCTTGAGCAGAGGGGGAGTGTGTGTGGTTGAAGTAGAGTTAGAATCTGTGAGTAGAGAGTAGAAGAGAAGGTTTCAAGACCTTGTTACAGGCTATGCTCAAGAACACCTTGTAAATACAGGCATTTGCCATATTTAATACAAAGAGCAGTTTTTCCTGCATGATTATGTGTTAAATGAATGTATGTGAGTGTTCTTCATATAATATGAGTGTATGTTGTAGATGTATGATGTAGGTTTGTATTTGCAGGAGTGTGTATGATTTTAGGGGAAGGTCTTTGAGGTTTCATGCCAGGAGGGTGCGACAAAGTACTGCGGTCTCTGAATACCAGTGCACTGAAGCACTTCTGAATTCTACGGGTTCAGACAAAGAAGTGATACGGCACAGAAACTAGAATCAAAAACTCAGGGAGAAGACCTACGAGGTTTCTGAATACCTCAGGAGACAGGGCTGTGTAAGGAAAAACACAGTTGCAGACAGAAGCTCTGAGGAGTTCTCTGAAGCTCTGCCAGGTGGGCATCGAGCCAGTGCAAGGAGTGCACCATGGGATAACTCTGTTGTCATTCTTAAGAAGTCAGAATCACTGAGGATTCTTGACACTCTGCCAGGTGGGCATTGAGACAGTGTGTAGACAAGCACAGAGAAGAAGAGCACTCTTTGAGTTCTGTTAATTGAGGAAGAATCCACTGAGGGATCTTGACAGGGTTACTGAACACCTTTATAGGCTCAGGAATAGGTTGCTCGAGTAGATGAATCGCCAGGAGGGCATCTAAATTCTCCATCTGGGGGAGAAAGGAAAGAAGAACCGATTTTCCTTGGAGGTCGAAGCTACAGGAAATCTCAGGGGGATAGCACCTTTGTGTGCATGTGAATACTCTGTAGAGGGCAGGAGTTGAAGAATCCTTTGAGGATTTGAAGGAAAGGAGAAGCTAAGGAGAGCGAATTCTTTTACGCACAAATACGTCACTTCAAGGAGTGCAGAAGCTACGAAACTCTTTAACGAGTTCTGAGTACCCAAAGCTCAGGAGGGTTAGCGTTTTTATACGTGCGACAAAGATCAAAGTTTGAGGAGTTCGCAGAGAAGGAGGAAGGCCCAGGTTGAAGCCTTTGGAAGTTTGGATTTCTTCCCAGTCTTGGGAGAAAGAAATGTGCAAGCTCAGGAGGGAGCACAAAAGTTGTCAGACTCAGTTGAAGAAGGAGATCTGGACCATTGATTTTCACGTCCAAGGAGCAGCAGGAGAGCGCACAAAGGAAACGATCTGCACCGTCAGATCTGAGAAAAATGCCCATCAACTGTCTGATCGGTAAGGAGTTGCACATGGTTTAACCCTTAGCGTAGAGGAGTGGGTGCAAAGCTCCCAAAAGGAATCGGGATATCTAAATTCTCGAGGTCGAGAAGTCGGGAAATTGGTAGTGAAAGTCTCAAAATCGCAAGAAGTGATCAGGACCATCCATCAGTCGAGACGCGTGGCGAAGATCTAGATTGTCGGGGAAAGTCCCGATTGAAAAGTCAAACCGGAGGATCGACATTTGGGATATCAGGTATATCAAGGACATGAGTTTGGTCGCTCGACATCAGAAACCCAGAATTAGCGAGATTTAACCTGAGCCGTTCGTTTGGGAGCGGAGGCGTGTCTCAAGATTTCCCATATCGGGGACTCGGGCATTGGAGATTTAAGAGGGAGCCTTTTGACTTCATGAGTGACGAAAACGCGAAAAGGCGGGAACCCCACGTTGTGGGCCTAGATGACGTCACGTCGGAGGATCGAGATTTGGGATATCAGGGATCCCATGGGCAAGAAGCTCGTTCTTTTTGATATCGCGATCGCAAAATTCGTGAAGAAGGGGAAGACCGGGGAATCGCCATATCGGGATTTCGCATATCGACGTTTCCTGAATCTAGGGGAGAGGAGGTTGAGCGCTTGGGTCGCGAAGCTCCAAAAGGAGATAAGGTTGCGGTCTTATGAGGACTAGTCATATGGACTAGGGCATAGCCAGGAGGGGCTAAGGGGAAAGGAGCTCATCGGGGAATTGGGGTTCGGAGCTCAAAGGAACAGGGAACTCTTGGTTTTTGGAAACATGAAGTCCCGAAACCTGAATTTAGCTCGGGGAAGTTCACGGTCATGTGCAAAGGACTGTGCGGGTGAGTAGAAGGACCTGTGGATTGGGTTTTTAAAAACGGATTCCAGCAAGGAATTGAAAGAGCCACTTCGGCTCGAGGTGAACTTTGAACGATCCTTAGAGACTGGGAGGTCAGGCGCAGAGACCCTGTAGGGTATGTGGGAGCCTTTAGGTGCCATCAACAAATTGAAACTTCCTCTTCTTACATTGCCTAGACTTCTATTTATACATTACAAAATAGGCCTAAACATGGGTAAACCCATGGGCCGACATCCCCATACCCATTACGTAATCCGAAATCCCAAAAAGGACCCAAAAAGGGTCCAAGATCCCATGATCTCTGCTTCATCTTGCGCTTTTCCTTCGAAAAGTTGTCAAAGTCCCAAAATAGGTCAAACTTGACCAAGGATCTCCCAAAACTTGGTCAAGGGCCAACATGTGTCTATGGAATTTTCTTCTGATATTCTCACCTTTAGTTGATCTTCGCCTGTTACACCTACTAGATGTCTTACTTTCCTCTATTATACCTGAAATTCCCTCACTCAATGAAGATAGATCTGACAAATACATGGTTTATTGCACATCTGATAACACCATTAATGACAAAAACAATCAGTCAATCAAGATGTAACACTAGTTCATTACTAGTATCATGTTGGTATCACAGTAAGCTCATAATGATTACCATAGTGTTACTCTTTCACAATTGTATTATGCTCTATTGTTATTGGTATACTATCTGGGCATTATAGGGGCATGTTTGGAGTGAAATGATACATGCCAACTATTGATACTAAGAGGGGGGTGAATTAGTATCAAGTACAATTTAAAACCTTTTTCAACTTATAATTAAACCATTCAATTATATTCAATGAGAAATGAACAATAGTATAAGAGTTACACCAATACACCACAATATACCATG
>ML789190.1:225599-242424 GCA_009831015.1 Picea engelmannii
CCACCTTACATTGAATGACCGCATTCCCATATATTAAATGACTTCCACTAATAACACATAACTACATTCCCATTGGGTACCTCCCTAGGTACCCCATATTACCTCCCTAGGTATAGTACATTCCATCCCCCTTCACATGTTTCGTCCTTGAAACATGAGAAGAAACCATACAATATGACTGGCTAAACAATGTAGCCAACTGGTACCAAGTACGACCATCCATCCATCCCAATGGAAGTCGAACATGATGTCTATCTTCTACCTTTCCACCCTTATCTGTCTCTACATCATGTTGGGGTTGCCATGTGATTGTTTCTATAGCTTGAGCTCTTCTCATAGTGTTAGTAGTCCTCCATGCACCTCTTGATCGATTTCCTGTCTAGTGCCCTGTTGGTGCATAAATGTTTTCCTGTCTGGTGCCCTTCTAGTGCATAAATGTGTTCAAATACCCAAAAAAAAATTCCAAATTCAGCTTGTAAAGCTTTATATCTGAACCTGAAGTGTGCCGCCCTCTTTTTCTTCCCTAGAAAAAATTCTGCAAAAAGAAAAAACAAATCTTTCCTCCTTTGGCCAAGGAAAGTGCTCTGATACCATTTGTTAAGAACCTAAACTAGATCTGTAAATATACTTCATAAATAACCAAGAATAAACCATAAACCATTCACCATAACATTAACACAAGAAATATCAAAAACCCTTGAGGTAGGGTAACACCATATATTAATCCTCATGGAAGGATAAAACTCCTCAAGCAATCCTTGCTTGTACAATCACAATATTCTTCACTCTGTTTTATTACATTGCCTACACTTCTTTATATAGCTCTCCTTATTTCCTAGGAACCTTCTAGAGAGTCTTCTCACATTTATTACATCCAACTACCATAGTGGGCCTTTATTAATATAGTGGACCTAGTCCACCTTACATTGAATGACCACATTCCCATATATTAATTGACTTCCACTAATAACACATAACTACATTCCCATTGGGTACCTCCCTAGGTACCCCATATTACCTCCCTAGGTATACTACATTCCATCCCCCTTCACATGTTTCGTCCTCGAAACATGAGAAGAAACCATACAATATGACCGACTAAGCAATGTAGCCAACTGGTACCAAATACGACCATCCATCCATCCCAATGGAAGTGGAACATGATGTCTATTTGCTACCTTTCCTCCCTTATCTTTCTCTGCATCATGTCGGGGTTTCCATGGGATTGTTTTCGTAGCTTGAGATCTTCCTGTAGTGCTGGTAGTCCTCCATGCACCTCTTGATCGGTTTCCTGTCTGGTGCCCTACTGGTGCATAAATGTGTTCATGCACATGCCCTTGCCTTGATGACTTTTGCATCTCTATATGATGTAGATGGCAATATACAACAACTGTAGGAATTTGTTCTTTTTTCTTCAAATCTAAAACACTTTGTGCCTTTGAGTCAATGACCTCCTTAGCTTCATGATTATGTCCTTCTTGTAGTTTTGCTTCATCTCCTTCTGTAGACTTTGCCTCTGATTCAACTTCAGACTGGGCAATAACTTCTTTTCTAGCCTCCATGGGTCCGTTTTTCTTACTAAGAGACACATCCTGCAATGTGATTTTCGTTTTCTTGTACCACAACTTTAAAAAATTCTTTTGCACATTAATATTAATGGTACCCACTGATTCTATCCAAGGATATCCCAAAACAATATCCACTTCATCCATATCCATAGCATAAAAATCTGAATGCAGCACATATTTATTCATGGTAATCTTCAAATCTTTAAAAATTTGAACATTTTCACCCTCAACATGTGTGCTTTGAATATTCTTTATTGGAACTTGCAATCTATTACCCAACTGAACATTGATAAAATTATGCATGCAACTAGGATTAATAGAAACAACGATATTTTCTTTATGAATACAGCCATGAACCTGTAATATAGATTTTTCACATGAAAATAAACTCTTGGCTCTCTCTTTATCCTTATTTTCTCCATGAGACCACTTGTTTAACAATATTTTTTCAAATTCTACATTGGAGAGTCTCATCATCTCCTTATAATCAAGCGATTTCCACCAAATGGCAGCATCACCTTGCAATTTGAGATCTACCCAATGGGGCCAAGTATCTTCCCATGCTGATTTTCTTTCCTTAATGAATGAATCAATACTAGGGCCATCACATTTCCCTATAAAATACATCTTGCTATGAAAACCCCCAAAAAATAGAACAATAAGTTACGACAGAAAATCGCGGCTTTTTCCGGAAAAACTTTGAAAAACTGTTGAATTTAAAATGCTCATAACTTTACTTCCCGAACTCCATTTCGGTTGATTTGTTTTTTGAAATTGGGTATTTTTTCGAGAGGAATTCAAATACCCATTTTTTTTTTCCAAATTCATCTTGTAAAGATTTATATATGAACCTGAAGTGCGCCGCCCTCTTTTTCTTCCCTAGAAAAAATTCTGCAAAAAGAGAAAACAGATATTTCCTCCTTTGGCCAAGGAAAGTTCTCTGATACCACTTGTTAAGAACCCAATACTGAATACAAAAGCACCACAATAGATATACAAGAACAATATGCAAAATCTCCTTTATTACTATCAAACCCTTGAGGTAGGGCAACACCATACAATGGATCCTATTATGGAAGGGATCCTCTCCTGTTCACTTGCCTCTTAGAGGGGGCATCCTCCTATTGAGTTACCGCTCCAAATACAATATTTCTCTTCATATCTCATTACATTGCTTGAACCCCTTTATATAGTGCTACCATCACCTAAGAACATTATAGAGGAGGAATCTTCTAGAGGTAGAACTTTCTAAGAAGTCCTCTTACATTTATTATATCTAATTACCCATTTATTATATCTAACTACCATAGTGGGTATTATTTAATAATATAGTGGATCTAGTCCACCTTACATTGAATGACCTCCATTATTATCACTATGGGCCCTCTAGGCCCCCCCACTAACCTCTCTAGCTACCTTACATTGAATGACCACATTCCCATATATTAAATGACTTCCACTAATAACACATAACTACATTCCCATTGGGTACCTCTCTAGGTACCCCATATTACCTCCCTAGGTATAGTACAGTTACCAGAAATGAATTCTTAGCAGTTATTTATGCTATTAATAAATTTCGACATTACATCATTGGCTACTCTACTCTTGTCCATACTGATCACTCAACTATCAAATATTTAATGAACAAACCTATCACAAATGCTCGAGTCACCAGATGCTTACTATTATTACAAGAATTTGATATTACAATTGTAGATAGACCAGGAAAAGAAAATGTAGTTGTTGATTTCATTTCTCAACTAACACTTGATGATAATACCCCAGTAGATAATTCCTTTCCTGATGAATATCTATTTGCAGTATCTGCTCACTCACCATGGTATGCAGACATCGCTAACTACTTGGTTGCAGGGAAGTTACCACCACACCTATCCCACTGAGAGAGAAGAAGAATCATTCAACAAAGTGCTCGGTATAGCTGGATAAGTGGGTGTCTTTTCCACACAGGACTTGATCAATAAATTCGAAGGTGCATTAGAGAAGATGAGGTTTATGATTTACTAAAAGCTTTTCATGATGGCCCTTGTGGAGGGAATTCTGCTGATAAGAGAACAACACATAAAATTCTCAGGATGGGGTATTATTGGCCCTCACTTTTTAAAGATGCAAAGAAATATGTTCGGGCCTGTGATAGATGTCAAAGAATGGGTCAACCTAATCATAGAGATGAAATGCCATTAAATCCCCAGGTAGTACTCGAACCATTTGAAATATGGGCCTTAGACTTTGTAGGACCCATTAACCCTCCATCCAATCAAAATGTTTATATAGTGGTCTGCACAGATTATATGACCAAATGGGTGGAAGCTAAAGCACTCCATAGAGCTACTAAAGAAGCGGTTCTAGATTTTCTATTTGAAGACATATTTATCAGATTTGGAGTGCCTAGAGAATTAGTTACAGATAGAGGACCTCCTTTCACTTCTCACGGTTTTAAAGCCACCCTTCAAAAATATCATATTCATCATAGAATGACTACACCATACCACCCCCAAGCCAATGGACAGGTGGAAAGAAAAAATAAAGTAATAGAAGCCATTCTCACAAAAACAGTGAAGGAAAACAGAAAGGATTGAACTCACAGGATCCCTGAAGCATTATGGGCTTACAGAACTACCTGGAGAAATACTACAGGATTCTCTCCCTATGAATTAGTTTATGGAAAAAGTGTCGTCTTTTCTGTGGAATTTGAAATCAAAACCTTAAGGACTTATTTAGCTGTCAACCTTGATTTGACCGATGCACAGACAGCTAGGTTGCAACAGCTTAATGAATTGGATGAAAAAAGACTAGATGTCATTCATCAAACAACTATGATTCAACAACAAATATCAAAATGGCATGACAAAACCATCAAGCATAAGCAATTCCAAAAAGGTAATTGGGCTTTACTGTATGATTCTCGGTTTAAATAATTTCAAGGGAAACTACGTACAAGATGGCTTGGACCTTACAAAGTGGACACTGTTTTCCCCAATGGAACAGTAAGGCTCCTCACAATCGATGACTCTAAAACACCATTACTAGTGAATGGTCATTGGCTCCATCTGTACTAGCGCCCCATTTCCAAAGAAGATGTTAAGGCCACATGTGTGGCAGACTCACATTATCTCTTTTTAGAGGGGCCTCCTACCCCTCATTGCAATTAATTCTTCTAAATTTAATTCCTTTAGTATTAGATTAGATTTCTTTTACTAAAAATCCCTGTCAAGGAATGGCATGTTACAATTGATTCTATTGCAGATTCTCGATCAAAGAAAAGGCCTAGCAAGAAATGATGATCTTAATTCAAGAAGATCCAAGCTTCATTTTGTGAAACACTACTTCCCCTTTCTTCATCACTTTCCAGCAACATTTTTACTCATTTTTCGCCCTTTTCCCCATTGCTGAAACACCACTGTTCATAAATTTTTCGCCCTTTTCCCCATTGTTGAAACACCACTGTTAAACAATTTTTCGCCCTTTTACCCATTGCCGAAACATCACTTTCCAGCAATATTTTTCCTCATTTTTCACCCTTTTTCCCATTGTTGAAACACCACTGTTCAACAATTTTTCACCCTTTTTCTCCATTGCTGAAACACCACTGTTCAACAATTTTTCGCCCCTTTTCTCCATTGCTGAAACACCACTGTTCAACAATTTTTTGCCCTTTTTCTCCATTACTAAAACACCACTGTTCAGCAAATTTTTGCCCTTTTTATCCATTGCTGAAACACCACTGCTTAGCAACATGTCGCCACTACTGAAACACCATTTCTTCAGCAGTATTTTACATTGTTAAAACATCACTCTTCAACAAACATTTTTCTATTCTTTTCTTGTTGCTGAAACACCAATTTTTCAGCATTCCCTGTCAATAAGCTCTTTCACTCTCATACTACATTTTGTCCTTCCACGACCCTCTTTCATAATTAAACAAACCCTTGATACAATTTCTCTAATAAATCAAAAGTCTCCCCCATGGTTACTGCAGAACTATTATGGACAGGCACTATATTTTTTTTTGAAGTACGAATCAAAGGTAAAGATGAGGTATGCAAACTTTATATGTAAATACAATTGAACTATGGCTAATGAGAAGATCTCGACTCATTATTATCACTCACTTAAAATCATTATTTTAGGTGTACTTGGGGGGGGGATATCGAAATCTTATGCCATCATTTCACACGAACCGACTACCGTCATTCCTTTTTACCCATCCTTTCATTTGTTTTCACCACAATTTGCATGCCTTCACCCACAAAACTTACTCTGTTCAGAAGTGATTACTTGACTCTCTGACTGTGCATTTTACTGAGTTGTTAGCTATGGGAGGCCCTGTTATACGATACGAACCCTCCACGACATCCCTATTAGAATTATATCCAGAAGTCTATCAATTTTTTCTGTAGGCGGGTTGGCTGGGTTATTTTCAGAGGTTCCAGGGATTTGATCAACAACACATTCTTCAATTTGCTCAAAATCTTTAGGAAGATTATTCCATTGTTCAAGGGGTTTGGATTCCAGTCACAGAGGATGATATAGCACAGGTTTTGGGTCTCTCTATCACTGGCATTCACTGGTTTAGCTGCAAACACATTATCCTTAATGGCCAACAGGATTTTCTCTTGCCAGGAGAACAAATCAAGCCTAAAGGCCGGGGTGTTCGACTTAGCTCGTTGTCGCCTCCTTGGCCGAAAGTTACAGAGTTTGTCAAGCACTACCCCACCTGTGAAAACTGATACCAGGTAGTCTACCAGTATGATTTTGTCTTGTTGTCTCATTTACGACATGCTAGATTGGTGAATATTCCCTACCATCTGCTCGGATGTCTTAGAAATATGTCGCATTACTGTAAAAAGGCTAAAAATCTCACCCTTTCCCTCACCCATCACCGTCTCGCTCAACTACTCATCCAAAAGGGTTTTTCCCAACAAAACCCTCCCCTAAACAACCCACCCATAGAACTTCAAGAAGTTGTTGAACATCTTGAAAATATTCAGGAACAACAACCACAAAACCTTCCAGACCCTCCGGAAATACCTAACAGTCCGCCTATAGACCCAATTGATCCAATTAACTTTCCTAAAATACCAATCCCACCCCACAACTTACCAGAATCATCTACTCCTACCATTCATATCCTTAGCGATGATTCTAATTCAGACAACTCTCCCTGCCCCATCACTGAGGAAAAACCCACATGCAAAAGAAAGAAGCAAATTCCTCCTTTTCCCTCCATTTTACAAAGAAAATGAATGAGGACCTCAATAAGAGAAGCCACTACTACCACTACCCTAAAACCCCAACCCATCTTGCTAAAAGCCCGTACACCTCTACCCTCCCAAATTCCAGAATTTTTACCTATTCCACCCATGGGCACTGAAACACAAGAACCAGAGGCCCAATGTACTGCGACATCATTCTCTTTAAATCAAGTAGCTGAAACACAAGAACCAGCTACTCATCCAGTAGCTGAAACACAAGAACCAGCTACTCATTCAGTAGTTGAAACACAAGAACCAGCTATAGTTGTTACACAAGAACCAGCTACAGCTGAAACAAAAGAACCAGCTGCTGATATTGTTACCGAAATACAGGAATCAGATGCCTAGGGTGCCGAAACACTACTGTCTCTACATCAAGAAGATGAAACACAAGAATCGGCTACCGATCCTGTAGCTGCTCCACAAGAACCAGCTAGTGCAGCTGTGATTGTTGCATAAGAACCAGTCACCCCTCTTAATATACCCATGAAATATCAACAACCAGAACCAACAATGGCCTCTATCTTACAAGAAAATGAGTTCCTAAGGTCTGAACTGGAAGCCTACAAGCAAGAGCTAGTAATGGTAAAGGAATCCTACGATAAGGAACCTAAATTGTATACCCTAGCTCACATAGCGACCATGACAGAGGAAAATACAAAAGAGAATCAGTGTAGAGAGTATATGTGCAGTCAATGTGGGGACATTTATTATCAAGAAGGCTACAAAGTAACTCAAATTCCAATGCCTGGAGCTTCCCCTGCACCTACGACTTCTGCAGTCAAAGAAGAAAACCCTGTTGTTACACAAGAACTAGTAGGACCTTCCAATATTCAAAATGAACCCTGGCCTACAACAATTGCTACATCTGAAGCCCCTTGTTTTTATTAATAAAGCTATACAAACACTACCTATTGATGAATCTACCCCTCCTAGCGATATCAACACCCATACTCTTGTGGAACGAGCCACTCAGACCCTACCTCAGCCCATCACTTGCAATGCTAAAACACAAACTCAACCATGGGATGAGTAGGCAATAATGGACAAATGGAAAAAAGAGTTTTTTGTTATACAGGACAAAAGCCTGCAGGAGCATAGACTACTCTGGCTAAACCACATCTATTCAAACTGGGAAGCTTTGGAGCAGACATGCCAAGAATCTCGTGCCCATAAGAAGTAGAATAAAGAGCTAAAAGGAAAATTGCTCCTGATGTTTGAATTGGCACAAAAATTGTTGGCTGCAAGGAAACCATTGTCCAATTACTCTCTTTTCCTCATAGAACGACTTACATTTTTTCAGATTAAATCAATCAAAGAAGGTAGACCCCATGCAGTGTTAAATCCAACAGATTTTGTTAGAACTTTTGCAGAAGCCTCTACTATTGATCAACACCTCCTATGTGAGGTATATCTTCATAATGACACCATCCCTGAGAACCGACAGCTTAACCTTAACCCTCTTGTCGGTGATATCTAGATTCGGGCACTCACCTCCTTCCTTAACAATCAGATTACATGGAAGAATGATTTCCTAGCTACCAAGCATAACGAGGATAACCACCTCCTCTGGATATGGCTAGAACCACAAAACTTTGCCACCTTTGTTGCAGAGTATTATCAATTTTTGAAGAAACCAAGGATGATTCAATATATTCGACAACTACATACAACGATACTTCAGGATTGTCAACAGTTTATTAAATCCATAGAGATCTCTGCCCTACAAGCAAATAACATGTTTTGGCAACAATCTTCCGAGAAAAGACAGGAACACAATCCCTTTAGTCCTACCAATCTTGAGACAACAATCTCCCGGGTACCTAGCTACATCAAATGTGTTCAACAATGTGCTAAAAGATGGATAGGTTATTAGTTCCATTTTCTTATTCTGTGGATGCCAGCAGAGAAATATCAAGTTCACCATAAGTTTCCCTAGAAGGATGAAACAATAGCTTGGCAAAGGCTACAACGCGTTCAAGGATTCAGATCTCCAACAGACAACACTTTCCATAGCTACTGCTTAAGTAATTTGCACGCTCAGAGTCGGTATCCAGATTCTGATTCAGATTGAAGTTGTCTGAGGACATGAAACCTTTTTATTTTGGGGGGATGATAGGACCCTATAATGTACCTTTTTGTTCATACTTTTTGCTATCATTACATCCTTTTCCCACTCACATTTAAGCTTACATTATCACCTTAACCTATCTTTCCAAAGGTATATAACGGTCTTCTCTTTGCTACATGTTTAATTTTTTTTACATATAATTTTACATTACTCTCATACTTATCCATCGATCAGAAACATATAGTGTTGAAACAGTTCGAACTGCAGATTATTGTTGTTGCTT
Source organism: Picea engelmannii (assembly GCA_009831015.1). Classification (NCBI taxonomy): domain Eukaryota; kingdom Viridiplantae; phylum Streptophyta; class Pinopsida; order Pinales; family Pinaceae; genus Picea; species Picea engelmannii. The sequence goes on from ML789190.1 coordinate 234,798, forward strand.
GAAGACCCGTTGTTGAAACAATCAAAATTACGCAAACCCCGTTGCTGAGACAGTCCATGGTCTGTGACGTTGGAACAACAATTCACACAGTAGTAAGAAGGAGTTGTTACACTGGCCACAACAGCCGCACCTTAAGACAGCATCAACCATCGCTACTGCTTGAGACCACGTTGTTGAAATAGTCAGAACACAAATCTCGTTGCTGAAATAGTCTGTGATTTGCGATGCTGAAACAATATACAATAGCAGTAACAAGAAGATAAATAAAGAAGATTTTACACCGGCCGCAATAGCTACACCTCACCCAACACCATTCCAACTATTGTAATAGCATTCTGCTATGGGAGATCATGATATCCTATTCCAGTATAGAATATTAGATTTGACTAAGAATAGGATTCGTATGTGCACATGTAATTTGATGATCAATTGTATTGAGAGGATTCTCCTCTTTAAATAAGGGGAAATCATCATTAGAGGGGATCCTTTTTGGCTAGAAAGGAATTACAAAGAAGGACGTGTTCACTTTGGATATTGTAACATGACATAGTTGACAGATGAATAAAAGATTATTCTGAGCATTTCTTCCTAGTTCCTTTCATTTCTGGGGAATCTTGTGAGAAGGGAGGGCCCACCTTCACAACATTCACCCATTAGTTATGTAGTGTGTTAGCATTATTTTTGTTCACGCCTTGATTAAACTTTGTTTTGCTGAAACTCTACTTTACTGAACTCTGTTTTGCTGAAACTCTGCTTTACTGATTGTTACATTGTTTTCATACAATTCATGCTTGGGTAATTGTTAAGCATTCTGATTGGTAATTATGCTTGATGAATTTATGAAAGTGTGATGATCAGAGACAGGTGATGAAGATTCCTGCTTGGGGAATAGGGTCCTGATCTCTGTTATGAGATAGTTAGCCTTCGGTACATGTCAATCATTTTGATTAGTAATGAGTTCATGAAAGTGTGATAGTCAGAAACAGGTGCTGAATATTCCTGCTTGGGGAATAGGGTCATGTTCTCTGTTATAGAATAGTTGGTCTTTTCTTTTGTAGTATCTTGAAAGATTTCTTTCCTAGGTTGTTGTTTCTTAATGTAATCCAGGATTCTTCTGATAATTATTTCCTTAAACTTCAAACTCTGCAATAGATAGATTGCTTTTCTGTAATTCAAAGTAGAACTTCAGTCTGTTCAAGGCAAGGTGTGATTAATGTACTTTTACTACAACTCTAGATTGCTTTTGAGATTGAGCATATACAGTGTGTGATTTCCTTTGAAATAAACAGACTTCCCTGGGTTGACAATTTATGTAACACTTGATTGTTTAGTTAATAAGCAATTACAGTGACCAACAGTGATCGAATCCAACATCGCAAGATCGATGCACGAAGGGGATGAGTTTCAATGGGTGGGAAAGTTACATTGAAAACCTGATTAATGAAGTAACGCCCTAGTTCAAGTTACCTCACCGAGTAGTGGGCAGTTTCCAAGGAGTCTAAGTGAGTCTATCTAGCGTCGATCCTAGGTACAACACCACCTTCCATGTGTTGTCACCTTGGGTAAGAAGTATAAAATATTATGGCCTTTATGGTACCATCTACTATAGGAAATCAAAGGGGGCACAATCGACAATCGACACCAATACCAACAAAGCAAGGTTGATTACTTTGTTGGCCCCAATGTGACCCCATTCTTGAACCTTATGTTAGAAGGGCTTCCCAAAGTCACTGATATAACAACTGTATTTCACTCCCTAACTAAAAGCTTTATGTTTGTTTACCAGTTTTGGAAATTTATTCTCACAATCCTATTCCAAATCTCTACACCGAAGCTAAGATGGATTTGAAGAGCCCTAGAAAATTTGCTAGATAAATTTTAATTAGTGCTTGATTTTAGGTTGTTGTTACTCAAAGGAGTGGTCATGAATCTGATGGAGTTTCGAATTGAATCTTTAAACAATGCAATAAGAAAATGAAATGCAAGAATTTCAACTTCGATGAAAACTAGCTATGGGAAGGAGGAAGAAGTTTCAAGAAAAAAAAAATCTTAATTGATTACTATGTGTGCACTGGTAATGAAAAAACTTATGAGCTAATTATACAGATAAATGGAAGAAAAATGACCCAAATTTTAAAAATACCATGCAAATGTCATAGTTCACTTAGTACACCTATATAACATTGAATCAAATGTCATCATTTCAAACATAGTAAACTTTTATGATTATATAGACCACCATACACTTCTTAAATACTCATAAGGATCATGGGGGCTTCACCTTGTTGACCAATATCCTTTAAATTTGTCAACCATATCCCTTAAATTTGTCAACCATATCGCTTAAATTTGACAATATCCCTTAAATTTCTCAACCATTAAAAACAATGGTCAATGCCAATGAATGAAGGAGATAAACTTGTCATGTGGGTCAAATCATTTATCCATAGTTTCACTATTTCTTTCATGTGAACCATATTAACTGAAAGATTCAAATCACACAAAACCATAAAAACACTTAATATCAAGCATATATCACATTCATATTTAGATCAAGTAATATCACATTTTATTATATAAGAATGAGTCATAGTATATACATCGGTCATCAAAAGTGATAATATTTTCCAGGACGGTCTTGTCTTATGAGAAACAATGTATCAAATTTGGACACAATGTGGGCCAAGGAAAGTGACAAATTGAAGGCCCATCACTACCCTCCAATTGGAGGTTTTCCACATCCCTATCTAAAAAAAGGACAATTTCCTAATATGATAATAAGGAGTACCATGTTCCAAATTTTGAGCCAAAAATTAATGGTTGGGGCCATTCCCATGTGATGAGTTGTAACACCATTCCATGATAGTGACACATAAAATATCAGTATTAGTAAAGGGATTCGTTCCATGGCTAGTGATATCATTTGAGCACTAGGAGTTGTAAGTTGGGGCTTATGAATGATAAGGAATGAATGAAGATCATATGGTGATTTGTGTATGATTTCTTGATTACATTTGTTTTGTATGAATATTTGTTATTCTATATGAATTGGTTTTGTATGCTACATATACATTTTTCATTACAAAAATGATATATATCAGGGTTTATTAGTTGTTAAATTTTAATACATTTGAGAACCCACACATGATAGCTACACATGCATGCCCTCACATATTTTCACATATTTTGGGTAGAAATTTGCCTCTTGGATACAATTTGAACTAGCTTGAACAAAAAGAAGGAAAATGCAACAACAATACTAAATATGTACTCTATCAACTATGAATCTATTTATACTTTAAAAGAGTCATATCTAGCCCATCTAATCAATCCCTTGATTGGTGGGAGTTGTTCCTTAATTACCTAATTTCTTACATGTTGTTCAAGGAACTATATCCCTCGTTTCTCAATTCAAATCCTCAATTTTAACAAGATATTGAACCTCTTAGGGTCTTTATGATTGCCTTTAAGTGATAGAATCTTTGAAGATGGTGAAGCGACAATATCCCTTAAATTTTTCAACCATTAAAAAAATTGGTCTATGCCAATGAGTGAAGGATATAAACTTGTCATGTGGGTCAAATCCTTTCACCATACTTGCACTATTTCCTTCTTGTGAACCATATTAACTTAAATATTCAAATCACATAAAACCATAAAAACACTTAATATCAATCATATATCAAATTCATATTTAGATTAAGTAATATCACATTTTATTATATAAGAATGAGTCATAGTATCTACATCCCTCATCAAAAGTGATAATATTTTCCAGGAAGGTCTTGGATTATGAGGAAAAATGTATAAACTTTGTACATAATGTGGGCCATGTAAAGTGATAAATTGAAGGCCCATCACTACCCCCCAATTGGATTTTTTGCACACCCCTATCTAAAAAAAATACAATTTCCTAATATGATGATAACGAGTTCCATGTTCCAAATTTTTAGCCAAAAAATAATGTTTGGGGTCATTCCCATGTGATGCGTTGTAACACCATTCCATGATAGTGACACATAAAATATTAGTATTAGTAGAGGGACCTGTTCCATGGCTAGTGAGATCATTTGAGCACTAGAAGTTGTAAGTTTGGGGTTGTGAATGCTAAGGAATGGATGAACATCATATGGTGTTTTGTGTATGACTTCTTGATTACATTATTTTTGTATGAATATTTTTATTCTATATGAATTGGTTTTGTAGGCTACATAGACATTTTGCATTACAAAAATGATATATATCAGGGTTTATTAGTTGTTCAATATTAGTACATTTGAGAACCCACACACGATAGATACACATGCATGCCCTCACATATTTTCGCATATTTTGGGCATAAATTTGCCTCTTGGATACAATTTGAACTAGCTTGAAAAAAAATAAGGAAAATGAAACCACAATACTAAATGTGTACTCTATCAACTATGAATCTATTTATTCTTGAAAAGATTCCTATCTAGCCCATCTAATCAATCCCCTAATTGGTGGGAGTTGTTCCTTAATTACCTAATTTCTTGCATGTTGTTCAAGGAACTATTTCCCTCCTTTGTCAATTCAAATCCTCAATATTAGCAAGATATTGAATGACTTAAGGTCTTTATGACTGCCTTTAAGTGATAACAACTTTGAAGGTTGTGAAGGGACAATATCCCTTAAATTTTTCAAGCATTAAAAAAAGTGGTCTATGTCAATGAATGAAGGACATAAACTTGCCATGTGGATAAAATCATTTCACCATAGTTGCACTATTTCTTTCTTGTGAACCATATTAACCTAAAGATTCAAATCACACAAAACCGTAAAAAAATTTAATATCAAGTATATATCACATTCAAATTTAGACTAAGTAATATCACATTTTATTATATAAGAATGAGTCATAGTATCTACATCCCTCATAAAAAGTGATAATATTTTCTAGGAAGGTCTTGGCTTATGAGGAAAAATGTATAAACTTTGGACATAATGTGGGCCATGGAAAGTGATAAATTGAAGGCCCATCACTACCCCCTAATTGGATTTTTTTCACACCCCTATCTAAAAAAAATACAATTTCCTAATATGATCATAACGAGTTCCATGTTCCAAATTTTTAGCCAAAAAATAATGATTGGGCCCATTCCCATGTGATGAGTTGTAACACCATTCCATGATAGTCACACATAAAATATTAGTATTATTAGAGGGACCCGTATCATGGCTAGTGAGATTATTTGAGTGCTACGAGTTGTAAGTTTGGGGTTGTGAATGATAAGGAATGGATGAAGATCATATGGTGTTTTTTGTATTGACTTCTTGATTACATTATTTTTGTATGAATATTTTTTATTCTATATGAATTGGTTTTGTAGGCTACATAGACATTTTGAATTACAAAAATGATATATATCAGGGTTTATTAGTTGTTCAATATTATTACATTTGAGAACCCACACACGATAGATACACATGCATGCCCTCACATATTTTTTCATATTTTGGACATAAATTTGCCTCTTGGCTACAATTTGAACTAGCTTGAAAAAAAAGAAGGAAAATGAAACCACAATACTAAATATGTACTCTATCAACTATGACTCTATTTATACGTGAAAAGATTCCTATCCAGCCCATCTAATCAATCCCCTGATTGGTGGGAGTTGTTCCTTAAATACCTAATTTCTTGCATGTTGTTCAAGGAACTATTTCCCTTCTTTGTCAATTCAAATCCTCAATATTAGAAAGATATTGAATCGCTTAGGGTCTTTATGACAACCTTTAAGTGATAGCAGCTTTGAAGGTTGTGAAGGGACAATATCCCTTAAATTTTTCAACCATTAAAAAAAGTGGTATATGCCAATTGAATGAAGGAGATAAACTTGCCATGTGGATCAAATTATTTCACCATAGTTGCACTATTTCTTTCTTGTGAACCATATTAACATAAATATTCAAATCACACAAAACCATAAAAACACTTAATATCAAGCATATATCACATTCATATTTAGATTAAGTAATATCACATTTTATTATATAACAATGAATCATAGTATCTACATCGGTCATCAAAAGTGATAATATTTTCCATGAAGGTCTTGGCTTATGAGGAAAATAGTATCAAATTTGGACATAATGTAGGCTATGTAAAGTGACAAATTGAATGCCCATCACTACCCCTAATTTGGAGGTTTTTCACACCCCTATCTAAAAAAAAGGAATGGGGCAGTGCAACAGAACACGTTCAACAAACACTTGAGTAGTAGGCCCTCTGCACTATTATTGATTCTTATGGGAAACATAAACCCCACAAGCTTAATTTCATGATTGAAAATCCAACCCTACCATTCGAGAGGTACAAAGAGTATGGTCATTTCCTCAAGGAACCCCTACGCCTAAAGAACCTAAGTGACAATTCAAAGGAAAATATACATTGCCAATATATCATGCATTTTTTATAGGAGACATAATACATAAATTTAGTTGAAAATATCAATTAGAGAATAAAATTTTATAGGCACCTCGTGAGGGGATTTTCGTCCACATATGGAGCCACTAGCATTTCTATTCCCTAAAATTACATGTCAACATTTTTAGGGATTTTCATATGAAAATATTGGAAATTCAACAACTCGCCATTGTCTTCTCCCTACGTTTCCCTCAAGCTCTCTCTCTTGGTGCCTTCTGTGAGTTGTGTCTCCTTCCTAACCCTTCCCTCAAGCTCTCTCTCCTAGCTAGTTCCCTCCATGATCTATCTCTCTCCTTCGTAACCTTGCTCATGAGATATCTCCCCCAATTCCCTTCCTTCTCTATCTCCTTCCTTCTCTAGTGTTCCCTCCAACTCACAAGTCATAGCGTGCCCTAGTTTCGTCGCGCTTGAAAGAAGTGAAGTTTCTTTAGAATGGTTTGATTGGATCTCACTCACGTTGATGAAATTGAGAAATGTATATTGACATGATATGGAAACCATGTATATTAACTATATCTTCTCCTTTTCATTATTTTCATGCCATAAAATATCCTTCCTAATTTTGAATCTATCACCTATCAAGAGGTGGAAGACCATGTCACACTTAATGGGGTATGAAATTTTTGTGACTTAACAACCATTATGCAATTCCTTATTCAAACATTCCCCTTACAGGTGTGCTAGTCCAAATGGGGAAAATGGTACACCTAGGGTAATTGCATCCTAGTGGAGACAATACAAATGCCCCAATTTCATCGATCTAGCAAGGCCCCATTGACAACCCAGAGAATAGTAATTATCCATTCTAGACATAAGTATAAATATACATGTATTTGAACTTAGTTTATCATAGAGAAACCTTTTACAGTTCAATATGGAGGATATGTGTAATGTAACATAATCCTGAATTTAATCTAGATCGATCAAATATAATAGTTACAAAAAAATAAACGTGTGAAGTTGGACCTGATTCACATTATAAACTAGCCTAGATGCATATTAACCTAGAATCTATCAATAATTGAGAGGGATAAAATAATTTGAGATGAAAACCTCTTTTAGAGTGAAAAAACCTAGGTAAAGTTTTGTATGTCAGGGGATTTGATCCCTCTTGACACTTGATAAATCCTAGGATATAAAGATAAATCTAGGTTGGTTAACAATAACAACACTATT
>ML789190.1:244316-259239 GCA_009831015.1 Picea engelmannii
TAATTAATTAATTAATTAATCAAAATTATAACCTTTAATTAATTAATAAATATTTAATTAGTATCTTTATACCAATCTTGTTTAATTAATACCATGTTAAGACAATTAATCCCCTAATTAATTGTTACTTAATAAACCTTAAAAATTTATTCAACTAGGGTTGTTACATACACCCACCCTTCAGGAAACTTCGTCCCGAAGTTAAGGTATCTTATGGTACAAGGAAAAGAAACACGGTTCACACATTCATAACAATTAACCGACATTATCAATAAGTAAGTCAAGAAAACTCATACATACTAGTGTATATGTACAAGAATTGCATGTGCAGCTAGTACATACAATTCGCGTGCATGTACTAATAATCAAACTTTCATCCTTTAGTAATTTATGTATGCATCCAATCTAGTCAGCAAGACTAGTCTTTTATAAAAGACAACAAACCAATCTAGTCAGCAAGACTAGTCTTTTATAAAAGACAACAAACCAATCAATTGTTTGATAAATTCCTTAATTACAATTATCCGTTTCAACAATTTTATTTAGACAACTATGGTTTAGTTACGAAATTATGAATATTCATATATACTCATTTCTCCTCTTTTTTTTTGAAGGGAAAACATTAAATTCCACCACCAGACAGATCTCCATACCTTCTCAACTATTACTACTCATCTTTCCTCCCTAACCTACTTCCATCTCCATTCCTATCCTTCCTCTGCTAGACTATCTTGGAGCGTAAGCAGAAGTGTCTCTATCTCGACCAAGCTTCCCTAACAAGCATCTGAGAGTCATCATCACACGTCTTGGGGAGCGTTAACTAACACCATCCTCCCATGACTTTAGGTATCGGAGGATACACGGTGGGAAATGCCTCCACCCCTCCTAACAGGACTAGGGGTCCACACCCTACAATGGAGGATACACGGTGGGAAATGCCTCCACCCCTCCTAACAAGACTAGGGTCCACACCCTACAATGGAATACACAGTGGCACTGTGTTGCTGGAGGTTTTGTCATCGTTTATTCGGTTTTGGGTAGTGTCATCACCTGAAATCATACACTGGTCCACATATCATAGCAATTCATCCAAACCAATATAAATTTCACATACAATATTCATACCATAATGTTTCTCGGTTAGTGGTCCTGATATCCACTTTCATCATCATTATTCCTTGGCTATTTCATAGTCCATAACCTGCAGATTAGTCTGTAACACAAACTTATACATTTCTATGCATTATCATCATGTAATTGCATACTATCATCATTTCAATTTGGTATCCCTGTACCGATAAATTAACATCAAAGTTTTCTAGTTAGAAATAGATCTCATAATATCCCATAATTCAATTTCGACATCTATTCATAAGATTATCATTTACCCAAAATAGATTGCATCATGTCCAACATCATCCTAATAGCATTTAAACATTCATTAAATTAACATTCTCACAATATGTCGCATCATATACATCATCCTCAAGAACATTTAAACATTCGTAAAATTTACATTCACATAATAGATCACATTACATACATCATCATCAATAACATTTAATCATTCATAAAATTTCATACATTTAAAGTTTAGGTGTATCACTTAATAGTTTCATTGTGACTAGGAAATAAAGTATATAGGCCTCAGGTAATCCTGGTTGTCTAAGTCAAAAGGTGGTGTTACATACACCCATCCTTCGAGAAACATGTTCTCGAGGTGGTCAAAAAAGTGAGGGATAGTCTCGTCGTAATGTCTCAGCATCTTCCCAAGTAGCAGATCTTGGACTATACTTGTCCCACTAGACCTTAACTTGGTCTACTAGACGATTCCGGAGTTGTTGGACTCTACGGTCCAATATGCGTAATGGTTCTACCATGAGGGTTCCCATGTCCGATACCTACAATTCCTTCCAATTTAGTTTATGTGATTCATCAGTAACATAATGACATAAAACAAATACATGAAATACATTATGAGTTTTATGCAAGTGGGGTGGCAGTATGAGACGATATGCAATGGGTCCAATTTTCTCTTGGATCCTGAATGGTCCTATAAATTGGGGTGACAAATTTTTCCCCTTCCCGAACCATATGGTACTCTTATTAGGCCTGATACGAATGAAAACCTGGTCTCCCACTTCATAACTTCGATCGGTCCTGTGTGCATCCGCATAGCTTTTCTACCTATCATGTGCTTCCTTTAGTCTCTGCCAAATCTGAATCACCTGTTCCTCCATTTCTTGAATCAATTATGGCCCAACTGTTACTTGGTCTTCTAGTCTATCCCAACTCAATGGCATTCTGCATGGCCTTCCATACAAAGCTTCGTATGGTGGCATTCCGATGGAACTATGAAAACTGTTATTGTAGGAAAACTCTACCAAAGGTAGGTACTTCTCCCACTGGGTCTGATTATCCATTACATACATCCTAATCATGTCTTCCATGACTTGATTTACTCTCTCAGTATACCCATCTATTTCAGGATGATAAGTTGTGCTTAATTTCAACTGAGTCCCCAACGCTGACTGTAAACTTGTCCAAAATCTAGAAGTGAATCTGGAGTCCCTATCTGAAATGATCTTCTTAGGTATCCCATGCAAATGGATAACCTAGCTTAAAAAAACACGTGCCACATCAGTGACATCGTAAGTGTCTCTAACCAGAATAAAATGAGCACTCTTGGTTAACTTATCCACTATCACAAGAATGACATTGTGTCTATGGGATGTGAGCAGGTGATGGTGGTTGGATTTCACTTGTTGACACTCTAGGCATTTGGCAACAAAATGGACTACATCGCACTTCATGCCTACCCAAAAGAAGAGCTTCCTCATATCTACGTACATCTTCTTCACACCCGGATGCACACAATAAAGTGCTCTATGGTCTTCCTTTAGTATGATGCTTCGAATATCCCCATTCTTAGGGATGTACATCCTTCCTCGATATCTTAACAGTCTGTCTGTTTCCAGACTATATCCTTCATACTTTGGGTCTAACTTCCTCCCGCTCTGGAGGTTTGAAGTAACCTTTAAATACCAACTGTCTCCTGGGAGTTGTGTCAACACATGTTCCCTCATATTGACCTTTAAGGTTACTAAGGAGAAGATACGTGGTCTCCTACTCAAGGCATTTGCGACCACATTTTCCTTTCCCTTGATGTATGAAATACCAAAATTGTACTCACTCATAAACTCACTCCATCACCTTTGCCTGGCATTCAGATCTCTTTGAGTGAAGAGATGTTTTAAACTTTGATGGTCTATTTTGAGCTCAAAGTTTCTCCCAACAAGATAGTGCCTCCAAAGTTTCAGAGCTAGCATTACAGTTGCTAACTCTAAATCATGAGTCGCGTATAGCTCCTCATGTTTCTTCAACTTCATTGATGCATAAGCTATCACTCCTCCATCCTGCATTATCACGGCTCCCAACCCTTGCTTCGAGGCATCTGTGTAGACCGTGAATTCCTTTTCCATATCTGGCACTCATAGAATTAGCGCACTAGTTAGTAACCTCTTAAGCTCAATGAATGCACTATCACATTCTTCTGTCCATTCATACCTGACCCCCTTGTGTTGCAAAGTGGTGATGGGTTTCGCTATTTTTGAGAATCCTTCCACAAATCTTCAGTAATAACCTGCTAGCCCAATGAAGCTTCTCAGCTCATGGGCATTTTTCGGCACTGGCCACTCCATAATGGACTTTACCTTTTCTGGGTCCACAGAGATTCCTTCGCCAGAAATGATATGACCTAAATAGTGGATCTCTTTCTGGAAGAAGGAACACCTCGATAGCTTCCCATACAATTTGTTCTCTCTAAGGCAGGACAACACTATTCCCAAGTGTTCCTCATGTTCTCTTTCATTCTTGGAATAGATGAGGATGTCATCTAAAAAGACTTGTACAAAACGGTCTAAGTACTTCCAGAATACGCTGCTCATGAGGCTCATGAATACTGCTGGTGCATTGGTTAATCCGAAAGGTACTACAACAAACTCGTAATGTCCAAACCGAGTTCGAAAGGCAGTTTTTGGGATATCACCTTCCTTAATCCTTAACTGATGATACCCTGATCGCAAATAAATCTTTGAGAATACCACTTCACCTTTTATCTGATCGAAGAGCTCATCTATTCATGGCATCGGGTACCTATTTTTCACTGTAGCATGGTTCAAGTCCCTGTAGTCTACACACAGTCATAAGGATCCATCCTTCTTCTTTACAAAAATTACTGGTTCACCCCAAGGTGAGACACTCGGCCTTATTATCCCTAAGTCAAGTAACTCTTTCAACTGCATTTGCAATTCATAAAGTTCCGGCGCTGTCATCCGATACAGAGTCTTGGAGATTGGTTCTGCACTAGGTTTTATCTCAATAGTAAAATCAAGCTCCCTCTCAGGAGGTAACCCTGGTAACTCGTTCGGAAAAACATCCTGAAATTCTAACAATACCAGGTACTGATCCAATGAGGGTCCCTTTCTTTAATTTACTGCTTCCACTACATAAATTTGACACCCTTTCCTCAAGCATCGCTTAACCTTCATAGTTGATATAAACCATAATGACACTTTTCTCTGTAGACCCTGGATCTCTACTGGTCTTCCTTCATCATCGACACAAAGCACCCTCTTTGCGAAACAATCTACCAAAGATCGATGAGCTGCTAACCAATCCATTCCAATGATTAGGTCATATGCCCCGAGAGCAGTGATGTATACCTTCAACCTGGTAGTACACACTCCCAGGTCTACTATACAATTATCAACACTAGGTCCTACTGCTTGTTTTTCCCCTGAAGCCATCTCGAATTGTTTAAAGTCATCGTGCTTGTAGGCTGCCAACCCACTCTTTTCTAATGAAGATGGTGAAATGAAACTATCTGTCGCACCAGAATAAAAAAAAAATCTTAACATTAATATGATTTAGCGTACCTGATGACTCCACCACCGTGGATTGATGTTCGTCCTGGTGATTATTAACTGTTGCGTAAATATGGTGGCTGCTACTTACTCTCCCCATCGGTGCCTTTCCTTTTCTATGCACGAACTCTGATTGTAACTCTGGGCAGTCACGTTGGTAATGGGGTCCTCTAGACCCCCAACAGGTAACACGATATTGAACCTATGCACTGTTATGTGTCTGTCTCTGAAATGAGTTCCTTCCCCTGGAACCCCTGCCCCTACTAGTTGTTCCCTGAGATGGTCGTAGACCTGTCTGCACCGTTGGCTATGAACGAGATGTTGCACTCACTGCCATTGAAATCCCTACAACTACTTTACTTGGCATGACTCTGTTACCATATGGCAGTGGCCTTGAGCCCCCTCCCCTAGGAAATGTCCTCGGGGCCTTCCCAACGAATCCAGGACGATGCGGAAATGTCAGTCTTGTACCCCTGGTCAAGTTCATATGTTCTTCCGCATAACGCGCATTTTCCACCACTTCTGCTATTGAAGACGGTTTCCACATACGCACCATAGCTCTTATCTTAGGGTTCAATCCATAGACGAAGCGCTCTTCCTATTGTTGGTCATTATCCATATACGAAACATATTTGACTAGTTCCATAAATCTGATCTCATATTCTTATAGAGTTCTGTTTCCCTGTACTAAGGCATGAAATGCCCCTACCTGTTGTTCCTCGTAGTACGCTGGTAGATATTTCCTTCGGAACCTCTCCTCGAAAAGTTTCCAAGATACTATGTCTGGGGTAAGGTGCAGTTGTCTTTCCAGGTTGCCCCACTAGTTCAAGGCACTGTCTCTTAATTGAAAAATGGGGATCTTTGCCTTTGAGTTGGATGCATAGTCCCTTAAGGCAAAACACCTTGTCATGCCTTCCAACCATGCTTCCGCACGTTCACTAGCGTGACCCCTGGAAAACTTTGGAAGTTTGATCTTCTACAATTCTCATGTCATGTCTTCAGGTGGAGGTCCTCCCCCTGAATCCCTTGACGCTTCTGGATTACCCATTCTAGACGGTGGGGGTTCCACTTCAGTCCCTGCCGGTTGTCGCCCCTTTAAAGTCTCATTAATGGCTTCCAATGAGCACAGTATGAGGGCTAGTTCGGGTGATGGTGGTGGTGGCGCTGGAGGTGTTGGCAGTGCTTGCGATGATGCTCCCCTGCCTCGACTCCCTCGAGTCCTGACCATCCTGTATGCTTTAACCTGCAGCAACCCAAGTTGTCAGGGTGAGTTCGAGAATGTTTCAAATTGGTGCTACTCAAACTAGAAACAGGGTTAGGCATAAGTTTTCTTTACTTGTCTGTAAATAGACATTACTCCTTTAGGGGATTGGCTAGGTTAGGGTTAGTATTAAGTGTCTAAGCTTGATTTCTTCGCCCCTACGAAAAGAACTATTGGTTCCCTTTCCCTGCAGATACGCTATCCTTGTGCCATACTCGCCAATTCCTATGCTTACTCTCCTAGTGCATATGCCGCCTCCTTCCCGCTTGTCCTAGTCTAAGCCCCTTTAACTTTTGGCTTACAACTTGATTAAAGTGGCTTCCGAACTTATGTTTATTAATTTACACCGAAAGGCGTACACCTATTGACAATGGGCACACTTAATGATCTTTTAATCTTATTTAACCTTAAACCCTTATCTGATGGCTATGCATTGAAGATGCTGGCATATCCTTAGTCGTCCTCCAAAATCAATGGGTCAGATTTATTGTTCATAACTTTCGTGCATTTATCAAGGCATCCCTTAACATGTTTACTTTTTAACATTTACCTAATCACATTAAAAAAAATTGCTGTAAGGATATATAATTACCCCATTTAAATGATTAAATAGGATTAAACCGCGGCATCTAAATAATTGTCCACAACTGCCAACCACGTTTCGGCATTCACCAGCGCTATGTACCTTTCGGTGTTAGTGTTCTTCTTAAGACGCTTCGCTTGGTGGGGGTCTTGGGTTCAAAACCCATGGACCCCAAAACATTTTTATTTAATTAATTAATCATAATTACTTTTAATTAATTAATATACTTAGTTTTAATTTGTTGTGTATATTATATTATTATTATTGTTTCTTTTTTCAAAGGCACATACATGGTGCATTGGTGTTTGGTTGTTCCTTAAGGCTTAGGTAGTGGGTGGTCGTAGGTTCAAAACCCATTAATTAAGTGAATTTTTTTTTTGTTAGTAAGCTTAGCATATATTATTAAATTTAAATAATTTAAATAATTATGAGTTTTAATTTAATTTAATATAAGGTAATTAATTTAATTTAAATAATTTAAATTTCCGTAATTGTATTAATATTTTAAATGTAATTTAAAATAAAACATATAAAAAAATTGACTTTGAATTTAAATTGAAACCTTAATAATTTAACCAAAATAAAAAACAAAAAAAATAAAACTAAATAAGAATAAATAAATAAAAACAAATTTAATGTGGGCGGTGGGTCCTCGCATGAGGCCCACATGCCCACTTATTCTTACAAAACCCTACACCTATCTCTTCGAACCCTACGCGTCCTTCAAGCCTAACACTCCATCACTGCCGCCTCTCTCTCCCTACGCAAATGCGCCCTCGACTTCTCCCTCTCTGCTACGGTGGCGGAGTTCTGGTAATGGCCGCGAGCTCCTCCCCCTTGGAAATGCGTTGAGCAATGAGTTTAGTGATTGTTTGTTGTGTTCTTTGCTCCATCGAGCTTGCTCTGCAATATAACCTGTTGCAACGAATTCTACTCATGAAAATGGAGTTTTGGGGTGAGTCGCGAGTTGGCTGGTTTTTCATTTTGTTCTTCTGGAAAATTTTAGTTGTTCGTTGTATAATTGTTTTCTTCACTGCATGGATTCTGTCATTCGACTCTAAACCTCTCAAGCTCGAGTGCGGCTTCGGCTTTAGAAATATGTGTTTGCTCCTTTTTTTTGAAGGGGTGATGTTTCGAAGGATTTTTTTTCTTAGGTTTTTTTTTTATGTCTAGGGTGAAAGTCACATAGAGAACATATTGAGAACATGAGGCACTAGCTATTTAAAATAATTGTTAACTACTAACTGAAGCATGCAGTAATAACCATGTATCCTGAATAGGAGCCAAATCCACGACTGTTATGTGCTTGTGTGTATTTATGTTAGTCTTTTGGTTTTACGGTTCTAAGGTTTGCTTGAAATCAATAACAAAAGGGTTTAAGTTTGAAATCAATAACAAAAGGGTTTAAGTTTGAAATCAATGATAGCATCTTCCCTTTTGGGGTCATTTTGGAGTGGCATTTCTTTTTTAAGCTGCCCCAGAAGAGATTGAGCACCCCAAGCAGCTCTACTGTTGTGGGTGAAATGACCTTCAACGGGAAAACCAGTGACAATCAGTATTTTTGATTGGCTAGGTTATCTTGACAAGGGTAGTCTATTGTGGATATTTTGTTTTTTCCTAAATCATCTGAGACTTGCGCCTAGCCTCAACTGCTTATTCATGCCCACAAGCCCGTAGGGAAATTTTATTTACCTTAGCAATGGCTGAACATGCCACTATCTTCAGCACTGAACACACGACCCAATGGTCCTGCTTGGGAAATTCATTTAACGCATCACTATCTTCACCACTGAACCACCAACCCTTCGGAATCCTGGGGAAAGCTACTGATCGTTAGACTTTTGCCTTTTATTTTGAGGTCTCTATCTCCTGCAATGATAGTAATGTTTTTTGTTGTGAATATATTGAAAATGACTTTTGTCCATGTTCTTTCTCCACTAAAATCCAGTACCATTTGGCACCGTTTGTGTCCACAATACATGTACACAGCACAACTGTGGTGTCACATACCGTTATCACTCATGGTTTTTCCGTGTGTGACTGCTCAATATATTGTATGGAAAACGCTATACTTCAGTGGAAACTCACCTCCGTTGGGTTCCACGAATGCCCTCATCGGCGGTGTTCATCTCCTTTGTATGCCATGTCTTCCAACACACCACTAGAAGAAGCTACTGCTCATGGATTCTTCTTTCCTAAGGATTCAAGCAAGAGAGGTGCCTCTCAACAGAGGCTAGATTGAGCGGCAGGTATTTCTTCTTTCTTCTGTTTCAATTGAACATATATTAGGCACATCCTTTATTAAGATTTTATGAAATTTGATTTTTGCAGTGCCTCTTTACTAAACTCTGACAAAGGTAAATATATTTGAAGATACTTTCACTTCTTTTTTTTTCATAGTTGTAAAAACTCCTCGCGGATAACTCCTACGTCATTTATCGAGCTTTTGTTTATTGAGTTAAATTGGTCTGAAGGCTGACATCCTGATGGCAACTCAAAATTCTCAGTAGTGGGTTAGAGCTGCAAAATTGTGTTGATATTGCTTAGAAGCAGAGCATAATTGTGTTGATATTATGGATTTGCATGAAAAGTAGCTTAATTACTTTCATTCTTTATCCAAGTTCGAGGAAAATAGAAGATACATTTATAGAGTATGTACATTGTCTAAACCAAACCGTTAGTCTCAGACTCAAACTCGGAAGCATTGTGGCAGGGATAGCTGGATTCTTGACTCAAACTTTAAATCAACAATGGAATTCAAATTTTATGAGTGGCATCTTCTTCCTTGGGAATGATAGCTAGGAATATAAGTTCATGGTTTTAGATCCCTTGTTCTACTATGTTAAGTAAAACAGATTTCAAAGGATATTGGAGTATTTGAATGATGATTGATGTTAGGGTTCTTGCTTACCCTTAGAATATTAAAAGTCTTGTTGGAAAAGGAAACTACAAATTAAAGTACTAGCTTTTCTTTTTGAATTGTAAATGGTACTGATAATTTTCTTTGACTGAAATTAATCTTGTTGGTTGTAATAATCCTAATAGTATTCATATTTACTTGTTTTACTTTGGTAAATTTGTTTTTACATTTTCAATTTTTGTGTTTGGTTTGCAAGTTAGGCATAGTTGGAGTTGGAGCTGCGGACTTGGCCCATAGGCCCAAATTTCAAACTAAGACGCTCTAATACCATATGTAGTGTCCATGTTTTTTGATTTAAACATAAAATAATTAATCAAACATAAACTGTAACAGTTACTTGATTTCAAACAATTCAATAATTCCTTTTTATAGAAGCACATACGCATTTTAAATTTAACAATGAATATTAAAATTTATAACAGAATAAAAACAAATACATAATTTTAAATACCTGGTTCTGATGCTAATTCGCCTTGTTGCCTTGCTGTTGCCTTCCTGCTGCCTGATGCACTGACCAACACTGCCCAAACCTACTATCCTCCTTGCCAACTAGGACAACTACCTAGCTCCAGGATATCATATGGATATCTTGCCCCCCGTGCCCAAAACCTCCAGCAAACCGGTGCCCCTGAACTGATCCTCCCGACTCCAGAACTCACTCTCCTCCCTGCAAATCCAACAGAGCCCCAAAATCCATCCCCCCAATCTCCCGTAGAATGATCCCCCTTCGTAAACCTCCTTTCCCTCCATATCCCTCCTTCACTGCCTCTTGCATTTACTTTCTTATCCACCCATTTATTACCTTATCCCCTCATAATTAATATCTTACCCCTTTTAATTAATATCTTATCCCTTTCTGTGTACGTAACTATTTTTTTTAATTTAACAATATAACTTATTATCCCTTTTAAATTTAATACCCAAGTTATTGAATATAATAGGTAGTTAATTAATTAATTAATCAATCAAAATTATAACCTTTAATTAGTATCTTTATACCAATCTTGTTTAATTAATACCATGTTAAGACAATTAATCCCCTAATTAATTGTTACTTAATAAACATTAAACATTTATTCAACTAGGGTTGTTACACTAGTAATCAACACTGGTCATGTGCCTATATCTAAATGGTGTTCTCTTTGGTCACCTTTTCCTTCTCAATTCTCACACGACCATATCTTCTTTGACCCCTTTTCATGACCTAACCTTGATAAATATTTATGGACTATATCACAAGTTTTCAAAACACACTAATACTTGATATACAAGTACTCAAAAAATTGCACAAGCTTCGTCAGTTATTTGATCTTATCTTTGTTTTTTTATCTCATATAAGCTATTGACCATATTCACATTATTGGCCACGTAGTTATAGACCATTCTCTTATGTGGGTATAATATGAGTAATATTTGAGTCAACCCTCCCATATCTTCAAGGAATGAATCTAGTGCAACCATGTCAAATTTCAATGAATACAAGAAATGTTTGAGAAAATTTCAATGTTGGCCCCATTAATTGGTCACTTTTCGGGGTCGACAAGAATCAACACTTATTCTAGTAATAGACATTGTTCATTTGAATATATCTAATTGGTATTCTCTTTGGTCACCTTTTCCTTATGAATTCTCACATGACCATGTATTTTTTGACCACTTTTCATGACCTAACCTCGATAAATATTTACAGAATATATCTGGTGCAACCATGTCAAATTTCAATGATTACAAGAAAAGTTTGATAAAATTTCAACATTGGTCCCATTAAATTTTTCAAGAAGACCTGGGCAAGGCTGGGAGCCCAAACACAATGCAAGGTGACTTTGCAAGAGGGGTGCCCACATGAGGAATCGTAACAAAAAAAAGGAACGGTGCCCAAAGGCAAGGCAAGGCGAGTTGGCAAGAGGGGCACCCATAAGAGGAAACATAACAAAAATGAGATAGAGTGCCCAAAAGAAATTCAAGGAGAGTTGGAAAGAGGTGAACCCACCCACTTGAAAGGCACAAAAACGGCCACTCAAGGGAGCACTAGGAAAGAATACGAGCTCGATGTTGGATAAGGAGCAATTTTGCATTCGACTTAACTTTTTCAAGATGACTTGGGAAAGGCTGGGTGCCCAAATGCAATGTAAGGTGAGTTTGCAAGAGGGGAACCCAAATGAGGAATCATAACAAAATCAAGGTAGGGTTCCCAAAGGAAAGGGAACGAAAGCTGGCAAGAGGGGCACCCACAAGAGGAAACATAACAAAAAGGAGGCAGAGTGCCAAAACATAATGCAAGGCGAGTAGGAAAGAGGTTCACCCACCCACATGAAAGGCATGGAAACGGCCACACAAGGGAGCACTAGGAAAGAATACGAGATGGATGTCGGATAAGGATCAATTTTGGCTTCGACTTAACTTTTTCAAGACAGCCTAGGCAAGGCTGGGTGCCCAAACGCAACGCAAGGTGAGTTTGCAAGAGGGGTGCCCACATGAGGAATCCTAATGAAAACAAGGAAGGGTTCCCAAACGCAATGCAAGGAGAGCTGGAAATAGGTTCACCCACCCACATGAAATGGATGAAAAGGGACACACAAGGGAGCACTAGTAAAGAATACGAGTCAATGTTGTATAAGGAGTAGTTTTTTCTTTGACTTAACTTTTTCAAGATGGCCTAGGCAAGGGTGGGCATCCAAACAAAATGCAAGGTGATTTTGAAAGAGGGGCTCCACATGAATAATTGTAACGAAAACAAGGTAGGGTGCCCGAAGTCAAGGCAAGGCAAGTTGGCAAGAGGGGCTCTGACAAGAGGAAACGTAACAAAAATGAGGCAGAGCACCCAAATGTAATGCAAGGCAAGTTGGAAAGAGGTGTTCCCACCCACATGAAAGGCATGGAAAGGGCCCCACAAGGGAGCAGTAGGCAAGAAGATGAGTTGGATGCTAGATAAGGAGCAATTTTGGCTTCAACTTAACTTTTTCAAGAAGGCCTGGGCAAGGTTGGGCGCCCAAACGCAACGCAATGTAAGTTTGCAAGAGGGGTGCCCACATGAGGAATCGTAACGAAAGCAAGTGAAACAAGGCTCCAAGAAAGGTGGGTGTCCTTAATAATAAGAATAAACATAAGTGCAAGCAACATACATAAGTGGGAATCTTCCTTCATGAGCTAGGACATAAAACCATGAAACCTATTGATCCCAATGTGAGATGTCCCATCAACAAGAAATAAATGGTATGAAATGTAACATCCAAAGGTGGAAATCTCCATAAAATAGAAGTTTGAATTAATTCAAACCTCTAATGATAGAAAGTGTGATACCTTCAAGAGAAACATCTCATCAAACAAAGAATGGAAAAGTGTATAATGGCCTCAAATGGTGGATTTCTTCCTAAAGAAAATTTCCAAGAAAGTGGATCCATGAAATAAGGCATCAAATTATATATGAAGAACACATGTGAAATGCCTTCAATGATAAACTAAATCCATAAAGAAAGGGGTGGACCCTCATCAATCAATAAATAAGACCATCCCTTAACATGTAAATAAGACCATCCCTTAACATGTATGCAAGGAGGGTGAGTGCTCCACATGGGATGATGAGTAATATCCAAATTTCACTTAAACAAGTGTGAAATCATCCCACAAGGCAAGGGAATTTCCATGGCAGGATCCTCCACCAAGTAATAGGGCATAAAAATATGTAGAAGAGGGAAATGCTCACAATTAGGGTGTAATACATGCCATAAAAAACCATAATATGTGTATGAATCCTCAACATGAGCAAGGGAATTATAATCATGAACATCACACCATGCTTGACCATATCAACCTAAATGAATGTGAAATCAAGTGATATCAAGGGGATAATTCCAAGCAAAAAAAGATGCCAATACAATATTAGCTTAGCCAAAACTTGCTAGGGTGTTCCATCAAGGGAGCCATACATAAACATGTATCATAAACCATCCAATAATTATCATATAAGGGACTCCACAACCAAGTCTACTAGTATGAAAGGAAATCAATTACCAAGACAACTAGAGAATCAACATCATCCAGCCATCCATGACTACATCACTAATAGTATCATCAAATGCAATCACAACCCCTAGGCCATCCAAAGATCAACTTGTAATCCTACCTTTGTGATGAAAATCACAAGAGTAGTGAAAAAATACTAGTGCAGGCCTCATGTAAAATGAGGAGCAACACTAGCAACAAAAACTAGATAATTTTAAACATAATCATAATTTCATCCCTCTTGCCAATGCCAATTTCTAGTAGGTTTGATTCCTAGCTTGTAACCCCAATGGATGAACCATCGATAAATTAACTTCATTAACTCAAGTGGATCTATTTTTTATTATCTTGGTTAAATTGGATTTAACCACTTTGTTTTATTATTGAATTACCAAGTTGAGTTGATGTCATAGAAGCTTCAATTCACCCACCACAAATGTCATGCACCGACCCTTCATAGTGAGCAGTGAATGGGGCCAACGCTGAAATTTTTTCAATATGTGCATGTATGCATCACAATTTGACATGGTTAGACTAGACACATTCCTTGACGGTATGGGAGGGTTTCAAGAATCAAGGATGTATGATGTTCCCACATAATATTTGAGATCGTCCACATTTACATCAACATTCATCATGAACCTCTCATTGTCATCATTCGTCATTCCCTTCTATAGAATAATTGTCGGAACTAGCTTGAAACTTGACATGGAACGTCCAATATGCCCATCAAAAATTTCTTCCAATAAACCCGCACAGTGAGCAGTGAATCAGGCCAACATTGAATGTTTTTCAATTTGTTCCCATATAAATTGAAATTTAACATGGTTAGACTAGATAGTTCCATTGATGGTATGGGAGGGTTTCAATACTTAAGGATGTTTGATGTCCCCGCATAATATTTAAGATCATCCATGTTTTCATCAAAGTTCAATATAATGGATGTCTCAATGTCATCATTTGTTATTGCCATATATATAATATTTTTTGGAACTCTCTTGAAATGTCATGGCACTTCCAATACACCCATCACCAAGGGAATTTTGCATCGACCTCACACAGTGAGTAGTGAATGGGGCCAACATTGAAATTTCTTCAAACTATGCATGTATGCATTGAATTTCGACATGGTTAGACTAGAAACATGCCTTGATGGTATGGGAGGGTTTCAAGACTCAAGGATGTCTGATGTCCCCACATAATCTTTGAGATCATCCATGTTTGCATCAATG
>ML789191.1:25926-36721 GCA_009831015.1 Picea engelmannii
TTGATGATGCTGTCCTCTCTCTCTCGCATGATGTTGCTGAAGAATACCCTTCTTGTTAAGGGGGAGTGTTGAAATATTGTAACTGCAAAGAGTATTCTTATTATTATTGATATATTATTCATAGGATCAATCCCCATTGTGGATTGATCATGTCGATTATTGTAATAAGACCAAATCCCCTTTTGCGGATTGGTCAAAAGACAATTATAATAGGAAGAATAAGAAGTTGGCCCCAACAATTAATAAAGAGACCTAGAAATATAATAAATGTGGGTTTACCCACCCAGTTTGAGAAATCGGCCCTGCCAGTGAAGAGACACTTCACACGTGCCAGACTTGTATAAATAAAGGAGGCTAGCGCCTCACTTAGATACAACTAACTTGCTCAGTTTGAGAGACAAGTTCTGATCTGTTACCGACAAAGGAGAGAGAGTGGCGCATATCTTGGAGAGGACTTTATGTTTTATCATAGAGATCTCTTGGCATTGTATTGGCCATCTATATTAAGGAAGTTTTGTTGGGTTTTCTTTCCCTAGAGGGTTTCCCAGGATAAATGATGTGTCTCTTGTAATTGTGTATTTCTTAGTGATCTTGGATTATGCTATTGTTATCTAATGAAATGCAAACATCTATAATAATGGCTTAAACATGAACACTATTTAGTCATCACCAAATGCTTCACCATCTACATTTCAATTGTAATAACACTCTAACCATTATGGTTGGAGGAATTAATCCACATATTAAAATTCATATTGGTATGGTAGGAGCTCTTCTTCCAAAGCTTTAGAGAGGAGGTGTGAAAGGAATAGTCTCGGAACAATACTAACTAATAAGATTTATTGTGTTTGGATTGATGATTGGTCATGGTGACATTTGAGGACTTGTTTGAGAACCTCATATCAATGAATGCCAACAATTATATGACCATACAGACTTGATCGATCCCTTTGATTACTTGTTTGCAACAACAATATAATTGGATGATTTTTTGATGACATGCCTTGTTGCTCCTTTCACAACGTTTTATGGAAACATCATCTTGTCAAATCACTCTCATTGTTAACATGCTTCTTTTCAATCTATTGTTTTTTGGAGACTATTCTTTTTTTTTTGACAACATGGATGGATTTTGAGCTCTCATTTTTGTTGCCTATACATATGCTCTTGTTTATTCATTATTTTATGAAGAAGATTCAATGAAGGTGCTTTAGATGTTATAGCACCACAAATAGACTCTTCATAGAGAGCATGTTTATACCTCAACATGGTTAGGTTTTGGTTGTCAACATTGGTTATTTTTTGTATCTCTATCAAGTAAAATTATGGGGGCATGTTGGAATGTAACTTTACTTAGTCCCTCCAGGGAGGATGCTATTGTATGTAAATCCAACTTATTGAAAATTTGGATAGCATTGGTGGTTAGTTGGATGGGATTTATAGTCCCATATTTGAAAATTTGGGTGAAACTAACTAAAAATTTAAGCCTATATATTTTTTCTATGGAAAAATTCCTCAAGGAACCCTCCAAATACTTCCTCTCATTTTGTCAATGGTGCCTAGGGTAAATTTCGCCGACATGCAACATGTACTCCTAACCAAGGGGACTCTACTAAACTTGAATTTACTTGGTCCCTCCACGGTCCACAGAGGTTATTATTGTATTTAAATCCAACTTATTGAAAATTTGGACAACATTGGTGGTTAGTAGAATGGGATTTATAGTCCCATATTTGAAAATTTGGGTGAAACTAACTAAAAACTTAAACCTGTATATTTTTGCTATGGAAAAATTTCTCTCCAAATACTTCCTCACATTTTGTCAATGGTGCCTAGGATAAATTTCGCCGACATACAACATGTACTCCTAACCCAAGGGGACTCTACTAAACTTGAACCCATGTTCTCTTAGTGGTCTGCACAGTGAAACTAGTTGATTCAAATTGATTGAACTAACCCACTTGACTAACTTAAACATATATATTCAAATCCTTGGCCCCATTTTTACAACATCAATATTTTAAGATATATTGAGCTTATTATTTGAAAGTGAAGTTTTCTTAGTTTCTTTAATATAACCTTGAGTTCCTTTGTGTATCGGGTAAGATTTGTTTGTTGTGTTATTGCTTCTTAGGTTTATTATGCAACAATGTTTATGGATGTCCAATAGCACTATTATTACATAATTTGCTTTCCTCTTGAAAACTTTTGTGTTTCTATGTTTAAAATTGAAAGTCATTTTTTAATACCATTGGATTGTTTTTTTTTACTACGAAAATCAACAATTAGTCGGACACGTTCTCACGTGATGACACGTGGTCGTGTTATCCAATTGCTACCACTATAACCCCATGCATACCAATGTGGCCCCTCACGCAACACACAAGGCTAGTCAAGGGTTTCGAACTGGTAACTTCACAGTACATTCCATCACTGACTATTCTACACCCTAGAGCCAATACCATTGGATTCTTATATGTTATTCAATTTCAAATTAAAACTGTAAGTGAATTATTTAGAAAGGTAAAGATTCACTTTTAAAACAAAAATATATAGTTTGTGTTAATTAAAAAATAAATTTAATTGAATGTTTAACTCTATTAGTTTTTATTTAGTGTCAAAATTATTTTTCTACATTACTACTACTATACTACTAAGAAATTTTTTTCACGATGCACCTTTCTTTATTTAATATTTTAAATATTTTAAAGTTTATAACCCTTTTAAAGTTTCACTACACATTTAATCATTTTTGAAACTAGAACATATATTGTTGTTGATGTTTCATTCAATTAAAATTGTTGTTTTTTTAATCACTATTTAAATTTAAAATTAAACTTTCCATATTTGAAATATATATTTTATTTATTTTTTCATATTTTTATTACTTATTGTTAACATGGAATAATATCAATTTAACATTTTCCACATATCCACTAAAGTATAAGGGTAAATATTTGAAATAGATTTTTTTATGAATTGCGTTGATGTGTCAGCTGATCGTATATTTCTCCCACCCACAACCTGGAATGAGTGGCCTCGACCTATTAAGTCCACCTCTGTTTTGACAGGACCTGAAACCCCTCCCTCTGTATCTAACGCTGGCAATGGACCTTGTGCTAGGTATATACGAGACCTCCTAAGAATCTCGTCTTTCACAATTTATCACTTAATGCAAATAAGTCATAATGTCATTTTAACACTTATGTGTTAAGCTAGGTACATATTGTGTTGTCTTTTGGTAATAATTTCTTGCAAATTTAATAATAATTTATTTAAGATGATTTAGTGAAGTAATTTCAAACTCATTCTTTATATACTATTTTTCAAAATTTATTAACTTCTCCTAAATAATGTGGTGACAACCATCTTAATTGTTGAGTTGGATTTAATGTGTAGTATAAAATGATGTGACACGATGTTGTAAATCTATTTTTAAGTATTTTGACAGACTGAATTATTAAAAAAAACTAATAAAAAAGGGTTAATAATCTAGTTTACAAGATATTAAAAAAATGATGTCCTTACTTTTTTTTCCAAGAAAAAAATAACTCAAGATTATATTAGAAATATAATTTCGTTTACAACTCTAGCTCCTACGAGCTAATTTTCAGGGAGAAAACAGGTCAGCTAATTTTCAGGGAGAAACAGGTCGCTCTTTTACAATGAACAGAGTCCAAAAAAGTCTCAGAACCATAATAGAAACAGCCCCACCTAGAGCAATAACCACGCTGTCGCCGAGAAGGATAAGATGCCTGAGCAAACAGTCCAGAAATAGCAATATTCTGTTCCTTCATCGCAGAGAGCTGGAGCCAAATCAATCAAAATCGGAGCAAAATGGACGCAAATCCACTTCATTCGAACAGGTTGATGTAGGTAATGGGGCTATCGATCCCATTTAAGCAGTGGAACACCGATAAACGCCCAGCTTTCTCACCAAGGGCTCTTTTTGAAAGAACATCGGCCTCTTTATTGTGGATCCTGGAGAAATGACGGAAGTTGATGTCCCTGAAAAGCTTGGCGAGGTTAAGCGTTTTGTCTTTCCAACCTTCAATCTGGATCGAATGTAACTTGCTCTTTTGGTTAATCCAGTCAATAATGACACGCGAGTCACCATAAACTTGAAGGTGGTCTAAAGTCCAAAGAGAAGCTAAAGCGAGGGTTGTCCACAAACCCAAGAGCTCCGCTTTAGTATTCGAGCCCTCTCCGCAATTTAAAAACCACTTCGTGACTTTGTTTGGAAGAGTTTTGAAGAAACCCCCTGCCCCACAACAATGTCCCGAAGCCACCGCTGCTCCGTCAAAACATGCCAGCGTTGAGCCAGCAGTCAAAGGGAGCTCACACACCATGGGGGGTTGAGAACTGATTGAGGAGGGCTGCCAGAAGAAAGAGGCCTGAATCCTGTGTACAACCGCCAACACTGAGGGGGAACGGTCTTCAAAGACTGCTTTATTCCGCGCTGTCCAGATCTGCCAGCAAGTATGTGCAACCAGGCTCGGGGAAGATGCCTTTTGGGAGATCCAAGTAGAAAAACAAGCCGAGAGAGAGAGCCCTCTCCAGTCACACGAAAGAGAGAAGGACTTGATTAAATGTTTCCAGACCTCCCTTGGGAATTCACAATGAACCAAGAGGTGATTTACATCCTCGGACGCAAGTTTGCAAAGAGTGCAGAAACCAGGGCCCTCCCATCCTCTACGTCTGAGCGCCTCCCAGGTCAGAATTTTGCCTCTGCCCGCGAGCCAAGTGAAGAGCTTCAGCTTGAGCGGGATCTTCCAATGCCAGATTTGACGGATCCACGAGCTATCAACTTCGAGCCTCAGCTGATGAAGGCAGGCGGAGTAAATGTTTTTCACTGCGGTAGATCCTGTAGCATCACCGCCAGCCCACAAAATAAAATCAGGATTTTCTGTGAGTGTGATCCCAGAGCTTTTAAGGGCCGTAGTGTAACAATTCCACTCACATGCAATCGGACCATCCAGCAATAAGGAGCCGCTATCTTTCCAGTCGTCCAGGAGGGGAAAGTCAATCGAGGTGGCTTTAATTTGAGCAAGAGAAAATAACCCCCGGGCCTCCAGTTGCTCGCGCAAAGAGGAAGAAAGGAGCGATTGGTCTCCCATTCCCAAAATCATATCTCGGCCAATGAGTATATTGGATCCAGACCCCAGCTTCCAACGTAACCAATGTAACATAACCCGAGAGGACGCTATCATCCCCTTCCAGAAGGGAGACGCCCAAGATTGATAGTAAGATGGATTTCTGATGTAATCGATGAGAGAAAAGGAACCCAGATACTTAGCCTTGATAAGATGACTCCATATGTTGTTGTGGGAGAGCGCTCTCCAGAAAGAGCTGGCTAGGAGAGCTTGATTAAAAATAGAGAGAATTTTAAAACCCCAACCCCCTGCCATCCTGGGTTTAGACAGCTCTTGCCAAGAGCTCAAATGAAATCTGCGTTTTCCAGCTGTATCACTCCACAGAAAATTGAAAGTCAGCCTTCGGAGGGTCAAAACAATCTTTGAAGGAATCCGTTCCAACGTCATCCAGTAAACTGCAAGACTCTCCAGAACTGATTTTGCCAGGATAAATCGGCCCCCAAGTGACAACCATTTAAAGCACCAGAAGCTAATTTTTTTTTCGAAAAGAGCCACAAGCCACTGCCAGTCACATGGTGTAGAGGACCCCAACTGAAGGTGGAAGCCAAGATAGGAGAATCCTCCGCTTAGAATGATAAAAGGGAGGGGAATGGAGTCCTTTAGGGAAAGTAGTTCGGTATCGGAGATGCCCCAATAGTGTACTGTTGATTTTGCAAAATTAAGGGCCAAACCTGAAGCTTTACAGAAGAGCTGGAGAGAGTCCTGCAAGGCCTGCCAATCCCCCTGGTCAGCGCTCAGAAATATAAGAACGTCATCAACAAACATCAAGTGGACTAGTCTGAAACGGTTGGAGAAGTTTAATCCCTTGAGAAGATGTTCTTCGATCCTTTTAGATAAAAGGAGACTAAGCCCTTCCATGACAAGGATAAATAAATAGGGAGACAGCAGGCATCCCTGTCGGAGGCCCCTTCCACTTTTGAAGAAACTAGAGGGCTCTCCGTTGATTAGTACTGCCAAATTGGCGCTGGTAACACATGAAAGTATCCAGTTGCTGAACTGTATACCGCAGCCCACAAAGTGCAAGATTAATTTAAGGAACTCCCAATCGACATTGTCAAAGGCTTTCCTGATATCCAGCTTTAAGACCAGTGCCTTTAGGTTCTTTTGTTTTATGCTATGGATTCCTTCATGTGTTGTTGCTATAGAATCCTGTATTCTGCGGCCTTTAAGAAATCCTAATTGCTGCGCTGAGATGCGCTTTTGGAGGAAGGGCTTTAATCTGCTAGAAATTACTTTGGCGATGAGCTTGTAGGCAAGGTTGCATAAAGATATAGGCCGGTAGTCGCTGAAAGTGAAAGAGTTTTGCTGTTTAGGGATCAAGACCAAAAAAGTTGAGTTAAGACTCCCCATAACCTTACCTTTGATTCTTGAATCTTCAACCAGCTGGAGAAGGTCCTCTCCCACAAGATCGAAGAAGTGGAGAAAGAACTCCGACATCCAACCGTCGGGCCCCAGACTCCTTTCCTTTTTAAACTTCTGAAGGATGGATTTTATCTCCGGCAAGGTGACAGGTTTATAAAGTGCAACAACCTCCTCTTCAGAAAAGTAAGAAGGGAATAGACTGGCCGCAAAGCATTTTTCCGGGAGATTAAGAACAAGAGGCTCGCTAAGTAGATTTTTGAAATGTTCGACCGCAGCATCCTTTATTGAATCTTGGCCACGGACTACATCCCCACTGTCATTCCTGATTGACCAAATGCTTTTCCTTAGTCGGTTAAAACTAGCAACATGGTGGAAAAATTTCGTATTAGAATCCCCACTTTTAAGCCAAGTGGCCCGGCTGCGGAGCCTCCAAGCTTCCTCTTGTGCACGAAGGATGGTATTTCTAGATCACTCAAGAGTCTTTAGTCTGTCCGTCTCCTCAGCAGTAAGTCTGGAGGAGGTCGAAAATTTAATTGCTTGACTGATTTCGGCCTCCAGCGCTACTAGTCGGGCCTTTTCCGAATTTGATTTTGCATGGAACCACGATTTGGACCTGGCCTTTAAGTATTGTAGTTTCCAAACAAGTCGACGCTGGGCATTTGTCTCCGAGAGAAATCTGGGGTCTCTCCAAACTGAAGCGACCATATCAATGTATTCAGCCTCCGTGAGCCAATTGTGGTTAAACTTGAACGGAGGAGAGAGATGACGATCTGGAGATCTCAGTTGGAGATAAATGGGAGCGTGGTCTGAGAAAAACGGGTGATCGACCCACGAGGCAGGCAAATCCGAAGATGTCAGATATTCTTCGGCAACGAAGAATCTATCAAGCCTCCTGCAGATGGCGTCAGTCCCAGAGCGGCCATTCCGCCAAGTAGGTGCCAACTGTGCTGGTAGGATATCCGTTAGCTTGTTTGATGCAAATATATTCCTGAAATAGGCCTCAGTCGCCCCCGGCACAAATCCACCACCCCAGTTTTCTTCAGCAGAAAAAATAAGATTGAGGTCCCCACCCGCAATGAGATAGGGAATGGAGAGTATTCCACTATCTGCCAGGTGCGACCAAAATTGCTTTCGGTTTGAACAAGGGCCATAAATATTTAGAAAAGCAATGTCGCGAGAAGTAGCCAGGTAGCAGCCTCTGCACAGGATACCACCAACTGTTAAAGAAGGCCTCAGATCAAAAGTATTGGGGTCCCAAGCCACTAGTAGCCCACCTGAACTACTAATGGAGCTAACGGCCACCGAGTACCAGTCTGGTCTAAAAAGAAACACAAAATCTCTGGATCTCTGGGCATCCGTAAGCGTTTCTTGCAGAAAAATAATATCAGGCTTGGACTTCTCTAGGAGTCTTCTGAATGAGGCAGCCTTGAGGGTGCCTCCAATCCCTCGGATATTCAGAGAGAGAACTAACATTATTTAGACCGAGCCAAGGCTTTCAGTGCTCTAAGTGCCTTGCCTTCCAGAGGAGGGAGATAAGAAGCGTTTTTTCCAGGGTTCTGGAGCTCCTTTTGTTTTCTGGAGCTTCTCGTCTGAAGCGGGGAAAGTTCAGTGCCTATACCTCTCGACCAAGTATAGGCTTTTTCAGAATTTCCTGGGCCAAGTGAGCAGGAACCACCTGCCTCATCCCCAGGGCGTATTAGTTCTTTGCCTCAGTAAATAGGAAGTTGAGGATCAAAAGCTGATAAAGGGGGAGGAGGGCCCGAGGAGGCCAAATTTTCCAGCAGGTTCGGGTCCACTTCATCTGACTGGCCAAAACCTGGGATCACCGAAGGAAGTGTCTCAGGTCCCTCAGTCAAGGGTTGAGAGAGAGGCTGTGAGGTCGTTGAAGTTGGGGAAAGGACCGGCCCGGCTGGAGATGACGGGCACAAGTTTTCCTGAGAAGGGGGTAGATCAGCAGAATTACGAGAGAGCCAGTGGAAGTTAAGGACAGAGGTCTTTTCTGAAACTGAGAGAGAGGAGAAAAGGGAGGGACAGACCTGGCTGAATTTGTTAAGGGGGGAGTCATCCTGTCATGATGTCCTTACTTTGATAGTGTAGATGTCCTTGCTTTGAATTGATTCGAATATATTCATATAACATTTACTAATTATATAAAAAAGACTAACAATCAAATCTACACGATATTAAAAAAAAACAATGTCCTTGTTTTTAATTGGCTTAACATTTTTATAATCCACAATTGCTTAGTTTTAAATATTATTTCTTTAGTATTTTGATGTAACAAATTTAAAAAAAAAAATTAAAAAAAATAGAAAACTAACAATCTAATTCACAAGATATTACAAAAATGGTGTCCATGCTTTGAAATCATAGATTTCCTTACATTGAATTGCTTAGAATATGAGCACATAGCATTTTTATAATCCGTTTGGTGCAAAATTCTTGGTTAAACATTTGGTTTGCATTACAAAGTCTTGGATTCAAATTAATACCCACCTCCCTTTTTTAATTCATGCATAGTGTTATTTCTACATGAATTAGCTCTTTTGCAAAAATCTTAAATATATTTTTTAGATTTGAGTCATAAAATTTTAATTTAGTATATTGGTGAAGTTATTTTGATTGAAGATTGAACTTTCTAAAGTCTAATATTGATCTGTTTTTTTTTATTATGTTCTCATGATTGGAGATCAATTAAAAATGATTATGTTCTTATGATATTGGGTCCATTTGTTGATTAATTTTGCATGAAATAAGATTATTAAACATTCTTTATTATCTCTAATAATTATATACAAAGTAAGAATTTAATGAATATTTTTTACAAACTGTATAGAATTTCTAAACAATGATTATGTTTCTATGATATGGGCCCATTTTTTTTTTTACTAATTTTGAATGAAAATAGGATTATTAAACATTTTTTTAGAATCTAACGAATGAAAATTTAACGAATATTTTTTAGAATCTACTTAGTATTATTTTACATAAAAATAAGATCATTAAACATTTTTTATTATCTCTAACATTTAGATACAAAGTAAAAATTTAATGAATATTTTTTAAAATCTCCTTAGTATTATTTTGCATGGAAATAAGATTATTAAACATTTTTTATTATTATCTGTAATCTTTAGATACAAAATAAGAATTTTCGTGAATATTTTTAAAAATCTGGTTAATATTATTTTGAATGAAAACAAAATTTAGAATTTCCAAAAAAATGATTATGTTCCCATAAAATTGAATATTTTTAAAAATCTGGTTAATATTATTTTGAATGAAAACAAAATTTAGAATTTCCAAAAAAATGATTATGTTCCCATAAAATTGATATCTATCGATTTCTTGACTAATTTTGATTATTAAACATTTTATTATTATCTCTAACCTTTACATACAAACTAAGAATTTAATGAATTTTTTTAAAATATGTTTAGTATTATTTTGTATAAAAATGGGATTATCCCTTTCTTGACTAATTTTGAATGAAAATAGGATTATTAAACAATTTTTTTATTTTCTCTAACCTTTAGATACAAACTAAGAATTTAATGAATATTTTTTAAAATCTGTTTAGTATTATTTTGCATAAAAATAAGATTATTAAACATTTTTTATTATCTCTAACATTTGCATACAAAGTAAGAATTTAATTATATTTTTTTAAATCTGCTTAGTATTATGTTGAATGAAAATAGGATTATTAAACATTTTTTTATTATCTCTAACCTTTACATATAAAATAAGAGATCTCCCTTTTGGAGCTTAATCAATATATCTTTTTTGGAGCATTTATGGTGTTAAGGGTTCTTTCTTTGTGGATGGATGTTGAAGTATTGAAGCTTTTCCTACTAGGTTTTATTTTGGTGCATGAAGATTAATGGTGGAGTTCTTCATTAGGGTTTGTCCTCATTCTTCCTTTGATTTGGTGAGTATTTGATATCATGCTTTGTTTTTCCTTGTGGTTGAAGTATTAAGTATTTTCAAGTCATAGTTTTATTTTGATGGTGAAGGTTATTCATGTGGGGAAACACTTCATGCAGACCTTGAATCCCTTGAATCCATTGTTAATCTTGATTGGGTGAGGGATTACTTCAATCCTATGGTGCTAATCACTAGTCAGATTTACCATTTGATTCACTTTGACTCCATTTCCCTAGTCAGATTTGGCATTGATCTTAATTTCCTCATCACTTATTCTAAAAAACCCTAAAAACTCCAACCCCCATTTTACTAAGGCTACTCTCAACATCACCTTGTGATTCATTTCTTGGTCT
>ML789191.1:72462-87916 GCA_009831015.1 Picea engelmannii
GCTTGGTGACCAGAAGTGACAGTGTTACCCACAAGCATTTCACGGAGATGAGAAGGTTGGCTTGTGATGAGACCCCCTTTCTCTTGACTATGCCACCAAGAGCCACTACCCTGGTTTGGTGACTAGATAGATCGTAGTGTCATACCGCTACATGCACATGGTCCTAATAGGCCGGCTCATGATGAGACCTCCCATCCACCAACTAATACCTTGAGTGTTTATTTATCTTATGGGTTCCCTTTTCTTACTGAGAAGCCTTTTACTTCTTTCTAGGGAATCCCTGGGTGAAGCATCCCAAAGGTTTCATTTTGGCTTTTAATTCTTCCCAACTACTTTTACCCTCTGGGCCTTTAGTCCCTTCTTCCCACAAGGCAAGGTACAACCCTTCCTAGTGTGGCAAACCGAATGCCCGAACAAAGGTAGGGGGGGAATGAGAGGGGTAAAGATGGAAAGTGGTAATTATGGATGGAATGGACGATGACCTTTCATACACCCACCCAATGGCAACCCATCCTAAAGGGAGATCAACTTACTAGGGAATCATGTCACCCTCCCAAGTATGAGCAAGTTAAAGAGCATAATTTCCAAACAATCGTTATGAAATGAAGGAGAATTTCGTGCAACATATTCAAGTGCTTCAATAATTAGAGTGACACATACCATGATACCCAAACTCATTACCTCATGGAGAAAGACTTACTGCCACTTCAAGACCAAGTTGGTGGGATGGATATTGTTGTTGTTGATAGATGGGTTGCACTAAAGAAACGATGGGCCCTCTGGGGCCATGCTCAAGTCATTCGGCTCTCGACACTCCATGTCTAGGACCTATGGGCCTCGAGACATGATCTCCTTAGTTATCCCTAGGATAGGGGATAACAGTGGGAATATCACCATGAAAATGTCTCTCAATAGTAGACAACAATACAAGAGTGCATGCATTTCACTGCAAATGATGCTCCTAATTCTCTCATCAATACATTAAGTCTCAAAAATGTGATAACATAATATCTAAGTAATCTTAGTCAAGTATGAGGGAATAAACTAATTGTGTAGCAAACCACACCTCCTTTTCCATTGACTTTCCATCCTAATACACAATTAAGTATGGTGCCTCTTATTAATAGAATATAGGAGTGATTATATTTGACAAAGTCAACTAGGCTCACATGAGGCATTGATCTCATTTTTTGATCTTTACACAATTATCCTTTTATCATTTAAGAGTTACCTTTTAATATTTATGTGGCATCATATGAATATTTCATAAACATCATAAATATTATATTTCAACAATCCTCCTCAATATTTATTGAGAATAATTCTATCTAGATCCAAATGTATTTCCATTTGAGGGAATATAATGCTTCTCTTTGAGGAGCCACAACATTGTTTATATGTCCATTTTTTGAGGTCTTACAATGGACCATTTTCCATTCTCATTGTGATTACAATACATCACACATAGACTTGTAAATTGCTCAAATGCTTATTTTCTGGCAATTGCTCATTCATGAGGATTATAAAACATCTCTCTTAGTCCATAATACATGCCCTCATGCTTATTTGGTGCCAAAACACATGCACAACTTTTGGGTCTTTACAAACACATGTCCACTTATTAGGTATTTCAAGTCATGTGCCAACAATCACATTAGGGATACGATATGAGACAACAATCACATTGAAGGATACAAAATAAGAGAGAAAGTCATGATGACAAACCCATTGGGTGCACACAATGTGGGGGGAGTGGGTTGCTTTGATTAGGAGTGGAACCTACCAAGGAGAAAGAGCGTTATGCACTTGGAGGAGGTCACTTAGCCCTAAGAACATGGGACCATGTGGCATACACCTTGGAGGTTGGACACTTGACTTGAGGATGCTTTGGTTGAGGAGCATACTTCATGGAGGTTGGTTGTGGACCTAGACACATATGTTGAGGACAATCATTGGAACATAGTAACCACAATAGCACACATGTCAAGGAGCATTCGACATAGGAGGACACTTGGCACACAACTAGAGGATGAATTCCTTGCATGAGGACACTTGGACAATGAGCCACTATGGAAGAGGTAGTATTGGGATAACAACTTGTGGGAGAGTGCACCATCTTGGGGTAGGGGATTTGTAAATCATATTTGTATGACTCATGTTATCATTGTATTATACAATGCTCCTTGCAGGGTTTCCTTGTTGGTTATTTGTATGGACCTAAATCCATGTTTTATATTGACCTCCCTCACGTATTCTATAGAAAGGGAGGAGATAACCTTTTTTATTATGAACCATCATTGTACTCTTTATTCTATCTTTGTAATTGTCTTGGACAAGTATTGTAGGGAGAGAGTCTTAGGGTTTATAATGTAAACCCTAGGAGAAAACATGAAAAACAAAGAGAGCACTTGGATGTTCTTAAAGAGATTGCTCTTATTATATGCAAATGCAAGAGGACTTTAGGGTTTGTGGTATGTAAGGAAATTTTAAAGGAGAACATAGCGTTGGAGGAGATGATGCCTTATCTTGTAGAGGATGTGGCTCTTGTTGTGAAGCAAGAGGAGGAAACACTGAGTTTCCAAACCTTAGAGAAGACATGAAGAGAAGAGTTGATGCCTTATATTTCAACATTATATACATGGAGGCTAGGGAAAGTTCGTGTTGAGTCTAGCTTGAATACTTTTGAGCTTGGCATGATGCCTTGCTTGGAATAAGACTTGTTCATTGTACTCATGTTCCAAATAGGTCTTGTTTCTTGTGTTGATACAAGAGTTGAAGATCTAAGGATTGAGGACTCAAAACCTAGGATAAACATGTAGACTTGGAGGATATCTCTAGAGTTGTTTTGTGCAAGGGTTTGTGAACCCTAAGGAAGACAAAAGCACTTGTGTGGAGACCTTGAGCATGGTGAAATGATTTGCTTAGAGAACTTGGAGCTTGACGTTATGTCATGCTTGATGGATCTCGGTGGGATGCCTTGCTTGTCCAATTGTTTTCATGTGATATGATGATGTACTTGGAGGTACATTTGTGTGATGCGAGTGTTGGAGCGATAAACTTTAGTTGGGTGTGATTCCTATCTAGGACGGGTTTGTGGCTAGGTTTTTTTATGGTTTCTCCAGCTAGGGTTTGGAGAGCTTAACTTGTACCAACTTATGATATTTTGTTTGCATAGTTTACATGTACTTCATCTTCTATATATAAATGAAGTGTTTCAACAGTCAAAAAATTATGTACTTGCAATGTTGATTTTCAACTTATGTTATCTTCTTGATTGAGTAGACTCTAGCACTTGTTGTGGATGTTGATTTGACATAAAATAGACATGAATTGGTTAAGTGATTCAACACATATCTAGATAAAGGGGTAGATTTATTGTTGTTATAATTTGTTGTAGTAAGGCATTTTAGATATATTATATGCTTGGAAAGTGTGTTCTAAGTGTTGTAGCTTTGTGGTATTGAAGTACAATTGATTGGTATTTTGTAATGTACCTAGGGAGGATAATATGGGGAATATGGGGTACCTAGTGAGGATAATAAGGGGATAATGAATGCAATGTGGCCATAATATTGGAATAGGCCCACTATATAATTAAAAGGAAATAATATGTCTACTATGTAATTAGTAGGAAATAATATAATAATAAGGGGTAGATGTCATAAGACCCCTAAGAATAGTCATGAGAAAGTATAAATACACATGAGTATCATTGTATTGGATAGGTGTTAGATTGCATTGTCTTGTAGCAAGCATGGCTTGTGGAGTGATTCATTCCATAAGGAGTATTTGATGATGTTAACCTAAGACTCACTCCCTAAGATATATTTGGTGTTTAAGGTTTATTTCTGAAGTTTTATGGTGGGTTCTTTGTTATATCTTTGAAGTTTTACTACAAGTGGTATCTGAGCTATTTTTTGGGCATGAAGTGGGAGAATTTTTGGGCACAAAGTGGAAGGATTTTTTTTTCTTTTTTTTCATATTTTTGACGAAAAAAGGAGGACGAAAATATTCAGGTCGATTTCTCAAATTTTATGTTAGAATTTGCAGAAACCAACCACATATTTGATTTCCTCTTGAAAACATACCCAATTTCAAAAAAAAAATGTCCAAAATGAAGTCCAGGAAGTGGAGATATTGTCAATTCAAAAGATACATTTTTGGTTATTTTCAATGACAACCACAAATTTCATAGATTGGATATCTTTATAACATAGTAAACACATTTCAATCAAAACAGTACCATTAGATCCAAAAAATTTGTGACATTTCATAATTGGGGTCATAATAGCCAATATGAGAAGTATAGCGGAAGTTATGATCATTTTTCAATTTTGTCCTCAAACCCTAACTACATAAAGGAGCTTTGTTGCAATGTAAGTGATTTTTCTTTAAAATTGTAGTCCTATTTTTTTGTTATAGCAAGCAAGATGCATTCTACAGGAAAAGATGATGGTCCTAGTATTGAAGAGTACATAAAAGAGATGAAGCCTTCTTGGGGTATGTTTTGGAGAGTGGTTCTCCCTCTTCAATCATATGGTGATGCAACCATTTGGTGGAGTTTTCTTAACCATGGCAAGGTGACGACACTTTCTTATGAAACATATAAAAAAAAAATTAGATAGATGGTCTCATGTTGTGAAAAAGGATAACAAGAACACTGGGATTTATTTTCATATGACAAAATTATATTACAGGTTCATGGATATATTCAGCAAGAGAAGATGATTGTTTATATTAACCCTAGTTGCTAGCATAATTTTATCAATGTTAATTTGGCTAAAATATTACAAGTATCTGCAAAGAATATTCAAATCACATAGGTTGAAGGTGAAAATGTTCAATTTTTTAAAGATTTGAAGATTACAATGGATAAATGTGTTGCATTTTGAGATTTATGCTATGGATATGAATGATGTGGATCTTGTTCTTGGATATTCTTGGATGGAATCAATTGGTATAGTTGATATTAATGTGCAAAAGAAGTTTATGAATCTATGGTACAAGAAAAAGAAAATTACATTACGAAATATTTTTCTTACTAAACAAGAAGGGCCTAAGAAGGCACATGAAGAACTATTTGCCAAGAAACGAATTGTAGTACCTAATGACACATAAGATGAAGATTCCAAGGTTGAATCAGAAGAAGAGCCTCTAGAAGCAACTGAAGAAAATCCAAAGGAAGGGCATAAACATGAAGAAGAATCTACAAAACCACATGTTGAAGAGTCAAAGATAGAAGAATCGAGAGTTAAGGTTGTTGTATATCACCACCCACACCACAAAGAAATAAAAACATCAAGACAATGGCATGAGCATCAACAAACTTACTATGGATCAACATGGAACCATAGAGGAAACTTGTATGGAGGCACATGGAGGACTAAAGAAAATGCATGGAGATATTAGAGTAGTGCAACAAAGACATGGATCCCAAGAAGAAATAAAAATCAAGATGGAGGAAAGACCACAGTGGGAACCCGTGTCCAGATTTCACTAGGATGGATGGATGCTTGTGCATGGTACCAATTGAATACATTGCTCAATAGGTCATATTATATGGCTTCTTTCCATGTTTCGAGGATGAAACGTGCCAAGGGGAATGGAATGGAATGTACATAGGGATGACAATATGGGATACCTAGGGAGGTACCTAAGGGGATAATGAATGTAATGTGGCCATAATATTGGAATAGGCCCACTATATAATTAAAAGGAAATAATATGCCCACTATGTAATTAATAGGAAATAATTTATTCGTGAGAAAGTATAAATACACATGAGTATCATTGTATTGGATAGGTGTTGGATTGTATTGTCTTGTAGCAAGCATGGATTCTGGAGTGATTCCTTCTATAAAGAGTATTTGATGGTGTTACCCAACCTTGATGTGTACTTAGACTCAACCAATGATTACGTTGGTAATGGAGTGACATGGTTGAGATGGTGTGGTTAACACCTCACGTGACAAGAGATAAATCAATAACAAAAATTCAAATAATGTGATTTTTTCTTTTAATGGAGACCAAGGAAGAGATTAAAAAATGTTTATAAACATAAGAGGCACTTTAAATGTATTTTCATATATGTGAGAAGGGGGTTAGGGATACAAAAAGAGTCGCCTAGTTAACAAGGGTGTATCCCTTATCAACGTGCGACCCATAAAAAGTGACATATTGTTTGTTATAAAAGAGCATGGCCCTCACAACCTATTTGGAGCAAGTGCACATCCTCACATGGGTACACAATGTTTGTTTTAGATAGTCCCATGGTGAGCTTGTTATAAGCGCTCACCTATGCAACTTATGATACATCCTACATAATACTTGTTGTGAGGGGTTGCTTACATAGCTTATGGTGCAATTTGGATAGGGCTTGTGAGCAGAGCCACCTATGCATCATGTGATGTAAGATTATGTAGGCTTGTTTTGAGTAGGTAGACAAGTGTGACAAAAAAGAATTTACTATAGGGTATGATGTGTAAGTCCAAATGTTCTAGGGTGGCAAGTTTATGTAACTTATGGTAGTTGGTAGCACACGTATGAACGAGCCTATTATAAATAATAATAATAATAATAATCTAAGTTAATAACAAATAATAATGATAATAATAGTAGTCTAAGTTAATAACAAGTTACAATGGTTTTTTTTAATTGAAACAATAGTGTATAAACAATTAAAAACCTTTTAAAAATAAAACCTTAGATTATATAAATAGGTTGTTGAGAGAAAGAAACATTATCCTGCCCACTCAAGTTCAAATCTCACTTGTGACATGTTCGCTCTTCATAAGCCAATTGTTGATTGAGGCTCCTCATGCGCCATGAGGAATATCTCACTCAGGTTGGAGGGTGGGGTGCATTGTTGCTTGTAAAAAGAAAGGTTATACAATTTATTGATACTATTATTGAAAGATGTGTCTTAATACTTTGACTATCAAGCATTGTAAGAGACCCGGATCAAGAAAACTTAAAATGATTTGCTCAATGCTCTAATATGAAATGTACCCACTGCCCGGGTACTTCTAAATTCGCCCTCTTGGGATGATTTGAATTTTCTGATACCAATTAATTAACGAAGAAGTATGAAATAGACACATGAAACAAGATTCTTGCTAACTGTAAAATAAAATATTAGTATGCCATGCACAACTATAACCGGCTAGCAGGTATAGCATAAACACGTCATATCTCAAAGATAATAATTAATACACAGCGGAAATAAATATACAAGCAGAGAAAAACCATTACAGAGAACACTTATCTTTAACAAAACCAATCAACAACTGGTTGCAGACCAAGGACATTCCACCCTATTATCCCCATTT
The DNA here is from genome assembly GCA_009831015.1 of Picea engelmannii. NCBI lineage: Eukaryota > Viridiplantae > Streptophyta > Pinopsida > Pinales > Pinaceae > Picea > Picea engelmannii. The sequence continues at coordinate 79,791 of ML789191.1, forward strand.
TGTGGATAACTAAGGAGATGATGTCTCGAGGCCCTCAGGTTGCAGATATGGAGTGTTGATAGACTACATAACCAACAGTCCCCTTTGCACAGATGGAAAACCAACTGACCACCACAGATGGTCATAGGTTTACAGATGGCATCCACCACACCAGTTGGCTTTCGAAAGGCAGTGAGCCTTGCTCCATGAGGTACAAGCCAGTATTATGGTGAGCATCATTTCAATATCTAAGCCATTTGATTATGTTTTATCTTAGATTGCTCTAGATTTCATGATATGTGCTTGGATATTATGCCTTTTGCCTTGCTTCACCTTGGTGGTTGAAATTGTGTCCTAGTAAGTGCTCTTCTTTGGGAATGGGCTTGCTACTAGAAAATCCCTTAATGAGCCATCGTATCGTTCTTGAACATACTTACCATTTCCCATCATTATTCCCCTCCATGTCCTTATCTCTTGGGATTTTAGGGTGTATTGACCCAAGAAGGGGTTGTCCATCATTCTATGGGAAGAAGGGGCTAGGTTGGTGTTTGGGTAAAAGATAAAATCCTATATAAACCTTCCAGATGCTTCACCTAGGGATCACCCAAGAAAGCAATGAAATGCTTATCTTTCAATAAAAGGGGACCCGCAATGTAATAAAAATGCTTAAAAGGTTAGTTGAAGGATAGGAGGCCACATCACGAGCCAACCTATGATGTCCATGGATATCTAGTGGTATGACATTGTCATCATCTCGTCACCAAACCAGGGCAGTGACTCTCAGTTGCATGGTTGAGAGAAAGGGGGTCTCATCATGAGCCAACCTTCTCATTTCCATTAGGTATTTGTGGGTGACATTTCCACCACCTAATCACCACACCAGGGCAGTGACCTTAAATCTCTCCTTATGCTATTATGAAAGAAAATATAAAGAAAGAAAGATAAAAGGAAAATGATGGGCTTGGAAAAAGTGCATTGCGGACGAAGGTACCACACACCCTCTACAAAGGCACCCATGAATGAGACACTACGACCCCTTGTATGTCATGAGCCCTATGCCCATTGATTATTGACCCCATCCACCTCATACACTTTACATGGCTTAGAGAGGGACCTCTTGGAGGCTCTCCTTGACCTAGGGTAGGATCTACCCAATAGGACACCTCGTTAACCCTCCCATACTTAAGCTTGACAAGTCACATAATGTCTTTGAGTTATTAATTGTTTGATATGATGATCTTTGATGCACATGCTTGGATGGCTTATTTATTGATTGGATTAACTTATCATGATGTTATGACTTGAGATACTTGGAGGGCGTGCTCATTTGTCTTTGCAGGACCTAACTAGTGGTCAGCTTTGGGAGAACAAGCCTAGCTTGGGATTCCATGGGGCTACAAGCCCACAGGTTGGATGCCAAGGGGCTTCATACCCAATGAGAGAGATCAAACTTGGAAGGCCTTAAAGATGACTTGGACAACATAACCTAGCCCCCACATGCCAAACATTTTGCCTAGGAGAAGCAAAATGTCTCTTCTTGAGGCATGACATCACCTAGGGGGGTTAGGGTTTGGTGGTGTGGTTGATGCATAGATGAAATTTTGAGTGAATTTTTTAATATTAGTTTGTTAAGGGGGAAATATTAGGGTTTTTGACCCCTAATCTTGTGTTTTACTCCTTAAATTGTGGACAAGCTATGTTAGCTAAATTTTGTATAAATAGAGATCATAAGATCTCATTTAAAATCATAACTCTCTCTCTTATGAGAGACTTGGTCTGAAATTTTCGGCCCCCTTGGCTCTTTAATATGTTGTGCACTTGTCTTATGGTTATTTTTATGAATGGTTTATGGAGGAGGCCTAGCGCTAGCTTTGGATAATGCTTTCTAGCTCTTGTGGTGATTTATCTTGGCATTTCTCTTGATCTTGGTATGGTTTTCTACTATTATGCTATCATTTTTCAAGTTCAAGTATTTTTGTGCTAGGGGATAGCTGGGAAGTATAAGGGAATACACCCCCACCATAGCCTTCATCATTTTATTGCTTCATCCCATTGATTAAGGGTTTTTTGAGAGAAGTATAAGGGCATACACCCTCTTAGCTTAAACCCTAGCTTAGGGAAACTTGCCTTGGGGAGTAAAAGGGATTACACTCCCAAGGAGGTAGCTTCTCTAATCCCCTTGTGACTCCATTAACCCAATAGTAAAGGCACTAATCATACTCCTTTTGCATTTGGGATATAAAATTGTTTCCTCGGGAAACACAATCTTTGACCTTTTGAAAGTTTTTTTGCTTGAAGTTGATTTATCACATTGAGAGGATTCTTCCCCCACTAGGGCATCCCCTCTCTCCCAACACTCTAATTGTTGTTACAAACTTTAACCTACAGCGATTAGGGCTGCATAACCCTAGCTATTAATACTCTCATAACTCTTAATCTAACCCTAGACCAGCTCTCTAACTTTCCTCATTTACTCCACTAACTAGGGTGCATATTTTGAGGTAGTTATTGACAACTTTTCATGGTTAATTGTGTTGTTGTTTGCCACTGAATGCTACAGCCATAAGGCTGCAATTTTCTGCAGAAAACACTTGTTACAACAACCATCTAATCTATGTCCTTAAGTGCCTTTTTTCAGCCTATGTTCATTGTTAAAATTGATGTTGATTTACTTAACTAGTCTAGATCTTTACACGTTGATTTTAGATGTTTTACTTGTTGATAAAATCTTATATATATAGCTGCAAATTAGGGACAGAATCTTAACTTGCTTATCCGACTAACATATATCATTGCAAGGTGTGTTTTCTTGTGTCTCGGGCAGGTACAATCATCTGAAGAAGTACTATACATGTGGGGCAGCCATTACTTGAATTGCAAGGCATCTCTCCCTACCCTTCATTCCATTTAGACTTGACCTCTAGGAGCTTCATTTTCACTTCCCTCCACCTCCATCTCAATTCCCCTAGGGTCACCGGGATCGCCTCCTTAGAGTAACCGAGTCACCCTTGAAGTGTGGGACCTACATTGAGGTGACATTGGGTGTAGGATTCCCAAGTTGTAGCACTTGTTCCATGGTTGGGTCGAGCTTTTCCCAACCTACAACTTGCACTATAAAATTTTGGCGTCATTGTCGGGGAGGATTTTGAATCCTCTTCATACCCTAACGACACTTTGGTAAGCTATCCCAAAGCTTTTTCCTTAGCTTGCCTGGCGACTCCACCCAAGGGATGTTCCCTTTCCGCCTTATCGACAAAACCTTTCCTACAAAGCTTGTTTGGGGACTCCACCATGCCACCAAAGAAATGTGCAACCAACAAACCCTCTAGGGGTTGTAAAGCACCACCTAGAGGGCCTAGTCCCCCAAAGTCACCCGTCCCTCATAATTGCTCATCTACCTCTCTTAGCCCTCCATCCTCACCTATTATTTCCACACCTTTGCCTTCACCAAGTGTTACTTGGAACCTGCAAAACAAAGAGGCACACAAACCTTTGGACATAACAAAGATCCTTGGATCCCCTCATAAGCTCTCAAAGGACTTCAAAGAATGGCTACCCATTTTTTAGGGGAAGACCTTGTTGAACCATAAGATCACTCGTATCTTTTCCTGTGTAGTGTAGAATCCTGTGACCAACGTGAGGATATCCTGATGAAATTTTTCTCTTACACTTTTGATGGAAAGGCCAAGGATTGGTTTGACAACATTCCCCCGGGTACAATCACAAATTGGAACTTCTTCCAAGAACTTTTCACCAAAATATTCTAGAAAAAGAGAGATTACCAATCCTTATGTAATCAACTCCACAACTGCAAAAGAAAAACAGGAGAATATATAAGGGATTTCAACATGGGTTTAACACCCTCGTAAGATGTTTTCCCTAGGAGTTGAAACTTCCTCTAGCTGCCATTCTCAAGCTATATATATCAACTATTAAAGATCTGTATGGGATCCTGATTAGAAAACATCCTACTACTTTGTTTGAAGCTCGAGAGAGAGCATGTGAAATAGAATAAAACTTGGCCACCTCTGCCATACAAGAAGAAGAGAATCCCAAGAAGGCTCTTCAGATTAATCAGATTGATGACTTTGTTTCACCAGAACTTCCCACAAATGTCAAAATTCACCTACAATAGGAACGAGATAAAGAAACTAATAAGGCAGTGTGTCTCATGATCAACATTTTAGAAGAAAAGAAAGAGAACTTCAGAAAGAACACCTCGCCCACCAAATGAGATTTTGGAATTAGAAAAGAAGCAAGCCATGGAGTTGGACAAAGTGAAATTCTCAAAATACTTTCAGCATATCTTTGAACCTATGGGAAAGCGAGGTGTGAGATCAACAAAGTCAAAGAGAAAGTCTCTCCAAGACAGTGCCAAAACCGAAAATACTATGGGTCATGACAACATAAACCATCAGTTTCTTGAAGAAGGAATAGACATCATCTTTATTGTGTTAGATTCCCCTTTCATATATGAAGAAATAAAAGAAGGGTCTTGGGGCTTAGATTTTTATGGTGCACACTCAAGTGTGGGCTCAGGTACAGGAATAGTCTTAAGGTCACCAGATAATGAAACCACCCTTTTCTCATACAAACTTGAATTTGACTGCACGAATAACATTTTTGAGTGTGAAGCCCTTGTCCTAGGCATCAACCTGGCCATCGATATGAACATCAAGAACCTCCATGTAAAAGGGGACTCTGATCTAATTGTTTCAAAAATCAATAGGAATTTTGTTGCAAAGAACCCAAGGTTAAAACAATATAGAGATGTTTTCTAGGATGCCATAAAGATATTTGACAACTTTTCCATTGAGGCCATCCCTAGGGAAGAAAATCACTTGGCAGATAGTCTTGTTGTGTCCACTTCAAACTTACAACTTTCCAAAGAAATCAATTTCTACAAGGTAGAATTCAACTTCAGACCTTCATTTCCTGACAACTTGGAACATTGGCAAGTTTTTGAAAACGACAATCAACTTCTTTGCTTTCTACACAATGAGGGAGAATTCTCTAAAGCCTGAATAAACTTGTTGGTTGAGAAGGAAAGCATCGAGATCATCGATATAGATGATGTGCCCCTACCCAAAGGAATTGTTCCTTTGGAAAACCTCTTTGATCGAAATGATATGTATAAAGGGAAACCTTCCAATAAAATCAATGATGAGATTATTGAATGCAACATTGGAACCGAAGAATCCCCGAAGTTGATCAAATTTGGTAAAGGAACAATGACTGATGAGAGGGAAAAGTTGACTACACTTATAAGAGAGTTCAAGGATGTCTTTGCTTGGTATTATGAAGATCTATAGGCCTACCAGGAAGATGTTATACAACATGTCATTCCCCTCATTGATGGCCCAAAACCTTTCAGACAAAAGTTCAGACAGATGAACCCAAAGGTTGCTCCACGAGTACAGAAAGAGTTACAAAAGATGGTTGAGGCAAGAATAATTGAACCGATTAGATATTCATCATGGGTTTCTAATCCAGTTATTGTAAGGAATAAGACTGGTGAAATCAGGATATGTGTAGACTTCACAAACTTAAACCAAGCTTCACTCAAGGACAATTATCCCTTACTAAACATGGAATATCTTTTGCAAAGGGTAACCGGTGTAGAGATGATGTCCATGCTTGATGGTTTCTTGGGGTATAATCAAGTTTTGGTAAAGGAGGATGATCAACTCAAAACTGCTTTTACCATCCCTTGGGGAACCTATAAGTATTTATGAATGCCTTTTGGACTCACCAACACAGGGGCTATTTTTCAAAGAACCATAGACTGTGCCTTTAGATATCTAGTCGGAAATATCATAGAGATACATCAAGATGATCTGACTGCCATTTCTAAAACGAGAGAACAACATATTCAACACTTAAGAACTATCTTCCAAATATGTAGGGAATATGGTATTTTTTTCAACCCTAAGAAATCATTTTTTGGTGTTGACAAGGGTAAGTTATTGGGACACATCATTTCTAAAGATGGAATCATGATAGATCCTGCCAGGGTTGAAGCCATCAAGAAAATCCCTCTCCCTAAAGATAAGAAAGACTTGCAATCCTTCTTCGTCCATATTAACTTTATCAGGAGATTCGTCCCAAACTTTGTCGAAATCGTTAAACCCCTTAACAAGTTACTAAAGGACGCCCGTTTTGATCGGAAAAGTGAAGGTAGGCTATATTTCGAATGTATTAAGGAGGAAATAACTGTCGCACCTATCTTGGTTAGCCCGAACTTCTCCAGGGACTTCATCATTTTCTCCTTTGCTTCAAAGGATACCATCGCAGGTGTGTTGTTACAAAAGAATGATCAAGGGGATGAACAACCAATAGCTTTCATGAGCAATAATCTTAGGGACTTAGAACTGAACTACACCATCACAGAAAAACAAGCTTACACTCTAGTCAAGTCTCTCAAACACTTTTGAACCTATGTGGGATACAACAAGATCAAGGCCTTTCTCCCCTACCCCGTTGTAAAGGATGTTTTATCACAACAATATTGCCTTGGATCAAGGGGAAAGTGGGTGTCACAATACAGGAATATGATTTGGAAATCAATCCAACTAAGATAATTAAAGGACAGGGGATGGAAAAAATGATGACATAAACCAACCAAGAGGCCATTGAGGTAGGACAGAAGGAGCAATTCAACATCCTCATAAGTGAGATTGAAAACAATGAATGGTATTCAGACATCATTTATTACTTAAAAAACCTCACATGCCATGATCATTTGGTGGAACATAAAAGAAGATCCCTCGTACACAAAGCCATGAAGTATTGCCTAACAGAAGAGGGTCTCGAGTGGAGAAACCCAAGTGGGGTAATCCTTAGATGTGTTGATAAAGAAGAAGTTGATAAGTTAGTCTCAAATTATGAAGCGAGTCTCTTCTTACATTCATTGATGAGATTTTCTTTTCTAGTTAAGAATAAGTCATCCACATACAGTAATAGTATTATTGGCTCATCGTTCATAACCTTGAAGTAGAGGTTAGAATCTACTTTACTCTTGGTAAATCCCAAGCTCGTCAGAAAGATGTCTATCCAACCATACCAAGCTCTAGGAGCTTGCTTCAATCCGTACAAGGCTTTCTTCAACTTGCAGATATGAGACTTCTTGTCTTCAACTTCAAATCCTTGAGGTTTCTCTATATACACTTCCTCTTTGATAACACCATTTAGGAAAGTTGTCTTTACGTCCATCTGGTGTAACTTCCACTTCATCTTAGTTGCAAGGGCTATGATGGTTCTGATCGAAGTGTATCTAGATACAAGAGCGAATGTCTCTTCATAGTCAATGCTTTCTTTTTTAGAAAAGCCACGAGTTACAAATCTTGCTTTATACTTCTCAATACTTCCATCAATAGCATGTTTTATTTTGAAGAGCCATCTAGACGATACCACATCCTTGCTATTCGGTTTGGGAACTATTTCCCATACATCGTTCTTTATTATGGATTGGTATTCTTCTATCATGGCATCTGCTCATTCTTTCTTCTGAATGGATTCTTCAAAGTAGGTAGGCTCCTTTTCTAGGAGATCACACATCAAAGCCATATAACTGGAGAATGGCTTAGGTCTCTTCACATGTCTTGTGGTTCCTTCGGGAACACCATATTTATCTCCATCTTGAATAAGCTCTCTAGCATAAGTTGGCTTTCTTTTATGGGAGATTGTCATCTGAGGAGGTTCTTGAAACTCTACTATGTCATGATCTTTTAGAATTTCCTCATCAGGGGAAGTTACGACTTCCCTCACATGTTCAGCAGCTCCGGGAACCTCCCGCACCGATTCTGCAACTCTGGGGATTACAGATTCCTCTTCATATACCTCTTCAAGCTGGCATTTTCTCGATTTCTTGAGCGTTGCATCTTCATCAAAGGTCACATCCCTGTTGATCTCAATGTGGCGGTGAGCTAGTATATAGATCCTAAAGGCCTTGGAGACCTAATAGTATCCCACAAATATTCCCTTTTTTCCTGAGGGTTCCAGCTTGTTTCTTTTCTCTTTCGGTATATGTATAAACACTAGGCAGCCAAATATTTTGAGATGGCTTACCTCTAGCTTCTTTCCAGTGAACATCTCTTCCGGGGCCTTGAACCCAAGTTCACTATGGGACAATCAGTTTTGCACATATA
>ML789191.1:93814-105271 GCA_009831015.1 Picea engelmannii
ATTACAATTACATTATGACCAATCCACAAAAGGGGATTTGGTCCTTTACAGTAGTCGACATGATCAATCCACAATGGGGATTGATCCAATGAATAATATATCAAATAATAATTAGAATACACTTTGCAGTTACATTATTTCAATAGACAGTGTATCATAATAGTTACTCATAAGTCTGGGATGACAAATTGCTAATCCATGGGAAACTCTCATGATGACAGAAGAAGTGTTACTTGGATATGTTTCAGTTTGAGCCTTGCCACGATGTCATGAGCTAGTAGGAAACAAAAGTGTTGAATTCGACCATGATATATATTGTAATGATCATAGCTACATGGAGCCTTCAGAGAAAACTAGTGTTCCATAATAGACCAAAGTACATTGAGATCAAGCATTACATTCTCTGTGATGAAGTCCAGAAAAGAGAAGTGGTTCTCCAGTATATCTCCACAGATGAGCAGATAGAAAATATGTTGGTAAACCCTCTGTCCAAGATGAAAAGTTTGTCTACTTAAGAGACAAGTTAGGGCTCGTGGAGACGACTTCCTTATTGAAAAAGGAAGAGATTACTCCCAGGTTGGGAGGGAGCATTGATGTGTTATTGATTTATGGACAGTCATTTTTCGGTTCGAAAAATGGTCCAGGATGAGAAGTTCCTTTCCAGTTCGGAAAGTGGTTTGATATTTCTAACGAACAGGCATTTTCCAGTTTGGAAAATTGTCCAGATCGGACAGTCATTTTCGTAATGAAAATGGTTCGATAGATTGTTGATGTACCATAGACAGTGATTCCCCTTGTGGCCAGTGTGGGGGAATGGTCTAGGTCAATCATTCTTCTTGGCAGTCACTCTGAGTAGTGGTCAAGTAGAATGGTCCACCTCGTCGAGCAGTCATTCTTTCAAAGTTCACAACTGTGAGTAGTTTCGAAGAATGGTATGTTTTGGAGGTTGGTGCAGGACAGTCATTCCCTAGGGCAGACTCATTCTATCCAGGTTGCACTATGTTTAGCGTCGGAGGAATGGCCCAGTTAGGTGAATGGTCCAGGTTCAACAATCAGGGACAAGCATTCCCTAGGGAAGACTCATTCTCTCTAGGTTGCACTATGATTAGTTCCGGAGGAATGGCCCAGTCAAGTGAATGGTCCAGGCTCAGAAATCAAGGACAATTATTCTTTTGTGCTTGAGAAGAATAGTCCAGATAGCCCATGGTTGATGTTTTACTTTATGAGGGAAGATGTTCTTTCAAATCTCACAGATGTGAGTGGAATAATGGCCCAGATGACTCAGTTTATATCATGATATTGTTTCTATGCGGGTTGATGTCAGATGATATGATTGCTATGGAGATTGTATGTCTCTTGACAATAGATGTATGCCACTGTGGTGGATTTGTTCCACTGGTTGTGACTATGTGTCACTGATTAAGTAGTTGTGTGCTACTTAGTGTGGTCGTGTACCACTGGATAGTAGTTGTGTACCACTATGCATAGACATGGTTGTGTTCTATTGAATGACATTGTTATGATTTCCATGTAGACTATTAGTAGTGTTGAAAATGATTAACAGTTAGATGTATAGTCAGTGTTCTAAGTGGTTAGACATTCTCCAAGTGGAAAATGGTCCAGGACATTTATTCTTCTAGGATGTATGTCTGGATTAGAAGAATAGTCCTTGTAGCCCATGTTGTGGCTTCCAACATCTGTTTGAATAGTTATTATTCTAGGACATGTGTCCAGATTAGAAGAATGGTTCTTGTATCACTCTGTGGAGTGAGTGACTTATTCAACATCATGTCTGATTACTCAGATGGAGTATGGCTTCGAGAGATGATGCAAATGATGCTATTAAATGATATTGATAGTTATGATGGTGCTTGTGATCTAATCATGAGATAACTTGTATGGATATGATGATGTTATCGCTTGAATGGTATGTTTTTCCATTGCCTTCAATACCTCCCTAGCTAGGAGGGAGTGTTGATATTATGGTAGCTACGGGAGGTATTAACCTCCACGTGTAACCCTGACAAGAATAGAATATTTCAGGAAGCAAGAAGAAACCCTAAAGCATGGATAATACCCCTAGGAGGCAAGTCAGCTCAAGAGAATATTTATTATTAAGTGTTTAGCCTCCACAATGAGAAGTCAACCCAGATAGCTCAGGAAAAACAGCATAAATACAAGTCACCGAAGCTCATTTTGAGGACACAGCTCGAAACTGCAGAAATGCAGAAGTGCGCACTACAGAAACTGGGTAAGTGCGCAAGTCTGGGGAGTGGTTGCAGCTGCAACTACTGCAATCTGTATTCTCAATTTAGGCTTGGACTTTCTATCAGTTATGGTTTGGACTTTTTGCCTTGTGTGCTAGCTTTGGAGAGAGGTACGCTACATTGATTGGCTATTAAGCCTAGGGTTTGCTTTCAGAATCATTCACTGTCAAGGTTAAGGTGCTCGGGGGTGGCTTTGACCTATGGTTGAGTGACCATATTGCTATATTGTCTATGGTTAAACAAGCACATCTATTATTTCTAACTTGGAGGACTTTGCTTCCAAGTATGACAGGGAATTTTCTTTGGTTACCCTAGTTTCCAGTGTTGGTAGCGGAGGATTTGGAGGTGATATCAGATGGATTGTGGATAGTGGAGCTTCTTGCCACATGACGGGAATCTAGTGAGTATTCCTAAATATCACAGAGACAGGTCTTGAACGCCAAGAGGTAAATGAAGGTGGTATGGCGCGAGTTGTACATGGAGTTGGAAGGGTTAGATTTCAAACTCGAGTATGGAGGATTCCTGGAGCTTAATGGAGTTATCTTTGTTCCAGGGTTGAGGGTTAACTTTCTCTCGGTCTCATCCTTATAGGATGTAGGATATTGTACATTGTTCAAGAGGGAACATGTCTTTATCTACAAGGAGGGAGTGGACCCAGTGGAACTGCAGTTGATCGGTGATTGGGTGAACAAGTTGTATATTTTGCAAGGACAACCTTTAGTGTATGATTCAACGTCGAATGAGGAGCATGAGGAGGCTTCTGAGACCGTGGTGGTACCAAGGATTCAGTTGCATTCCGAGAGAAGAGAGCGAGTCTCTTCTGAGCACTGGCAAGAGGCTCAGCCAATGTGGTCGAACCAATGCTCAGGATGGAGTGGATTCTCCAAGGAGCTAAAGGTTTCGAGTAGCTGCCAGGAGAAGATCTTCTAGTTCGAGTTATGTGCAGGTGTGGAGGATAATTCCAGGTTCATAGGGAGCTCCTACAGAGCATAGTGTGATGGGACCAGATGATGGAGATGGCAACGATTACATCTCTTGCTAAGAGGGAGTGTTAGTTTTTTAGCTCGGGAGGTACTCCACATGTTTTTTCTTGTATGCGGATGTAACCTTATGTTTACACTACTATGCACTTAACTTTGTAATGGGTTTTTATAAAGTTGTAAAGTGGTTCTTTTATTAAAGTGACTTTTTAATAAAGTGTACCTTCTAATTTTAAAGGACTTTATTTCATAAAGTGCACTTATGTAATAAAGTGAAATGTACTTTAATATTTTAAGTGATTCATTTTGGAGGGAATGAATCATGACCCTTGATCTTTTAAAAGGCAAGATTAGATCTTGGCCTTTGGATTTAGGGTTGGGAAAGGTGAAAAGACACTTGGGAGATAAAAAGTCATTTTCAGATTTATAAAAGAATGCATTGGGTAGTGTGCAAGACACAAGAGAAGGAGATTGAGAGAGATTTTCCAAGAGATCTTGAGAGAGGAAAGTGGGCAACTTAGAGGGCACATTTCCCATGACAAAGTGGGCACAAATCCCAAGGGAAAATTTATTTGTGTGTGTTGATATCTTTTGTTGTTGTTGGAGGCCATACTGTACGGATCCGTATAGTTTGTACAACAAAGAAAGAGGGCATGATTTTTGAGGCAACTTGTTGGCACAAAAATTGAGGTTGTTTGGAGTGTTTTCTTGCTACAGTTGGGTCATATTGATCAGGTCGTACAACAGACTATATTCACATTTTTCAAGGCATTGTTTTTTGGGTGGGTCGTACAGTTGTACAGATTTGGCACATTTTTCAAGGCATAATTTATGGGGGATAGTTTTTGTGTTGTGGGGTATTTTCTCTTGGCTGGAAATTGTGAGTTTGTTGTTGATATGTACTTTCCTGAAGATGAATAATAAAATCTCTCTCTCTCTCTCTCTCTCTCTCTCTCTCTCTCACATTGGGTTTCCCCACATTGGGGTTTTTCCTGGATTTTGCCTAAATTTAGGATTTTTTCATAGGTGGTTGAATGTTGTTCATTGTGTTTATTTCCATTGTATATTTGCTTAGCAAGGTGTATTTATGCTTATGGAAATTTTTGAATGTGGGATTTAGACATTTCAGAGTTCATGCAAGAATATCTAGGTTGCTAAGTGTATGACATAATATTAGCTTGTTGATTTTTGTCATTAAAATTTACACACTCGAGGAGGAAGATCTGTCGATTTCGATGCCCAAAATGATTAAGAGAGAGAGCTCGATGGAAATCCAGGGTTGCGAGGAATTTCCTGAGCATGGTTTCCAGGGATGAAGAATAGTATTTAGACCATGAAAACTTGACCTCCGACGTTGTCCAATTTAATTAATCTTACTCCAAAGAAACTTATCAAAATGTTGTTGTTTTGTCATGTAGCAGGCCCTTGAATGCTCGATGTTGTAGCCTACAACTCTGATACCACTTTGTAACAGACCCAGATCAGAAAAACTCAAAATGATTTGTTCAATGCTATGATATGAAAGGTACCCATTTCCTGAGTACTTCTAAATTCACCCTCTTGGGTTGACTCTAATTTTCTTATACCAATTAATTAACAAAGAAGCATGAAACAGTCACATGCAATAAGTTGGATTTTTTATAACTGTAAAATAAAATATTAACATGCCACGCACAACTATAACCAGCTAGCAGGCATAGCATAAACACATCATATCTTAGAGATAATAATTAATACACAACAGAAATAAATATACAAGCAGAGAAAAACCATGACAGAGAGCCCTTAACTTTAACAAAACTTATCACCAATTGACTGCAGAAGGACGTTCCACCCAACCTTAGACATTGTTGTTCCAAGTCTCAACAACAGGTCACCCCCGAGCTAGGGCTATGAATCCACAAGGACGAGTTTCAAACTGACACTTAGCTTCCCAAACCAGTCAACAATCAAGCTCTCACAGGTTTCTCAACACACAACAAATCCAAATTACCAATTGTCTTCCCCTTCAGCCTGCACCACCCAAAGAGAATGAACCCCCTTCACTACCACGTAGTCCCTTAGGTTGTCCACCTCTTTCCAGGGATCCAGGGCTTATGGTTAGGAAGTCTCGATGTTGGAACTCTCAAGATTCAAAGTTATGAACAAAGTTTCTCAATATGCCAATGCATCTCAAGCATACATGCATCTATTCATGGTTGGAATACATCAGTAATTCCTACAGCCAACCAACCATGGTTGTTGTCCTTCAACAATTCATTTTTCCTTTCCCATGAAACCAAGAATGAGCATAAGAGTGAATTAGAGAGGAATGACTCCAAAAACGAACTAAGTGAGAATGAATGGACAACCCCCATGACAATCAAGAACAAGGATTAAATATCAAATCATAATGTGGCATTCCCTGAAGAAGCTTGCATAACCCCCTCTTTCTCTCCAAAATTTCAAGGTGGGTAAAATAAAAATAATTTAAAAAATATAAAGGCTTAGCCCCTAAGCTTTTCCCCTCTCTCGTAGAATCATAGCCCCCTATAACTCTTGTCCTTGTCCGTCTATGATGTAATTTATTATTAATAATGATCAAAGCATTACATTTCCTAGGCACTACAACCTCTTTTAATTATTCAGGCACTCCGACCTTTCATCAATTAAACAAAATACATTATTAATTTGGGGACTCAAAATAAGGGTATTACAAATATCCACCACCTATCAAGCCATGATGCACCATGTCCTAATTATGGCGCGTGACTTTTCGATATGACTTAATAACCCTGATGACTTTTGCTTGATCAATGCCCCCCTTACATGGGTGCATCAATTCAAGAGGGGAAAACATATCACACATGGGATTTGAAACCTAGTGGGGGGAACAAGAACACCCCACTTTCACTCCTTTTGACCTTTTGGTATAATTGAAAATTAACCTGAAATTTATAATTTCCAAATAAACCTATGCACTACCCCTTTAATGTATGTATGTATGTATGTATGTATAATATAGGGGGTTAGCTCAACCTGTTGTGGTCGATGTTGTTGGGCATTTGGTTAGGTCTATGTTGACAAGTTCCTAGTTCAAATTAAAGACCCCTTTGACTTTTGATACAATTAGAAAATAACTTTAAATTTATAGTTTCAAAATAAAGTTTGTACCACCCCTTTAATAAAGTTTGCACTGCCCCTTTAATAAAGTTGTTACCAATGTTGTTGGACATTTGGCTAAGCCTGTGCTAACCGTGTCTCGATTCAAATCTCCATGGGTGAGGTGCTCTAGTCTACGTCGATAGTTTTACTAAGGATGTCATCCATGAAAGCAAGGAAGCATGGGTTTTCCCAAGGTCTTGCTTGGGAATATATGTGTATGTAAATTGTTGTAGGATCTAGTCTCTTCTCCAAAATATCTAGATGGAGGGTGTCTCAACAATTGGTAACCTGGGAGTCGATCATATTTTAATCGTTGAATTAGGGCCTCTTTGTTAGCAACATGCCTTGGGAAAATGGTTCAATCGGTTATATATATATATATATATATATATATATATATATATATATATATATATATATATATATACACCAAGGAGAAGCTCGTTGGGAAACTCAAGGGATGTTTCTCCACAATCATAGATGGCATCCCTCTCATATCAATCATTTTGCTAAATTTATCATAGTTGTGAAATTTGACTAGATTTTTTTGACAACCCCTCTCATGAAAAAAAATCCTCTCATAATTTAAAATACATAAAACAAAAATCATAACTAGGGAATAAAACAAAGACAATAGAGGAGAATGAAGATGATATAATACAACTCATCAATCATTTTACTATAAATATTTCCAAAGACTATACATTTCACTTTTCATATCAATCATTTTGCTAAAAATATTTCCAAAGACCTATATGTTCTATGTGTTCTCGTCTTTGTCTTGCCTTTTATATTTTGCAATTTTTATGCATGACCATTTTTAACTCAAGTATTTTATTTATCCAAAATCCTTACATCTTTTTTCCTCTCGTACTTCTTAACGACTATACATTTCACTTTCTAGGTCTATGGTTTTATTAAAAATATTTCCAAGGAGTATTTTGTTTTGGTGTTTTGGTAGAGTTTGCAATTTCTTGCAAGATGACCTTCCTCAATCCAAATAGAGGAAGTTTTTCATTTTATCATCATTGAACTTCATTTTCTAGGTTAGGATGGTCAAACCACTTGTTCTCACATTTTTAATGGAATGTTTAATGAAGAGATATATTAAGTTGGTGGTGATATTAATAAACTATAATAATAATAAAAGAAGTTAAAATCCGTCTAGTTTAATCTTCATTATGGATTTATCAAGATCGAGAGGGATCAAATCTTTAAAAATGCAAACCCTTTTTAAAGTGCAAAAAATTGAGGAAAGATTTTTACTTCTACTAGTTTGATCCTTCTCAACATTTAATATATCTACACTTAAGATAGATCTAGATTGTTTTAATAATATTGTATTTTATTATTCTATTTAATTAATGTGATTATATATATATATATATATATATATATATATATATATATATATATATATATATATATAAANAGTAGACTTCAATGCTACTTTGGTTTACATCTTGATTAGAATGGCAACAAGAAAACTAGGGTTAGGGTTTTAATTAGCCGTCCCCCCACCCCCCGCACAAGCCTAAAATAATGGCCTCCCTTATAGGGGGAGGGCCTCCCTCTTGTTGCCTTTTGTCAAAGAAGTTGTGGTAGGAGATCCAATCTCCTCCATTCTCAACCGCCACCAAACCAAGAGAAACATAGAGGCAACTACCTTGTGTAAACCACTAAGAACCCCTTTATGAGGTAACCTCCAAACGAATAGGCAACTAGATACAATATATGAGGGATCATGCTATAATAGGAAAATATATGAACATAACTAGCCCTTTGAGAAAGCTCTAATATGGTGGATAAACTTGGATTCCCAAAGGATCCATAGACCTCAAACTCAAATCTAAAGGCTTCTTCATGGCCATCTTTACAACAATGGAAGGTAGGAAAAGGGTGTTTAAAAGAAATCATTATTTCTTCAACTGTTGCATGTTCACTACTATATTTAGAGACTCACCCTAGAGAAGGAAGATAACACCTAAGATGTTGTTTAAATCTGCATGTATTCACTACCTTGAGAATTATGGGATGAAGAGATAATGGCAAGAATCAACAACATGCTAGGTGCATATGTCAAAACTTCATAGGTAACCAAAGCTGGTAAATATACTTCCTATTCTCACATTTGTCTTTTTACAAATGTCTTTATAGCTCTTCCTGACTCCATCTGCATCAATTACCAAGATAATGAATGGATCTGAACCTTAGACCATGAACATATACACTTCATATGTCGGAAGTGCCACGAACATGGACACATCTTTAGAGATTGTCCCCTGAATGTTGCTAACATCAAAGACAAAACAATCGGGGTAATAAACAATGAACGGTTTTAGAAATTAGACGAAAAACACAAAATAAAAAAACCCACACGAGCCCTTGATATTGCTCACATTCAAAATAAAAATAGCTTTACAACTCTATAAATTGATTCAGAACCTAATGTGGTAAAACACACACATAGCTAGCAGTGAAATCAACCCAACCCAATCCAGGCAATGGTGATATAAGAAAAGGGACCCAACAACCCAAACCAAGAGAGAGACCAAACAAGAGACTCCAAGAGAAAGCGAAGGAGACCAGAGGACCAAACCCCAGAGCTGTTGATTTTTCAATAAGCAAGGTTAAGCATGAAGTTCATTCCAATTTTAGCATTTCACTTAACCATAACCAATAATGTTGCAGCAACCAAGATCACAAGAAGAAACTGTTGAAATAATGTAACTGCAAAGTGTATTCTGATTATTATTTGATATATTATTCATTGGATCAATCCCCATTGCGGATTGATCATGTCGGCTATTGTAAAGGACCAAATCCCCTTTTGCGGATTGGTCAAAATGTAATTGTAATAGGCAGAATAAGAAGTTGGCCCCATAATATATTAATGAGGCCCCATAATATATTAAAGGTGGTTATAGCCACCCAGATTGAGAAGTCGGCCCTACCAATAAAGAGACACTTCCACACGTGCCAGACTTGTATAAATAAGGAGGCTAGTGCCTCACTTAGACACACACACTCGTTCATTGAGAGACAAGTTTTGGAGCTGCAATTGGAGAAGAGAGAGAGAGAGAGAGAGAGAGAGAGAGAGAGAGAGAGGCGCATCCTTGGGAGAGGACTTTCTGTATTTGTTTGAGTTATCTCTTGGCATTGTATTGGCTATCTATAATAAAGAATTTTTGCTAGGTTTTCTGCCCCATGAGGGTTTCCCAGGATAAATGATGTGTCTCTTGTGCTTGTGTCTTTCTCAGTGATTCTATCTTATGCTATTGCTATCTATTGAAATGCAAAGAACTATAATAATGGATTAAACATTAACATGGTATCAGAGCCAAGCTGAAGAGAACATCTTTCACAAGAGAAAAGTGAAAAACGTCATTGTTGTCGTACATGCAAATTAGGGTTTTTTTTTTGGTGAGGTATTCCAGCCCTAAAACTATCTAGAAAAGTGTGCCCTCCCTCAAGGATTACTTTGGCACCCTCAGCGCACCTTTTCAGTGGCTATATCTCCCGGAAAGTGAAACCCTAGTTTCACAAAAGTACCAGAAGTACCAGAAAACCAGAGTACTAGAAGTACCAGAGTACCAGAGGTACCAGAAGAACCAGTCCAGAAATCCGCAAATCAAGTTTGAAGGGGTAAAAGTTGGATTTTCTCATATCCAGACACACCAGACTACTCGCCTCATCCAAGTGCAGCTCCTGGTAAGTTCAAAACTTGATTTTGAGCATTTTCATTTTTTTGGTCATTTTCCTAGCTCCAGGTAAAAGATGTCTACAAGCACTAAGCTTGTTGACAAGATGGAAGGTGTGGAAAACTTCTGTGCCTGGAAGTATAGGATTGGACTCATTCTTGAAGAAAATTACCTAGCAAGATTCGTCAAAGAAGAAGTGTCGGAACATGACGATGTTGCAGACAAAGCAAAGCATCAAAAGGACATGATAAGGGCCAAAAGAATCATTTCAGATTCAATCAAAGATCACTTGATCCCTTATGTGTCATCAAAGAAGACTCTGAAAGAAATGTTTGATGCACTAAGCAGACTATATGAAGGAAAGAACATAAACCGGGAGATGAATCTAAGAACACAGCTCAAGAATACAAGGATGCAGAAAGGAGAATCAATCCAAGAATATTTCTCCAGAATATCCCAATTCAAAGAACAACTAGAAGCAATCGAAAATTCTATAGACGAAGATGAACTCATAATGACGGCCCTAAATGGTCTCACAAGACCTTGGGATGCATTCATCCAAACGATTTGTGCCAAAACAAAGAGACTAAAATTTGACAGTCTATGGGAAGAATGCATTCAAGAAGAAACAAGAGTAGCTAACCGTGAAGCGTTACTAGCAAGAGATAATGATCAAGCCCTAGCTACTCACACCAAAGGAGGAAGGAAGAATTCCTACTTCCAGAAAGAGACGTATAAAGAGTCTCAACCCCCAAACAAATTCAATCATAAAGAATCTCATCCAAGGAGATTCCAAAAGAAAGGACAACGTAAGGAAAGAGATTACTCATCTGTAAAATGCTACCATTGTGACAAGATGGGACACATTGCAAAATTTTGTCCAGCTAGATGAGAAGAATACAAGAGGAAACAAAAGAGGCACCATGCCCATGCAGTCGAAGATGAAGAGCCACCCGCAAAGATGATAAGAGAGCAGATTAAAGACTATGACTTAATCTTGACCCTCTCAGGATCAGTAACACCTGGAGAGGACACTTGGCTCATTGATAGTGGTGCATCCAAGCACATGACAGTTCAAAGAGATATTCTCTCTTGCATCTCAGAAAAGAAGTTTTCTCATAAAGTGACACTTGGAGATGATAACCAATATCTCATCAAGGGAGTGGGAGAATCAAACTACAAACTGAATTCAGGGAATTCAATGAAGATGAAGGACGTACTTTATGTACCAGGTTTGACAAAGAACCTACTCTCCATTTCAGCTTTAGAAAAGAAAGGCTTCAGAGTTGCCTTTATAGATGGAGAAGTTCTTATGTGGGCTAAAGGAGAAACCATAAATGAAGCAATCATCATTGGAAAAGAAGA
>ML789191.1:116882-133393 GCA_009831015.1 Picea engelmannii
AAGTACCTCTTTATCGATGTTTGTCCCTGCACGCTCCGAGTTGAGCTCCGATCCTTTGCTCCTCGCTGAGTCCTGTAGGCAAACGAGATACGACCACTTCCTACTCTATTGATAGTAGCTTGAAAACAGATCTATCTATCAATGATAAGTTCATGTAACATTAGACACAAACTAGAAAGAAACAAGCCAAGTGTGTCATATTAATGAGAATAACGACAGCAATACTTACAATCGTATATGCGAATGTGACAACTTCGTCAAGTCCCCTTCATCTAACCCTTGCTCGAAAGATCCACAACCTGGATAACAACAGCTTCACTGATCACTCTCCTTTGGCTGACTGTGTGTTTCCTATAAGATCATAGGTTTCATGCTAGCAAATCTTCTCCCTTTTCACCATCATAGAGCCTGCTTATATAGGTTAAGAGGAGCTTAACCTCTTGAGTTATCTTTAGAACAAGTTGGGGAACCTCCTCCTTAGATCAGGGATCTCCTGATGAAACCAAGAATTCAAATGCAACTGCCTTCCAATCTTGAAAGATCCTCCCCTTATTCTCCTCAACGGGCCAACTACTGCCTCAGATTAGGCAACGCTCCCTCAAAAGGGCCATCAGGGCGTTGTAGCGCTCCCTAGTAGGCTTTAGTGGGGTGCCAGCGCTTTCAAAATCTATAGTGCTCCCTCAAAAGGGCCAGGGGAGCTTTATAACGCTCCCTGATAGTGTAAGGGGGAGCGTCGACGCTCCGAGATAGTGTAAGGGGGAGCGCTCCGCTCCAAAAACTCAGTTTTTGAGGTGCTTTCAGATGGAAAAAGGTTTGTAAGCCTGCTGACTCATTTCTCCTCTTCCAAATCAAATGTTTGAGGTGTTTTAAGTGCCTCCTTAGTGTCGTCGTTAAGGCAGTATGCTTGAACAATGTTTGCGACACTTACAAACAACTTGCGACACTTGCGAAAGTTGTAAGGAAGATGCGACACTTATGACAATTGAGAGGAATATGCGACACTTATCCAGTCGAGTAAATTTGACGTGTAACAAGGAGAACAATAGCTCGCTACATTGATAAAAACTCATAGAAGGATAAGCCTATTGTGGATTCCATCTTAGACAATCTACAACAAGGTTGACAACATTCTCAATGTCATATAAGGCTCGAAAATTGTAAAGGAGGACATTGAGGGAGAGCATGTCTTAAAGGACTCAACAATGACCGAGGAGGACTCCAAGCTCTTAGCTAGAAGCAACCCAAAGCACCCCATCTTCCTAGAGGAGGATGGGGATTAACCTTGGGTTCTATTGTCTCCCCTCTTATGTTGTTTTCAAGTTTTATGTTTATTAATTTATGTTCTTGTCATAGTTGGATAAGTTTTATGTTTATTAATTTATGTTCTATTTAGTCTAAAGGGTCTACATGTTCGTTTATGTCATCTACTCTTTGTGTATTCACAATCAAGTCCTAGCAAGATCTATGCTATTTCAAATTTGGTCATCCCCATACATGATATTGTCATTACCAGATTATGTTTAAAACTTGCAATGGGGTTGCAAGTGACTATTGAAGAACTTAAGCTTCTATGTTTAATGACCTTCATTGGAGCTCCACTAGTGCAACCATGATTGACCCTTTATATGGAATGTAATTTTCTTTGTATGAATATATAAACTACTTACTCTTACAAAAAAAAATTAGTAGACTTCAAATACTTTTTTTGCATATGTTCTTTTAATTATTATAATTGGTCAACCTATGCCATGTGAACATTATGTTACATTACACATTTCTCACATGCTCTAGAATTCACCCTTCAACGAAATAATAAAATTCATATTTATTAATTACCAACATATACTTTAAAAAATACCTAGAATCATTAAAAAATACCATTTATCAATTACCATCATAGAAATATTTCATTTAAATTGAAATTTGTTTATCACATGGATATCATCCCAAATTCACGTAAAAATTCACATTTATTAATTACCAACATATAATTCTTTTAAAAAAAACTTATAATCATTAAAAAGTACCATTTATTAAAAAAAAATTGTTTGCTAGTTTGTCCGTGACCTGCAGGACTAGACTGTGGCTGAGAAACCATGACTCAGGGGCATCTAGGCCGTCAAAATCACCCGAGGATCGCACCCGACCTGAACCATACCAACCATTAACATGGATGGATTTTTTGTCCCTGCAGGTTTCGAACAAGTGACTTTAACATCACGGAGTGCCTTAATAGCACACTTCATCATAGATTGTCCTACACCTCGGGGACAAGTACCATTTATTAATTACCACCTGTTATCACATAAAAATATCCATAATCACGAGTAGTAGCTATGAACTCAGGTGAGCGGGTAGGTGCAGTCTACAACGGTCGAGATCCCCTGTGCACTTCTATGTAGCGTTATCTCCAAGCGTAGTTGGAAGGATTCGAAGGTTGGCAGGCGGATTAAAGCTTTGGCGAGGTGGCTAAAGTAACCAGCGCGCCCAGATCTCAGGTCTCGTTCAGATCAACGACCTCAAATCATTTCGAGGCCGCAGCATGCTCGGGCGATAAAAGGCCTCGAGCGGGCCAAAATCCTAACCACGGTTTTGGGGGGAGGCTAGGTGGCGGAGGAGGGTGCATTTCAAGACCGAAAGTGGTGTGGGCCTAAACCGCTTCCCGCGGCCTCGAAATCACGTGCGCATATGATGCCTTATCCAACAGCGACAGGTGGTCGTCCCATAGTCGTCCCTCTGCGCTCCAATCCTAAGAAGGATTCAGTTAATGAGCAGGAACTATAGATGAAACCTTAGCTCAGTCCATAAATAGAAAGCATGGAAATTATGGCTAAGGAGACAGAGTTGTCAGCCCAAGGTACATCAATGGATGGTTTCTTCTTGCAGGCCCATACTGAGCCAAGTTTTCATCTAACAGGAGGAAACACACATAGTTTGACAGAAGGTTGCATAGACGTAAAGCTTTGAATGGGATGGCCAGATCACACCTCTGGCAGTTGTGGATTGAGCCGATTATAAATAGATCAATTCTATATTTTGTTATGGTCATCGAATGGTTGAGCAGAGCTCCCTATTTTGTAATATTTGATAACAGAGTTGTTCTCTGGTTTTGTATGAGACTTGAGACTTTCGCATTGATAGAAGTCAGCTTATTTCATCTCTTTGTTTAAACTGTGTTGAAACACTCGTGCATGGAGGATCCAGACGACGGTTGTGGATGTATTGTAATGTAGGTTTGATTATGTACTTTTCCTTTGTTATCTTATTTCCCCTTATGTTGAAATGCTTGTGCATGGAGGATCCAGACGAGTTGTTGTAGTCGCATGGTAATGGAGGTTTGATTATTATGTTATTGTGACATATTTTAGTGTTTGCAGCTTGAGTTCAAGAGTGCTCTTGTGCCTAAGTTTTTCTTCACTACGATGCTTGAAGGTCGGATGCTCATGGAAGACTTGTCCACCTTTCTCACTAAGTCTTCCTTCTGCTCACCTTTAAACTTAAACCAATGACTGAAGTTAATGAGGACCTCATTTACCTATGCATTGTTTGTCCAGTTTCTGTGTTAAATCATTCTTGTACCGAGTTTTGTCCATTCAACCTCCACTCATAAACCTACCTCCACAAACATTTTGATGGGTAATGAGCTTATCCTCTTGAAATCTTAGGGTGACCCTCAGTGCTAACATTCTTGGAATTGTTGTCGGGGAACGAATTGAAGACATTTCCCTGGGATTGAATGACAAAGAAATTATGATTCTAAAGGTGCATCAGAAATTAGTACCTTGAAGATTTCAACTTGCACCTGGTGACTCCATCGTTTCAGTTGTGGCTCCCAAAAGTAGACACACGAGGTCTACTCCATAACTGCCTTTGGCAACACCTAAAGTTGACCCATAAAATATTATCAAAAAAAGGAAAGACCTCTCAAGAAGGACTTTCAACAACTACACCAGGTGATTCTGGTAATTTACAAATTTCTTCTTTTAAAGCTCCAATATCTGCATCAAATTCTCCTTTTCTACCATCTGTTGGAGTTTTCAGAAGTTTAAATTTTGGAAGCTTTCATGTTGAACTCCCCCCTCCTAGTGTTCATTTGGAAGGAGAAGGTTTYGAAACTCCAGTTTCCCTTGATATTGTAAAGTGGTTTAGACCCGAGAGCTTAKAAGATTTTCCCACTTTGGGTTTTCCTACCCCTCCTCCTATCAAAGTTGTTGTATATAAAGAGGGGGAAACTTATTTTCCCTTGAACCCCATATCATTCTCCTCCAACACTTAGTCGTTTCTCCTTTCCCCTAGAACTGCAACTGCAGTCTCACTTGTCCAAACTCTATCTCCGCCTTGTTCTCCTACAGTTCACATCCTAATGGCAGGTGCTAATCCTCCTAGAAA
The DNA here is from genome assembly GCA_009831015.1 of Picea engelmannii. Taxonomy (NCBI): domain Eukaryota; kingdom Viridiplantae; phylum Streptophyta; class Pinopsida; order Pinales; family Pinaceae; genus Picea; species Picea engelmannii. The sequence goes on from ML789191.1 coordinate 121,272, forward strand.
CAAAATGGATGCCATAGTGGCTGCTAGGTATGCCCCTCTTGTTTTACCTCAGCCTATGAACGCCCCCCCAGTTGGAGACTACCTCAAGTACATGCCCAAGTTCACAAGAGAGGAAGACATAACTGCAGGAGAACACCTTTCAGCTTTTTATAGTTATGCAGATAACCTTAACATTGAAAATTAAGATGTGTGGATGAGAGTTTTTATACAGAGCCTTGATGGTGAGGATAGTAAATGGTTTAGGGGCTTAACTCCTGGATCTATTGATGGGATTGAAGCTCTGGATGATGCATTCTTAAGGCATTGGGGGGATAAAAAAGATTTTCTTTATTATATTACAGAGTTTGGATCACTTAAGAGAGAGGAGGGGGAATCTGTTTCAGACTTCTCAAAGAGATTTAATAAAATGTACAATAAGATTCCCACCGAAATAAAGCCTACAAAAACCTCTGCCAAGATTACTTATGCCGGTGCTTTTGACCCTGAGTTTTGCCTCTTGTTGAGAGAAAGAAGAGCTACCTCTTTAGCTCATATGCAAGATGCAGCCCTTGAAGTAGAGTCTAATATATTGGCAGCTGACAAACTTAGGAGTAAATATGATAGAGACAGAAGAAAAGGTAGGGTTGAACCTTAAACCTATGATTCCTATGTTGCATGCCCTCAAATGGATGAGTTGACAAAACTAGTGAAATCACTTTTTGCAGAAATGGAGAAATTGAAATTTGAAGGAAAGCGGAGCTATAGGAACCCCCAAAATGTTGATAATAGGGGTAATTTCAGAAGACCCAATAATGCCCCTCAAACCATCCAAAGAGTTCAAAGAAATAGGGATAGGGATGATAAAAAAATCCAAGCCCCTCTCCAAAATAACCTGGTTATTGATGAAGAAGGAGAGGAAGATGATGATGACCCTGAAATCCATTGTCTTGGTGACACCTCTTCATCCCCTCATTTAACCCAATCTGCATATGAAGAGTCTCTCATGGATAGCCAACTAAATGAGTTGAGCAAAGGGGAAAGGACCAGTGGAAATCCAAATAGATACAACCTAAGGTCAAAGAAGAAGGAGGGAAAGCATGACATTCCTGATCAGCCTACTAGAACACATAATCCTGCTAAGGATGTGGCGGCTAGATGCAAAGAAAAAGAGGCACAAAACCCCCAGGATGTGGTTAAGAGCCCTACCTCACAAGTTAAGGAGATTATGAAGCCTCCCTCCTCTTTTAGCTTTGAGAATGAGATTCAAAAGATTAAAATCCCTGTACCTTTTTTGGAGCTAGTTAAGAATGAGGATTTCAAAAGGTACCTTTCTAAAATGTTGCATCTTGAACCTTCATCTTGTCCCACAGATTCAGTCAACCTCCAAGATGAAAAACCAGCTGTCATACTAGGATCTTTGGTAGAGGATAGGGATGACTCCTCCCCTCCTTTCTATACCTCATTGAACATTCATGATAAAGTGTTGCACAACTGCTTGATGGATTCAGGGGCATCTCACAACCTCATGCTTAAGACTATCATGGATGAGCTTGGGTTGGAAGTAACAAAAACCTACCATGACCTGTACTCATTTGATTCCGGGAGGGTGAAGTGTCTCAGGGTTATCAAGGACCTGGTTGTTTCCCTTTTCCAATTGCCAATGAAAAGTGTGGTCATAGATGATGTCCCCCCTAAGTTCGGAATGTTATTGTCTAGATATTGGATCAAAATACTAGGGGTAACTTTACAGATGGATCTTTCATATGCCATCATTCCTGTGTTTGGGGGGGGACATAGAAGGCTTTATAGGGAAGCACAACTTGCTTATATTATCAATGATGAAGCAAATCCTACCAACCACCCCAATTTTGCAGTTGATACTAGGAACCAGTATGTTACAACTCATTGATGCTCCTCAAACACCTATTGAAATCAGAAAGCAGCCTATTACCTCTTGTGAAAATCCTCTTCCCAATACCTTTGTTTAGAATATGTTTCTTGATGGAGCCTCTTCTAGGGAAAGTGTTGGTGTTGGGGTAGTCTTTATTTCCCCTACCCAAGAGACCATATCTCTATCTTACAAGCTTGAATTTGAAACTACAAACAATGTGGCAGAATATGAGGCTCTTGTTTTGGGTTTGAGGGTTGCCAAAGATCTGAAGATTGAGGAACTAGCAGTGTTTGGAGATGTTGAGTTGATTGTTCATCAAGTCATAAATCGGTATCAGTCTAAGCACCCCAGGTTAAGGGCCTACATAAATGAAGTCTGGGATCTTGTTGATATTTTCTTCTTGGCTTTCAATATTTCATTTGTCCCAAGAGAAGAGAACACTATGGTAGATTCCTTGGTTGTTTCAACAAGTAAGTTCAAGGTTCTTTTGCCTCCCAAACTCAAGTATGATGTGGAAGTAAAGCATAGACCCTCTATTCCTGAAAATGTCAAACATTGGAAGGTTTTTGAGGATGATCTTGAGATAAAAAGGTTTCTTGAAACTGTGGATGAATTCTCTGCTTTACAGATTGATCAAGATCGGGATATTGAAGAAAACCCCCATGCTGATATTTTTTTGAATAAAATTGTTGACCATCATATTGTTCAGTTACCCAGTAACCATATTCCAAAGGGACTTGTCCCCTTGGAGAGATTGTTTGACACAAAAGATGTTTTTGTGAAGGTTAAAGGTTCAACTGAAGATATTGATGTGATTGAATGCAATTTAGGAGCAAAGGATGATCGAAAATATGTCAAATTGTCTAGTAGTTTGTCAAAGGAACAAAGGGTTGAATATGTTAAGCTCTTAAAGGAGTTTGTTGATGTGTTTTCCTGGAAATATGAAGATCTAAGGACATATGACACAAACATTATTGAGCATAATATCCCTTTGAAAGAAGAGACCAAGCCATTTAGGAAGAAACTCAGATAGATAAATCCCATGCTTTTTCCTATTATGGAAAAAGAAGTGAAAAAGTTGTTGGATGCCCAGATCACCATTCCTTTGAGATATTCAGAATGGGTGCCTAACTTGGTGCCTGTGAGGAAGAGAAATGGGGAAATCAGGTTGTGTGTTGATTTCAGGAATTTGAACAGGAGCTCCAAAAAATATAACTACCCCTTGCCAAAGATGGAGCACATTTTGCAGAGAGTGATCGGTTCATCTAGGATGTCTATGATTGATGGCTTCTTTGGCTACAATCAGATCTTTGTCCTGCCTGAAGATAGAGAGAATCCAACCTTCACAACTCCTTGGGGCACATTCATGTATGCTAAAATTCCCTTTGGACTGATGAATGCAGGAGCAACCTTCCAGCGAGCCATGGACATTGCCTTTATTGGGGAGAAAGACAAATTTGTAGTCATCTATCTGGATGACATTACAGTATTCTCAAATTCTGACAAAGAGCATTGTCATCATTTGAAGAAGGTCTTCCTGAAGTGCAGAAGGTTTGGTCTCTCACTAATCTTGGTTTGCTATGAAAGAAGGTAAATTATTGGGGCATATTGTGTTGGCAGAAGGGGTAAGAATTGGTCCAAGCAGAGTAGAGGCCATCCAGACCTTGTCTTTTCCTAGATCTAAGAAGGAGGTTCAGTCTTTCTTGGGCAAAATCAATTTTCTAAGAAGGTTCATCTCTAATTTCGTTGAGTTGGTTAAGCACATTACAACCATGCTTAGAAAAGGAAACGAGGTGAAATGGACTGTTGAGTCCAGAAATTCTTTTGACCAAATCAAAATGGCTTTGATTGAAGCACATGTGCTCATCAACCCTGACTATTCTAAAGAATTTATGTTTTTTTCCTTTGCCTCATCTGATACATTGGCTGTTGTTTTGCTACAGAGAAATGCAGAAGGGTTAAAGCAACATATTTCCTTTTTCAATAGAGTCTTGAGAGATGCAAAAACAAGATATGATATCATGGAGAACCAGGCATATGCTTTCGTCAAAGCCCTCAATGATTTCAGAGTATACATTGTGCACTCAAAGATTGTTGCATATGTCCCCTTAGCCTCAGTAAAAGAGATATTGATCCAGCCTGATATAGATGGAAATAGAAGCAAATGGATTGCTAGAATTCTGGAATTTGACCTTGAAATAAAGCCCACTAAATTGGTGAAAGGCCAAGGTTTGGCCAGGTTGCTGGCTGAATCAAACTGCAAGGATTTAGGGATTAATTTCATGAACATAAACTCAGAAAATCAGTAAGCTGAGATTGTTGATAAAAACTCTCATGTCAGCCTCAACTTGGCAGAATGCACTTGGTATAAAGACATGATATATTTTCTGCAGAAGTTGTGACCTCCTTATTGCTTGGACAAGAACAAGGTGAGAGCTTTGAAACTCAAAGCAATCAAATATTGTCTCATTGATCAGGTTTTGTATTGGAAGGATCCTCTAGGAGTTCTGTTGAGATGTCTAGACCCACAGGAGGCCCAAAAAGCTATGACTGGTTTTCATGACAACTTATGTGGGGGGCATCATTTCTGGAGGACCACAGCTTATAAGATCCTCAAAGATGGGTATTTCTGGGCCATCCTTTTTACTGATGTTTTTGCAAATATTAGGGCTTGTGTCAAATGCCAGAAGTTTTCTGGAAAGCAACAACTCAAATCTTTGCTTTTGAAACCTGTGGTGGTTTTTGGACCTTTTCAACAGTGGGGTCTTGATTTCATCGGAGAAATCCACCCAGCCTCAAGTGGTCAACACGGGTGGATTTTGACTGCCACTGATTATTTCACCAAGTGGATAGAATCATTTCCTACAAGAGGTTCCTGCCACAAGGTAATCATTAGCTTTCTTGAGGATATCATGTCCAGATTTGGTTGTCCAAGCAAGATTGTTACAAACAATGTTGCCTCCTTCAAAGCTGAAACATTGATCAAGTTTTGTGAACAGTATGAGATTACATTAGTCCATTCTACTCCTTACTACCCCCAAGGAAATGGTTTGGCAGAGTCCTCTAACAAGAGTCTCGTAAACATCATCAAGAAATTGTTAGAAGACAACAAAAAAACACGGGACTCAAAGCTGAAATTTGCATTATGGGTTGACAGAGTTATAACGAAGAGGTCACTGGGTGTTTCCCCTTTTCAACTTGTATATGGGGTTGAGGTTATTTTTCCTACTCAACTTGCCTTGCCTGTGGAAAAATTCCTCCAGGACTACCAAGGACAACCTGATGATATGGTCAAAAGAATACAACAGTTGGTAGAAGTACAACAGGTTAGGGAGCAACTACTTGATAAAGCTCATGATCATCGACATAAGATAAAATGATCCTTTGACAAGAAGGTAAGTAAGGGAGATTTTTAGCTAGGTGATCTGGTACTCAAGTGGGATGCACCCAAGCAACACAAAGGCAAACATGGTAAATTCGAAGCCTTGTGGATTGGTCCTTTCAATATTTCTAAGGTATTTTCAAATAACACATATAAGTTGCAGATCTCGGAGGATTTTGAAGTTTTTGGTGACCCCATCAATGGGCACTTTCTAAAAAAATATTTTTCTTAAGCCATGATTAGCTTTCCACCATTGTAATTACCACTTCCTTTTATTTTTTGTTTGAATAAGAGAATCCATGACCCAAAGGCTAAGACACTGGAACTGCGCGTTCTTGGCAGCTCGCAGGGAGCATGCCATCCCCTGTGGATCCAAATGTTATCACATAAAATTGTCCATAGTCACGAGTAGTAGCTATGAACTCAGGCGAGTGGGCATGTGTAGTCTACAACAGTCGAGATCCTCTATGCAGTTCGATGTAGCGCTATCTCCAAGTGCAGCTGGAAGGATTCCAAGGTTGGCATGCAGATGAAAGCTTTGGCGAGGGCGCTAAAGTAACTGACGCACCCAGATCTCAGGTCTCGTTCAGATCAATGACCTCAAATCATTTTGGGGCCGAAACATGCTTGGGCGAGCCGAAATCCTAACCACGGTTTTGCGAGGAGGCTAGGTGGCAGAGGAGGGTGCATTTTGGGCCCCAAAACGGTGTGGGCTTAAACCGCTTCCCGCGGCCCCAAAATCACGTGCGCATATGATGCCTTATCCAACAACGAGAGGTGGTCGCCCCATAGTCGTCTCGCCACGCTCCAATCCTGAGAAGGATTCAGTTAATGAGTAGGGATTGGTAGTTGAAATCTCAGCTCAGTCCATAAATAGAAAGCATGGAAATTATGGCTAAGGAAACAGAGCTGTCAGCCCAAGGTACAACAATGGGCGGTTTCTTCTTGCAGGCCCATACTGAGCTAAGTTTGCGTCTGACAGGAGGAAACACGCACAGTCTGACAGAAGGCTGCATAGACGTAAAGCTTTGAATGGGATGGCCAGATCACACCTCTGGCAGTTGTGGATTGAGCCGATTATAAATAGATCAGTTCTAGATTTTGTTATGATCATCGAATGGTTGAGCAGAGCTCCCTATTTTGTAATATTTGATAACAGAGTTGTTCTTTGGTTTTGTATGAGACTTGAGACTTTCACATTAATAGAAGTCAGCTTCTTTCATCTCTTTGTTTAAAATGTGCTAAAACACTCGTGCATGGAGGATCCAGACGAGGGTTATGGATGTATTGTAATGTAGGTTTGATTATAATGTTGTTGTAACATGTTCCAATACTTTCCCTTTGTTATTTTATTTCCCCTTATGTTGAAATGCTCGTGCATGGATGATCCAGACGAGTTGTTGTAGTTGCATGGTAATGGAGGTTTGATTATTATGTTGCTGTGACATATTTCAGTGCCTGAAACTTGAGTTCAAGAGTGCTCTTGTGCCTGAGTTTTTCTTCACCAAGCTGCTTGAAGGTCAGATGCTCATGGAAGACTTGTCCACCTTTCTCACTAAGTCTTCCTTTTGCTCAACTTTAAACTTAAACCACTGACTGAAGTTAATGAGGACCTCATTTCCCTATGCATTGCTTGTCTAGTTTCTGTGTTAAATCATTCTTGTACCGAGTTTTGTCCATTCGACCTCCACTCATAAACTTACCGCCACAAACATTTTGATGGGTATTGGGCTTATCCTCTTGCAATCTGAGGGTGACTCTCAATGCTAACACCATCATATAAATATTTCATTTAAATTGAAATTTGTTTATCACATGGACATCATCCAATTTTTTATTTTTATTTTTGTTAAATTAGGTTTCTAATTTCACTATTCAATTCCAAAGTTTATAATGAAATTAAATTAAAAAAAAACTCATTTTTAATTACCAACATATAAGTTTTTTTTCCAAAATAACATAGAATCATTAAAAAATCTCATTTATTAATTGCAATCTTCAAAATAATAAAAAAAATCACATTTAATAATTACCAACATATAATTTAAAAAAAAAACACAAAATTATTAAAAAAATCCATTTATTAATTACCATCATAATAGAATTATTTCATTTAAATTGAACAGCGTATAATTAAAAAAACAAACATAGAATTATTAAAAAATTCCATTTATTAATTACCATCATAAAATTATTTCATTTAAATTAAAATTTGTTTATCACATGGACATTATCCATTTTTTTATATATACATATTAAATGTCCAATTAGCACTACTAGAGCTCAAGTTCTCTATTTCTTCAAAAACTAAAACAAAAGAAAGCATATGTTTGGTATTACAATCATCCATAAGCATTTGACTTAATATGTCTTGCATTAAAAAAACATTAAGTGGGAACATAACAACCAAAAGCTTGGTGCAAAATTACATAATTCATCAAAACAAATAGGATTTTCATCCTAATATTTGCTTACAATTAGGATAATGGTCGTCTCTTTTCCTCAGAGGGCTCCTTTCTTATTACGATGCTTTGCTTTTTAATAAAAAATAGTATTCTTCCTATTCCACAAATCCTTTGATATCCTTGAAAATTAGTATTCTTCCTATTCCACAAATCCTTTGATATCCTTGAAAAATAGTATTCTTCCTATTCCACAAATCCTTTGATATCCTTGACAAACACCATAAAAAGATTCATCTATTTTTTTGGATTTTTCAAAATTTTAGGTAGCTTTCCTTTCATAGGTTTTTAAATTCCTTCATAGGCATAACTAACTTTAATATATAGGAAGTGGAAGTATTTCCTTATTTTGAAAAATTATTTCATTTCTACCTAGCCATATTACCTAGATCATGATGCATTTCTCTTTTTCTCATTTTTCTTTTCTCTCTTTTAAACTTCAATGCCTCATTCCAAATTTCAATCTACAACAAGGTTGACAACATTCTCAATGCCATATAAGGCTCGAAAATTGTAAAGGAGAACATTGAGGAAGAGCATGTCTTGAAGGACTCAACAATGACCGAGAAGGACTCCAAGCTCTTAGCTAGAAGCAACCCAAAACACCCAATCTCCCTAAAGGAGGACGGGGATTAGCCTTGGGTTTTATTGTTTCCCATCTTGTGTTGTTTTCAAGTTTTATGTTTATTAATTTATGTTTTTATAGTTGGATCAGGGTTGGTTCTTTCTATTTAGTCTAATGGGTCTACATGTTCTTTTATGACATCTACTCTTTGTGTATTCACAATCAAATATTAACAAGATCTATGCTATTTCAAATTTGGTCATCCCCATTACATGATATTGTCATTATCGAATTATGTTTAAATGGGGTTGCAAGTGATTACTAAAGAACTTAAACTTCTATGTTTAATGACCTTTACTGGAGCTCCACTAGTGCAAGCATGGTTGACCCTTTATATGGAATGCAATTTTCTTTGTATGAATATATAGACTTCTTACTCTTACAAAAAAAATGAGTAGATTTTAAATATTTTTTTTTTCATATGTTTTTAAAATCATGGTTCACCTTTTATATGGAATGTAATTTTCTTTGTATGAATATATAGACTTCTTACACTTACAAAAAAAATTTAGTACACTTTAAATATTTTTTTGCATATGTTTTAGAAATTTTGTACTCTTACAAAAAAAATTTAGTAAACTATAAATATTTTTTTTTCATATGTTTTTTAAATCATGGTTGACCTTTATATGGAATGTAATTTTCTTTGTATGAATATATAGATTTCTTATACTTACAAAAAAAATTAGTAAACTTTAAATATTTTTTTTTTCATATGTTTTTTTAATTATTATAATTGGTCCACCTATGCCATGTCAACATTATGTTGCATGCATTATACATTTAAAATTATTAAAAAAATACCATTTATCAATTACCATTATAGAAATATTTCATTTAAATTGAAATTTGTTTATAACATGGACATCATCACAAATTCAGGTAAAAATTCACATTTATTAATTACCAACATATAATAATAATAATAATAATAACTTGGAATCATTAAAAAGCACCATTTATTAATTATTTTTTTACCGCAACTGATGGATAGATTAATAATAGGCTGAAAAATCAGCTTCCGGGGGTTGTACTACACTGGGAGATTCCCTGAACAAGACAGAATGCTCTGTCATGAGTGGCAGAGTCCATTGATGGTCCAAGTCAACAAAACTGGAATCCAGCTTATACGACGGCTTGCCCACACTGAAACAATAGTGTGTGGGGAGCAATAGTGCATAAGAAAGGTAGGAACGTGGCTGTGGTCAAGAAAATTACAACAACGGATCATGGAGGAGCTAGTAAACACATTTGCAGAGGAGTAAAGTTTTGAGATGATCCAATTGTCATTTGATGCCCAGGTTTGTGAGGATCTTCTTGACGGCGAGCTCCAAAGCAACAATTCTTTCCCCACAGTCTCCAAACGTGTTCGCAACATCTTTGAATTGGAAGGAGACGCCTTCGTTGAGGTCAGTTTGTTCCTCTAAAGAGGATTCAAATTCTTCTCGAAGTTTACATAGATCATTGTTGACGGATTCCAATCTTTCCCCGTCTGAGCTAGAGGAGGAGCCTAGTAAGAAGCCCTTCTCCTTGAGATAAGTCTGGAGCTTTCCCAACGATTGTTCCAGTTCACCCAGCCGTTCTTCCAGGGAGGCCTCCTTCGAGGAGAAAGAATCTAGATTGGCCATAAGTCCAGGGGGGAAGCCGAAGGAGCACAACCAAGATAATAAGGATGACTCGCCTGAGGAGAAGATCTGATAGCTTGGCTTAAAAGAGGCTCGATCTGTACGAATGGGACACGGGTTTCACATGAGCAACGAGCTATATTCCAAAGGATCGTGAGGATAAATCTGGGACAAAGATCAATGGTACATTGAATGCAGAGATTACAAAGGCCGAGATTAGGCCTGTCAAAGTTACGAGATGTTACAGATGGAATCGATCCCATTGAAAAAGATAGTGCTCTTGCTCAGGAGCGAAGCATAGTTGGCCTCGTGATCATCTTGCTTGTTAAGATGTCGAAGCACATGGAAGAAGCTTATAGTTTGAAACTTGCCAGCTAAGATCATTATTTTTTGGTAGATCCGATTCATTTGGAGGTTGGATGGACTAGACTTCGTGCGCATGGCCTGCACCACAAGTTTGGAATCCCCAAAGACTGAGATATTTTGAATGTTGAGACTGAGTGCTTGCCGGAGACCCTGCCACAAAGCATAAAATTCAGCAATGTTATTAGATTGAACTCTCAACCCCCAGGCAAAGGTGGATCGAGTGGAGCCTGAGGGCGTGAGGATCACTCCTCCTCCACCCGAAGGACCTGGGTTGCCCTTAGAGGCACCATCGAAAAACAAACAGTGAGCCTCCTGCATGAGTCTCCAATTTAGAAAGTCCTCTTCATTCATTCGAATTTCCCATACAGCTAGAGCTGGAGTCCTGGAAGAAGGTGGTGCTTGAGCACTTGTGGTTAGAGCTGTAAGCCATGTGGTTTCCCTATCATCTAACGGCTGAGCATTCCAAAGAGCTGGTTTGTAATCCAAGGTCTCTCCAAGGAGAACTTTGGCTTTCATTGCCACCTTTGAGGGAGGGCTCTCCACACTTCTGAAAAGGCGATTGTTCCTTTCAAGCCACAGTTTCCAGAAAACACACTTAGGGAGCAACATCCAAGTTGTTTTGAGCAGGTCCTTTTTGGCAAGATGGGAGGGAGAGGAGTCAGCCCAATTGGAAAGGAGATCAACAGTTATAGCAGGCATATTAAAGTTGGGAATATTGGTGGGAAGGACTTCTTGCCATACCTCTCTTGAGAAAGGACAGGAAAGCAGTAAGTGGTCAATGTTTTCTTCATAATTCTTACACAGGGAACATCTTGAGGGGCCTTCCAGACCTCTTTTCCTTAGATTCTCCGCAGTGAGGATACTTTTGTGCGCTATATTCCAGCAGAAAAGGTCAACTTTCGGGATGGACAATGTGGACCAGACGAACTTCCAGTGGATAGGATTTGGGGCAACATGAGGGACCGCCATTAAAGATTGATAGCCTTCCGCTGTAGTGAAACTTCCAGATTTTGTACCCCAACCTCTCTTGTCCCTGGAAGCTTGGTTCAGTGGGGCTTTGCCCTGTAGAAGCTTGGATAGAAGCTTTGCCTCCTCTTCAAGCCAGGGGGGATGGCCTCCTAAATTCCAATCAATCCAGTTGTTTTTATTATCCCAGGCAGAGAGGTCCCATAGGGTGAAGACATGTTGCTCCTGAAGCCACTGTTTTATATTCTGTATTCCAAGATTTTGCCCCAAAGGCTCTTCCCCAAGGATTGAGTCTTCCCAAACTTTGATTCTTTTCCCATTACCAGGGATCYAGTACAATAAAGATCTGAAGTGTTCCAGTGCTTTGAGACAGAGTTTAAAGATAGGGGATCCTTTTTTATTGGGAGGATTTTTATCTAAGCACCGTTGTCTCTGCCCTGTGAAGTATTTTTTCCACAAAACCTTCTTGCCCCAGCTAGATCTTCCGGATACCAGTTGCCAAAGGAGTTTGGATCCCATAGCTAAATTCTGAGCATGAATACTTCTAACTTGGAGGCATCCTTCTCTGTAGGGTCTTTGGATTTTGTCCCAACTTACAAGATGTAACTTTTCCAGGTTTCCTTTCCCTCCTTCCCACAGAATTTTTTTGAAGAGACTTTCAATCTTACCAATGACTGTAATGGGGGCCAGAAGAATAGAGGATTGATAAATAGGGATACTGTAAAGAACAAATTTCAGCAATACTAGTTTTCCTGCTAGGGTAAGCCAGCTGGCCCCCCACTTCTGAATCTTTGCTTTTAACTTGTCAATGATGGGGTTCCAGTTC
>ML789191.1:139942-239349 GCA_009831015.1 Picea engelmannii
GTGCCCATAAAGCGAATTCGATCCTGGTCGTTGATGTCCGGGGCATACTTGGCCTTCTAGAGGGTTGCCCACAGTGTTGCCTTTTCTTTGACCCATCTCCACCAGAGTTTCGCCCCGTAGGCTTCATTAGTTACCTGTGGGTCTTGTAACCCCAGGCCTCCTTTGCATTTGGGTTTACAAACCTTCTCCCAGGCCACAAGGGCCCATTTTTTCTTGCTTTCTGCTTCTCACCATAGGAAGTCCCTTTGGATGGTTCTTATTTTTTGGATTATTCCTTTGCGAGCGGGAAACACTGACATCATATAGGTCGGAATTGCTTGCAGAATCGCTTTGGTCAGGATAAGTCTCCCCTCTAGGTTGAGGGATCTGTAAGTCCATTTTTTCACCCTCTCCTATAGTTTGTTGACCACTCCTTCCCATGTTGTCATTTTCCATGCTCTGTCCGTCATGGGGATTCCCAAGTATTTCGTTGGGAGCATCTTGCGTTCCAACCCCAAAATATTTGCCAAATTTCTTTGAATTGTTGGGTTGGTATTGAAGAAATAGATCATGGATTTGGAGTGATTGATCTCCGCGCCCGAGGCTTCCCCAAACTCTTCTAAGATTCTTTTATGGGCTTTCGCTTCCTTGACCATGGGTGTGCCATGGACTAAGGTGTCATCAACGAACTATTGGTGCATGGAGGTAGGGCAGTTTTCGAAAGGTTTGATGCCTGTTATTTCTCCTGTTGTAGTTGCGCTTTTTATGCTTCTACTGAGTCCTTCCATCATCAGAATGAACATGAAAGGTGATAGCGGGTCTCCTTGCCTGATGCCTCTTGAAGGCCAGAAGGGTTTGGCTAGGGCTCCATTGATTAAAAGCGAGTAACTTGTCGTTGAGACTAGACTGACAATTCAATTGATCCAGTGTTGCACAAAGCCAAAAGCTTCCAAAGTCTTGACCATATAGTGCCAACTAATTTTGTCATAAGCCTTTGCTAGGTCAAGTTGGATTATCATCCCCCCTCTCCTCTGGAGTTTCAGTGTGTGTATTAGCTCATGGGTATGGATGATGTTGTCCACAATTTGTCGCCCTTCTACAAAACCCGCTTGTTCCTGTGAAATCAGTGTGGGTAGGAGAGGTTTCAGTCTATTGGCTATGACTTTGGAGATTATCTTGTAGACCACATTGCATAATGCTATGGGTTTGTAGCAGTCTAGGGTCCTTGCTTCATTTTCTTTGGGGATTAAGGTAATCATTGTGGCATTTAGCGCTTTCAGAATGGAGGTCGAGTGTTTGGAGTCTTCCACCACCCCATAAACGTCATGTTTGACCACTTCCCATCAGGCTTTGAAGAATTCCACCGTGAAACCATCTGCGCCTGGGGCCTTTCCATTGGGCATCTCCTGGACCACTTGGTCATTTTCCTCCTTAGCGATGGGTTTGTTTAGGTTGATATTTTGTTCCTCAGTAACTAGCATGGGGATGTGCTGAGTTATCCTTTGTATGGCCTCCGTTCAGTCTTGGTTGAGTTCCTGGGATATCCCCTGCAAGTGGTTTACCAGTATGTTTTCAATCTCCTTGTGGGACTCTCTCTCGATCCCATCCTGATCCTGAATTTTCAGGATTTTGTTGTGGGTTCTTCTAGCAATGGTTGTTCTATGAAATTTTTTTGAATTCCGTTCTCCTTCCTTTAGCCACCCGATTCTGGACTTTTAGCGCCATAGAGTCTCTTCCTGCTGGCATCTTGATTCCCATTCTTGGGTCATTTGGGTCTCTTCCTTTTTCCTATCCTCTGTGTAGCCCTCGTCTATGCAAATTTCCTGGAGTTTCCTCATTCTGTCTTCAATATTTTTTTTTTCTTGGTTTATGTTTCCAAAGATTTCCTTGTTCCATTCCTTGAGTTTATGTTTGATGTACCTAAGTTTCTTATAAAGATTGAACATCCTTGTCCCTCACTTTGGTTGTTGCGCTTGCCACCATTGGTTGATATTCTTCTTGAAAGTGGGATGTTTGATCCAAAATTTCTTGAATCTAAACGATCTATTCCTCGGTGTGGTTTGGAAGTTTGCTTCCAATTGGACTGGCCAGTGGTATGAACCCCCCTAAGGAAGGATGCTGCAGTCTAAAGTTAAACCCTCTAGAATAATGGACTCTGACACCAAGAATCTGTCTAGCCTCGTCGCTATCTGATGTTGCTTTATCTGTTTGGTGTTCCATGTGAACTGGCCATTGCTTGTTTTGATGTCCACCATTTCCATTGTGTCAATGAAAGCTGAAAAATTTTCCGCATCTCTATCCAGTCTCCTGGTGCCTCCTTTTTTTTCCGCAAGTGTCGTGATGATGTTGAAGTCCCCTGCCAGGATCTAGTGGAGGTTGCTGGAACAAGCTTTTAGGTTTTCTAGGTCTAGGAGCATTCTTCTCTTTTCTTCCAACATTTGGGGACCATACACATTAGTGCATAGAATCACCTCCGTTTTACCTATGATTTGCGTGTTAACCAAAAGTGTGTCTGGTGGCTTTGGCTGCTAGTAAATTCATCACTTGTGGGTTCCACAAAGTGAGAATACCGCCTACCCTCTGATGTCCTTCGACAACCAATGTCTTGTACTTGCTCCATTGTTTATTGTTGATTGTTTCCATTCTGTCTACAATACATTTTGTCTCTTGGATGAAACATAGGTCCGATTGTTCCTTTCTTAGTCTATTTTTAAGGATTCTTTGTTTTCGTGGGCTGTTTAGGCCTCTAATATTCCATGTTATAATCTTCATTTAAACATGTGGGGGGGAGTTGGGAAAGAGATTTTTGATCTTACATGAGTTTATTAGCAGAGCTTCTAGTTCCTGTAGGGCTACGCTGTTTGATTTCCTGCCTTTCATCCTTCTCGTCTGCTTGGGTGAGAGTTGGAGTTGTCCCTCGCCTGCTTTGACTCCGAGGTGTCCTATCTCCCTGTGCGTGCACGTGAGCCCTTTGGATTTTGCTTCCTCCCTTAGGAGGAATAGGTATTGAATACGATCTAGTTGCTCCACTGGTACATTGTCTAAGCCTTGCCTCTTCCATTGCTCTAGTATGTTCGGGAGATCTATTCCTTCCCTTTCCATAATATCTCTGAGATCAAGGTCTTCCATACCTACCTCACTTGGCGTCATTTCCACATCTCCGCCTGCCTCTTGCATGGGGGTGTTGGCATCTCTGGTTTCTCCGTCCATAAGAGTTGCGCTACCCCCCTATTCCATCTTATTGCTTGGGCTGTTTGTGTTCTCATTTGTGGTTTGTTCCTTAGTTTCTTTGGCTTTTGCCTTTTCCTTTCCTCCTTCTTCCCCTTTGTTGGTTTTGTCCCGCCCTTCCGTTCGAGTCCTGGCTTCTGGATTGCTTCCCATTGGGGTTTTACTTGGTTTCTTGTTTGCTCTATTCCTGTGGTTCGACTTGATAAATCCCTCCTCATCCTGCTGTATTTTGGTGTTTTCCTCTTCTTGTTTTTTATTGAGAGGGCATTCTCTGAATAGGTGTCCATGTTCATGGCATCTTCTACATTTGAAAGGGATCTGCTAGTAGTCGATGCTTTGTATCCATTCCTCATCCTTGAATTCCAGGCTTATGGCTTCTGGGAGTGCCCCTAAAACATCCATCTCTATGCAAATCCTTGTGTAGGAGCTATATCTCCCTTTTAGGGTTGCTTCCGATGTCTTCACATATTTTCCAAGTTTGTTCCTGATTGCTTCGAAGGTGGAGGGTAGCCAGTAGTCTAGTGGCAGGGAGTAAAGCCTCAACCAGATGGGTACATTCTTGAAGGTTTCTTTCTATGGGGAGAAGTTTTCCTTCCATGGTTGCATGTACAGTCCTGCTGAGGCGTGGAAGTATGCCCCCCCCTCAAAGATTCTATCCCTGTCCTCCAAGTTCATGAATATTGCTGTGAAGAAGCCTTTGGACCCCAAGTGGAGTTCCACTTCCCCGCTTGGCTTCCATTGGTATTTTATCCAGTTGCACAACATTCTCTCTGTGGGCCACAAACCCATGAACTTGCAAATGAGTGCATGCGTCTTTATCTGGTCTCGATAGAGTTGTGTTTCTGGATCCTCCAGTATCACCTTGGGTATCAATGCTGTCTTAGGTTTACACGGGTTGCGCCCTTCTACCCCATTGGGGTTCGTTGTTTTTTGCGCATCATTGTGGGTTTCTCTGGCTTCTTTCGCCATGCGGTCCCTTTCTTCCTGGTTGCTTCCCTGATACTTTTCCGGTCCTGTTCCCGATGCGCTCGTCACTGGTCCTTGAAACCGCCACCACGTGGGCCTTTACCCTTGCCCACCACTACCTGCTTGTATGAGGGGGTTCCATTACCACCCCCTTTGGTAACCATGCTGTGCTCCTCTGTGTCTGTGACTATCAAACCCTAGCTTGTTGTTGCTCCCGCTCAGTTCTCCTTTCTCACACTTAGTTAAAAATATCATTTATTAATTACCATCATAGAAATATTTCATTTAAATTGAAATTTGTTTATAACATGAACATCATCCATATTTTTTTTGGTTAAACTGATTTCTAATAATATTTGCTTAAAATTAGGATAATGGTTGACCCTTTTCATTTATTAATTACCATCATAGACATATTTCATTTAAATTGAAATTTGTTTATAACATGAACATCATCCATATTTTTTTTGGTTAAACTCATTTCTAATAATATTTGCTTAAAATTAGGATAATGGTTGACCCTTTTCCTTTCTCAGTAATATTCCTCCTATTCCACAAATCCTCCTTAATAAAAAATAATATTCCTCCTATTCCACAAATCCTCCTTAATAAAAAATAATATTCCTCCTATTCCACAAATCCTCCTTAATAAAAAATAATATTCCTCCTATTCCACAAATCCTCCTTGACAAGCATCATAAAGGGATTTTTCAAAATTCTAGTAGCTTTCCCTTCATAGGTTTCCAAATTCCTTCGTAGGCATAACTAACTTTGATATAGAGGAAGTGGAAGTATTTCCTTACTTTGATAAATCATTTCATTTCTAACTAACCAGATTACAAGATTACCTAGATCACGATGCATTTCTCTTCTTCCCATTTTTCTTTTCTCTCTTTTAAATTTCAATGCCTCGTTCCAAATTTCTCTTCAATAATTACCATCTTATATGTATTTTCATTTAAAAATTAAAATTTTATTAAATAAATATCATCAAAACTAATTATTTTTAAAACAATCAAAATAAATTATAAAAACATTTAAAAAAACATAAAAACAAATTGTTTTTAAAACAATCAAAATAAATTATAAAATCATTTAAGAAACATAAAATAAAAGATTAACCCAAAGGGGTTGGATCCAATGGTGGGAAGCGAGGAGTTTTTCACCGTTGGGCAAGGTTCAATTCTTGTGAGGGCTTTACCTAGAGCCATGGGGACACCTTGAGGTAGTGGTCGAACATGTGGTTGCACCCAGAGATACTATCATAAATGGTATCGTGACCCGTGCACACATAAGTGGATCAAAGCCCACCCCCATGTCCTTCAACTTTACGCCTGCAGGGGTGTAGACCGATTGGCAAGTGCCGTGTAAATGGAAGGAACTATGTAAAAAGAGGTCTCAAGGTCGATTCTCACCCCGATTTACTCGGAGGGCGTGCTTGTGGGTTGTGCGTTTCTCCCTAGGGGTTATAAGGCAGCCGACAGGATTCGACCCCGTGTCACGCGAGTACGATACTGCCGTTGTTACCGATTCCCCTAATATAAAAAAAAAATAAAAGATTAAAAAATCTACATGTTAATTTTCCATGTTAATAACTTAATTATAATTTACATGTTAATTTTCCATGTTAATAACTTAATTATAATTCGTTGATTAAATTATGATTCAACAATTATTGATTGACTCCACCTCAAATGACCTAAATTCCAAAAAAAATAAAAAAATATGTACCATTGATTTTATATGGGGTCCAACCAATTCGTAACCCCACGGACTAAAAATTGGGTGGTTCCTCTAAAAAGAGAAATGTGTGACAAACACCGATATAATATAAAACATTTTGTTCCCGGCCAAAACTAGATCCAGATCCAAAACTCTTTTGGTTAATTTGTTACATCCCCCCCCCAAAACTAGATGCAAAACCCTTTTGTTTAATTTGTTACATTTCCCCCCAAAACTAGATGCAAAACCCTTTTGGTTAATTGTTTTCATAGTAAAACGGGAGGGAAAACGATGTGAGAAGATTTAACGGATGTTTTAAATAGGATCACTAGAAGCATAAATAGAGAAAAGTTCAGGACAAGGGCCTGCCGAAAAAGAACAGAAATGGTGAAGAAGGGAGGGGGACGCAAGGGAGATAGTAGACTCGAGGAACCCAACATGGGAGGAATATATTCATGGTGAAAATGAGGTAGAATTAAGTTTGGAGGTTAAAACAACTGCTAGTGGGTTTTTTGGGGTGGGAACTGAGCATGGAGTGAATAAAGAAATCGAGATGCTTAAATGCCGGTGGCCCAAGTAATTGCAGTTGAGGTTTATCTGTTGAAGAGAGATTTGTCGAGATTCATGATATTGTAGGAGGAGGACCAGGCCATCGACAGACATAAATGAAGTGCGTCAGGCAGCTTATACCCATGTCAGTCTTGTTTTTCAGTTTTTCTGAATTTTTTTTTCCAGTTCTTTCCTCTGAAACTTTGACAGTGTTTGAGGAATTTTATATGTTTAAAATTTCTATTCAAAATCTTGTGTCCAAGTATTGTGTGGATTTTTTTCCAGTTCTTTCCTCTGAAATTTTGACAGTGTTTGAGCAATTTTATATGTTAAAAATTTATGTTCAAAACCTTGTGTCCAAGTATTGTGTAAAGGAGAATGCAATTGATTCTAGTATACTGGTAAAATTATAGAAGTTGTGATCGGACGGAATTAGTACAGTTGAAAGGTAAAAGGGCTTGACGATCCTGTATAGTCTTGGGCGAAGGCCCATCACATTTTGAAATCTGTTGTGGGGGAAAATACCCATCACAATATAAAATGCCTATTTTATAAATAGCCCAGATCCATCTAAACCCCGGCCTGATATGTACCTTAAGGTTGCCAAGCTGGCGTATGTATATCTGGGCTCACATACACGACCTTGACCCTGAGATGCATATCAAACTGGAGTTTAAATGAGTCTGGGCTATGGTCTAAATTTAGCAGACATAATGCACTGTTTAGAATCTAGATTGTACACAGATTTTGGAACACTGCCCCGTTCCCAAAGGCCATGGAATGCACTTAGCTTTTCTTGTTGCAGTACTATATTACTAGAAGATACATCTAGATCTGTGGTTGATATGCACCTCAAGGTTGCAAAGCTGCAGGTTGCATATCATAGATTCGAATATTTGATACATTGGCAATTTCAGCTACACAACCTTGAGGTGCATCTCAGACCTGGGTTTAGATGAGATTGTGATAGTGTCCGTATTGAATGCACCAAAACCACACAATGTACTATCTAGATTTAATGCACATTTGTGCTCACGCACAAACAAATATTTATAGATCAGTTCAACCCTAGCTAGAATATAAAACGTGTCTTACTTCTCTGTGCAAATATGTTCATATATATTACATTACATAACATTTTATATGATAAAAACCTTTAACATAACATTTATTCTAAAATTATAAAATTGAATTGTTTTAAGCTATTATAAGTCTATTTTAATTTTGGATTTATTAAGCACTAAAATGGATGAAAATTCTGAAAAAACCAGGTGTTAACATTTCTATGCTTAAAAGATATAGATTTAAGATGGTTATTTATTTATTTAAATATCAAATGTTTATGGTACTTTTTTTTTCCATTTTACTTTAATACAATGATCTTTCCTATCCTGGGCTGTAAGAGCGCCTACTTCTTTTGTTTACTTATTTTTTCCTTTTAATTTAATATGTTTTTATTTATTTGCACTAGATTTTATATGAATACTTTTATTTTTATATAAATGCAAATTTATTTATTTTTGACATTCAATTGAATTCACCGAAGGGCTGGAAATTATCTGACATGCTCACACTTGTGTGTATGTCTTTTGTTTTCCCGTAAGATTGTCTGTTTGTATCATTTAATTTTTTTTCGACATGCATTATAACGGGCTATAACATCTAATTGATTGCACTGAAGGGCTGGAAATTATCTGACATACTCAAACTTGTGTGTATGTCTGTTTTTTTGGCGTGTCTGTTTGATTTAAGGCTTATATGAAGATATGTGATTGATTTGGCATATGTTTTTTCTTTCTTGTGAGCTATCCGATTCTTGTTTCTCTGTTATTCAGAAGTGTTTGACTAGTTTCTTTAAGTTTAATGTTGAATTGTAATGCTTGGAGTTTAAAAATGACTCTGCATCATTTTTATTAAAGCTAATACACGAAAAGACATCGAACTCTGAATTTGAAACATCATTTTGATGACAAATTTTCAACTCTTGATGCATTTATTTCATAATGTATGATGGATAAATGTTATTGGTTGAGGAGAAGATTGCTTTGTATTTGGAATACATTATGAGACACATTTAAGCCATAGGAGTTAGTAAGCAATGCTGGTGTTTGATCAATGGTGCCCAAATTGCACGTACAACTCTTTTTCTAAAGAGTGAAAGAAACTCCTTGCCTGACCATATGTTCTTAACATATTTTCTTTGCTCTTCCTTGAGTTATTACATTTTCCTGAGTAGAATTTGAACGTTTTTTCTGTTGGCAGTTCCTGTAAAAAACTTGTAGTTTAAGATGTTGAACAGCCTTGTTGCAAGAGGAATGTATTGTTGGTTGGGAGATAAATCTTTATGTTTACTATTTGCAGGTTTTAGGACATCTCGTGGTTGAGTATGAGAACCTGGCTACTGGCCCAGCAAAGACAAAGATATTGACAAGCTTTCTACATCAAAGGCAAGATAATCTTCCTCTCTCATATCTGCTAATCGCTAGAGCCCATAATTTTAATAGTCATCCAAGTTTTGTAGTGCATAATTTCTAAGACAGCTTATTATTTTTCAGCTTGGAGGGTCCTATACGTGACCTCAGTTATAGGCTGGCAAATCAAAATGAATCCGAAAAGACTGATCTTCATTTGAAATTTCGCTCAGCTGAGAGCAAGATAGAATTGCTTGGGCAGCAATTAGAGATCAGTCAAAAAAATGAAAATGACTACCTCAAAAAATATGAAGATGCAGTTTCTGAAAGAAGTAGCCTTGCTGATGAATATGCATCCCGTCTAGCTAGTATAGAAGGCCAATATACGTCCTTGGAGGAAAGATACAGCAAAGAATCCTCGGAATGGGAGAGAAAATATGATCAGTTAGTTGCCACTCAAAAGTTGGAAGCAGAGCACATGCCTGATGACCTTGCATCTCTTAAAGCTAGGTGCAGTTCTACTGAAGCAAGGCTTAGTGTTGCTTGTGAACAAGTTGAATCAGCCAAAGAAGAGGCAGCTGAGTCGAGGCGGAAGCATGATCTAGCAATTAAAGAAGTTCAAAAAACAGTAGAAAATATCACAGCACTCAAGGAGCGGGCTATACAGCAAGCACAGGAAAGAGAAGATTCTCTCAGAGAGGAGTTCTCGGCCACGTTAGCAGGAAAGGTGAGGCATTGTGACACGCGTTTATATATATTAACTATAGTTGGGGTGGAAATGACTGGAAATAGATGGCAACTTTTGATTAAAGAAAAGTCCAACAGGTGGGGGTTTCAAATCTATGTTCTGGACATGATGAGCAACTTTGTAATCTATTGGTTTTTGTGTTTTTAAACTATATAACCAGATACTTGTATTGCATCAGAATAATTATATGAAAAAATGTATAGTACTGAAAGATGCAATTGTTCGTGTGCATTCGAAGCCATCATAACATCTAAATAACCTTCATATCTTTTTTTTTATAACATTTATTTCAAAGGAAAACCTTGTTGAAAACCCTCCGAGTACTTTTCCATGATTCATGGATGTTAAATGGAGTAAACCGTTGGCCCTGATTATGGACCCTAACCCTGAGGGAATCAAGATAGTCAAACCCATGACCTCCCCAACGACAAGGAAGAGATCTCATTTCTGGCTCATAACCGCTTGGGCTAACCCTCAGAGCTTACCTACTTCTTGAGCTAACCCTCAGGGCTTACCTTTTTCCTACCTTCATATGCAGGTAGGGCTATTAGAGAAGTTAAACACCAAATAGCTATTTGTTGTTCTTAATTTTCTTTTTATGCTATGCAGGAAAACAAATTTCAAGATTCATTAGAAATGCTTGAAGAGGCTGAGAAGATGCAGAGTGGTTTGAGGAATCAGTTAAAGGTTTGAACCATTTCTGTCAAAGTCACTTATCACATTCAAACATGTTGGAATCTTTGACAAGGAGTTTTAGAATATAGAGGCATCTTCTTTCTAACGTAAACAGAGAAGAAACAGTGTACTGCATTTATTGATTTACAATGTAATTTGAGAGATCTATATGATATATTTGCATATTACATTTTATGTCCTGAAGAAAATACATCGTAAACCTTTCTATTAGATAAAATAAAACGAGTACATTCCAAGATCAAAGGCCTCCTGGGCACTATAAAAAATAGACCACATCCCCAAAGCTAGGGTCTGTGTCTACACAGAAGAACACGTAAATACAGATAACATCATAGCAATCATGACATCAACATAAACCTAGGATCGCAAAGTAATGTCTGATACACAGTTACAAGTCCGGATCGTCTTTCTCCTGAGATTAGACAAAAGATGGTTTATCTTTATTTTCAGAACTATCGTCCCAATCAATAAGTTTTGGGGGCAGAGTCTCCTCCCTCCCTCCCCTGAACACTCTTATGAAGAAGTAGCGGGATCCCTGCTTTGATAAGCTGTCTGCCTCTTGATTAAATTCTCTGTAGATATGGTGCAAATGGACTTCGGTGAAAGTTGCCTTCAGATCTTCTAGAAGCTGGAGGCTACTATGAAGATGAATGCTCTTCTATGCTCTCGATCCTTGCATCCATTCTACCACGAGTTTTGAATCTCCATAAGTGTTCAAATCACTTCAACCTTCCTCTGCAATATTCACGAGAATAGTTGCTGAATTTACTTCTGTTGTTTGTTGCTGCTCCTAATTCACATTCAAAGATGTTTTCATTAATTCTAAGACATGCACGATTTCACCAGCATCACTCTTATTTGGTTCTCTGACTGCTGCCCAAAGCCATGGATATTGTTGGAAATGATTCCGGGAACTGCTGGTTGCCTTTGCTTTTTCTGTTTTCTCTACCTTATTGTAATACAGGTAAGCTCCTTTTAGTTTCTAGAAGGTCCAATGAGGATTCACTTCTTTCCCTTGGAACAGTGCTTCATTTCTTGATAGCCACACAACCCAATGCTCAAAAACTGGGAGAGGTGTTCTTTTTTGATGTTGCAATCTTCTATCCATGCCTTCAATGCTGCTGCCTCCACGGAGTCCCCCTCCCATCTTCCTTTCCCTCCTGTTAGATTCCATGCTGCTGCCCACACTTCTTTTGTGAAAATGGCTAGATAGAAAGATGTGGTGAACACTCTCCAAGTTTTGCTTGCAAATGTAGCAGTACCCAGGTCCCTGCTATGACCTTTTTTGGAGATTGTCCCATGTTAATATTTTGTTGTTCAAGACTAAACTTAGTAAAAATATATTATATAGATTTTAGAGGAGCTTGTAGCTTCCAAATGATACTTCATTTTCAACACTCTTCTTCCTTACTTCATTTCCAGCACTCTTCTTCTTGGGTTGGTAGTGCTGCCCTGTACTTTAGCTTCACTTTGTATTCTCCCCCTTTATTGGCAGTCCATACTGAGCTGTCTTGCTGCTCCCCAAGCCTGTTAGGGACTGCCCTTAAAGCTCTGACATACAAATCCCATTCTCTTGCCTCACCCCTTAGTCCAATCTGATCTGCCTTTTTTCATCCTGAAGTCCACCAACTGTTGCTTGCCCTATCATAAACATCTTGCCAAGAAGTGAATGTTTTTGGAGTGGATGTAGTCTATCATGCTTCTTGAGAGCTTTGGGACATCCATTCCTCTTACCCATGGATCCTACCCTCACCTGCTGCCCATTTCCAATTAACCATGCTAGATGATTACCAATAATAGGGTAGGCTTCTACTAAGGCCTTCCAGACTACTGACCCTCCATCTGATTTTCAAGGGTTCCTTATACACTTTTCTGTGCTAAGAGGCTCCATATACTTTTTACTCATGACCAGCTGCCACAGATCTTCTGAAGATAAAATTCTCCATTAACCCTTTGCTACCAGTGCTTTTGAGAAAAATGGTAGGTCCTATCCCCATCCTCTTTCATTCTTCGGTTTTGATATCCTTTGGCAATTGACCAAGGGGATTCTATGCTTCTTCCTTTTCACTCGTAAATATCTTATTACCAGTTTCATGATTTTGTTGAGGATCCCTTTTGGAATGTAAGCCAAGAACATCCAAAAGATTGGTGTTGCTTCCACAATACTTTTGAGAAGTGTTAACCTCCCTCCCAAAGATATCTATTTGTTGCACCAGAAGTTTATCCTCTCATATAGCCAAACCAATCTTGATAAGTGTAATCATTTTCTTTCAGGTGAAATCTTAAGTACTTCAGCTTTCCATGAAATCCTTAACCTGGAATGGAAGATGAATTTTTATTCTCTTTCGCTGCTTCTTCTACTTGATAAAAAAACCAGGGTCAAGTTTTGTAAATTTACTTCCATTTCTGTAGCTGTACAGTATTGAATGATTCCTTCATTGAAAGCTTTCCCTCCCTAAGACTTGCCATTTCTGAAGAGGAGCACATCATCTATAAAAAGACGATGGCGTATGTGAACATCCTTGAGTATCTGTACTTTAATTCTTCTTTTCCCCGTCAAACTTAATTGTACTCAGAATTTTATTTAAACCTTCTGCCACCAAAAGAAACAGTAGGGTTGACAGAGGGCAGCACTGTCTCAAGCCCCTATGTGAATTCAAGATATTAGTTGGTGATCCATTGACCAATACTGCACAAGAGATATTTATGTAACAGTCCTCAATCCAGCTTACTGTGTGTGGGTACATTCCAATGTGGATTATTAGGAGTTTGAGGAAGGTCCTATTCACCCTATTGTAAGCCTTTGATAGATCCATCTTACTCACAAAGGAGGGAATTATCTTCCTTTTTATGGAATGTAGCACTTCTGTCCTACACCTATTGCATCATGAATGTCTTCCCTCTAGGAGCTCAAACTTTTCCTCTGAAACAATACTTGAAAGGATATGCTTCAGTCATTCTAAGAATGATCTTTGCTATTTTTTAATTTTTGATTTTTTTTGGCATATTACATATTCAGTTGTAGAAATCTTATATACTCTGCTTTTGATGAAGTCCCATAGAGCCTGTTTGGGCCTTTGGAGGACAGCAATCAAAGTTTCATTTAATTTCATTTCATACTTAATGGCCTGGTATTATTGCTGATGCAGGTTCAAGAAGCTGAACTTGTTGCTTTGAGGGAGGAAGTGAAAGACCTGAGAGAAAAACTGAATGTTTCTAATTCCAACGGTGATTTAACTGAAAGAAATTTCCAGATACTGGAACAAGATAGATCTTATTTGCAGCAGAGGCTTGCCAAACAGGTCAAATGGTCAAAGGAATTGGAACAAAAATATGATGTTGCAGAGACCAATGCCAAGCGAGCGGCTGAGCTGGCCAAGAAGGCTCAAAATGATGCGGACATTGCACAGACAGAAAAACTAGAATTTCAGAGACTGGTGAAGCAAAGGCTAACTGAAATTGAAGGTGTGGAGAAGCATCTAGAGACATTAGAAAGGGAAAAGGCTGATTTGATACAGGAAGTGGAAAGGGTCCGAAAATCAGAACAAGATGCAGTATCCAAGGTTGCTTCTTTGGAGAGTAGAATTAATGAAAGGGAGAGGGGAGCGGAACAATTTTTTCAGTCAACAACTGAGCACAGAGAAAGCACTGTCCAAATGCTCGAGAGCCTTTTGGCAACTGAAAGGGATGAAAGGCTGGTGCAAATTCGAAACGCGGAGAAACATCTAGAGACATTAGAAAGGGAAAAGACTAATTTGATAGAGGAAGTGGAAAGGGTCAGAAAGTCTGAAGAAGATGCAGTATCCAAGCTTGCTGATTTGAAGAGTAGAATTGATGAAAGGGATAGGGAAGTGGAACAACTTCTTCAGTCAACAGCTGAAAAAAGGGAAAGCACTGTCCAAGTACTTGAGAACCTTTTGGCAACTGAAAGGGCTTCTAATGCAGAAGCCAACTCCAGAGCGGAAGCACTTTCTGTGCAACTTCAGTTAACTCAGGGCAAATTGGATGCTCTTCAGCAAGAACTAAATGCTCTTCGTTTGAATGAAAAAGTGATGGACAACAAGCCAAAGACTACAATTCGAACTAAAAGAGCAACGAGGGCTGAAACAAAGATTGAACAAGGCACTGCAGTTGGGGGTTCAGTACAAGATGTGATGAATGTAGACGAGGAAACCATTGAATTACCCAGAAAGAGAACAAGAACAGCAAATATTGAAACGCCTGGTGTGCAGACAAGAAGAAATAATACTAACAGCAAAGTTGTAAAGCCAGCAAATTCAAATGCAGCTTCAGTTTTTAAGGCAGGGGATGATTCTCAAATGACTGCCAGGAAAGACTCACAAGACTACACTAAGTTGACTGTTGCAAAGCTCAAACAAGAGCTCACAAACCAAGGTTTCGCTTCAGAATTGTTACGGTTAAAAAATCCTCTCAAAAAGGATATACTTGCATTGTACGAAAAACTTATTCTTAAAAGATGATGCTTTCACTATTCCCATATTAAAAGAAGCTTCTCATCTCAAATTAGATAAGCCCTAAGACAAGCTCTACATTCCATCTTATTCAATTGGATACTGCATCACTGTTTTTGTCATAACAGGAGAATGTGTGATTGTGTTGAAGTCATTAAAGAATTTTCTGTCCAATGTTTGATCAACAGTGAGTGTAGAAAGAGTATCATGCGTTGGGGTATGTTATCATTTTTACATTTTGCAAAACATTTGGAGTTGGATTGATGATGATGATGCGGTTTGCTTTGAGCTTGCTATTCACTTTCAGAAAATTCAACCATAATCCATCTGTTTTCTGTTATTAAAATTTGTTTCATTGATGATCAGTGGACAAATGAATTTTAAAAGGATATAGGTTCAATCATATGACACCACAGCTTGATGACCATTATGGTTATGAATTTTTTTGTATGTGGATACAGCAATTGGACATGAATGTTGTGAATACATTTTAGAAACAAAGCATCAGACATGAATTTATGATGTAACATAAAAGTAAAGAAACATGAATTTATGATGTAACATAAAAGTAAAGAATGAAGAATTTGCTAGATGTAGGACTTAAATTCCATCCTTGCTAGTGACAATAATACTACAGCAACAATTGATGATTGTGGGCTACATGCTCACTAGTGAAGGGCATTTTTGCAGTGATGGGCATTATTGTTAGTCACTTTTACAAAATTTAGCCACAATCTATTTTTGTAGGAGTTGGACAGCATGCTAGCTGTTATTAAAATTTGTTTCATTGATGATCAGTGGACAGACTTTTAAAACGATATAGGTTCAATCATATGACATCACAGCTTGACGACCATTATGGTCATGAATTTTTTTGTATGTGGATACAACAATTGGACATGAATGTTGTGAACACATTTTAGAAACAATGTATCAGACATGAATTTATGATGTAATATAAAAGTAGAGAGTTTGCTAGTGAGAATAATACTACGGCAGCAATTGATGATTGGGGGCTGCACGCTCTCTCGTGATGGGCATTTTTGCAGTAGCTTGATAATTGGGGCGACAATCGAATGGATCTCATGTTTGAAGGGATTCAATTGTTTGGACCTCGTGGTTGGCTACTATCGATGATGTTCTTACTTGTCAAACTTAGGTGCAGAAGGATAAATTAATATTGTCACGGGCCTATAGTTTGTCCAAATTTTTTTTTTGCACACTTGAGTTTCTCCCAAGTTTGTTTTGGCACTTGAGGTCATGTGCATTGCCTTGCCGGGGCTTGGCAACTCTGTATACTACAACAAAATTGTGCCTTTTCACTTAAGATTTGTTCATAACTTTGTTTTAAGCAACAAATTGTCAATGTAATAAAGTTCTATTCAACCAAGTTCATTCAATAGTAGGTACACCTTTAAAACATCCCAACAATACTTAAACACTTAGCCATCACAAGCAAAGCAATGAATAATAACATTCAACAATCATGCAACACACATGTATGCGTGCATCCAAGGCAGATACCTTAAATAACATTATTATAGGAAGAATATTACAATGTACAACAGAGGAGTGTTACCAACTATCTGCGGCTCATTTACAAACTACAATTATGTTGATTCATAAATTTGTCACCTACTATAAAAGTCTGCAAATTATTGCAAAATTTATATATTTATTATGAAAAAATAATAGGTGGGGTCCCCTAGGAGAAACACACTAAAGTGACTATTTCCAGACATAACAATTCCTTCAACATGTTGGCATATCATATTTTTAGTGAGACATCATTTTAGTTATGGTATTTCGAAGTAATGGTATACTAATTCAAAGCTCTTGTGGTGTCTATGCTTGGAAGATGCAATGTATTCATGATTTTGATTGGATCATTATATTATTTGTCATCTATCTCGATGCTTTCATAGTGGAAAATTTGGAGGAATCAACTTGCAGGATCATTTTAGTGACAAGTTCTAGTTTGGAAAATTGGGGTTTGAAACTATTCAGAGTCATTTTAAGGCATTAAACAACATTTTTGGGGTTTTGGTGTTCGAAACTTGTGCCCACCTCTCAAGACCTTTCCAACGATGCAGACCATGCGTCAATCAGACTTCGTATCTTAAAGTTATGCCTCCCATAAGTTGACCAATCATGTTGACCACCATGGTACAAGAGGATGACACATAAGTCCCCATCACTCATGCATATGGGGCTAGCCACGTGAGAGATTTCAAAAAAATTCTAGAAGGTTCAAAACCCTACCACAATTGAGGGTTGAGGAAGTAAAAAACATATCCCTAGATGGCTATCGGGCTATGTTAAATATCGAGCCAGTAGGAGGAGAAGGGATTCCATTTTTTTGCATTGTATCTTGTTCCATTGTTGAGCGAAACATTTGAGAGTGGTATTCTGTGAGCATAACAAAGGAGGAGAGATTCTGTAACAACCATATAGGCTACAGGTCAAAAGCAACTCCACAGAAAGTGTCTCTTTCTTTGTACTTGCATCATTTCTATATAAGAGAAAAGAGAGCAGAGTAGCCTCACCTTATCGCTGGGTTTTCTCTCGTAAGGGTTTCCTAGAGAAAATCTATGTTATCTTGTGGATGGTGTGTGATTGCATTTTATTGTTTTCTATTTCATGCATAAACAAAAAATTAGTAACCAAATATTATGGAATTTAAAAGAACTTAACCTTCATAGTGTAGATTTCAGATTTATTTATCAGATCTGTTGTGACGAACTGTTCCAGTGGAATATCTACAACATTTTACAGATCATATTGGTATTAGAGCAAGTTTTTCTTTTGGGCATTTGTGGAAAGTTGTAGTATCCAAGAATCAACTTAAAGAGAAGTTGCAGAAACCTTAGCCATGATAGAGGAGTCTGTTCATAATAACCCTCAAGATCCAACATAAGAGAGATTTGAGAGGTTGGAAGCACAAGTTGTTGACATCAGTCACAATATGAAATTCGTCATGGAGGCTCTAGCAAGTAAGCTAGGACCATTCAAAGATGATGAAGGCTCTAACTTAGAGATCAGATTGTAGGGGAAATCAAGAGATCAAGAAGACTCGGGAAAGGAGTCGCGGAAAGAATCTAAGAAAGCTGTCGAGGTCGAGTGTCATGAACCCTTCACAGTCCCTATTCAAGATGAAAGCGAAAGGGAACATAAAGCCATACCAAGGTGAGATCGATGCATTAAAATTGAATCATTGGTTACAACAACTAAAAGTTTATTTTAGCGTTCATCATAAAGATGAAAAACATACGATTTCATTTGCTAAATTGAAGTTAGAGGACCATGCTTTAACCTGGTGGGAAAGCCATACAGAAACACTTAGGCTGGAGGGTGATCCACCAATAACTAGGTGGGAGGACTTCAAAACCTTCATCAAGTTCCAATTCTACCATATCGGGAATGTAGAGGACTAGTGGATATGGTGGAACTACTTCAGGCAGAGGCAGGGGCAACGATAGAGTGTAGAGTGCACCACTAAGTTCAGAAAGATGGCCATCATGTTGGGTATCTTTCCCAAGAACCCTGATGTACTCCTCAAGTTTCTGGGGGGTTTACATAGTCATCTATGAAAGCAGGGATTCTCTTCAAGCTAAGGATAGTGGATGAGGTGTGTGTACAAGTATAATTCTTGGAAAACATAGGCCAAAAGAAGGGGCAACCAAGTGGTTCAAAGCAGAAAGAGCACCAGGAAACTTCCAAGGAGGGGAAGAAGAAGTGGAAAGAGGGAAAATATAAGAAGACAACAACCACTACACATAAGTGAAAAGATCTCAACAATCATTGCAATCATTGCAACATTGATGGTCACACCGAGGAAAAATGCTAGAAACTACATCCAAAGCTAAACTTGAAGAACCACAAGGATGGAAAGAAAACAAACCTTTTAGCCACGGATTTAAGTAATTAGGTTGAAAGTAGCTTGGATGTGGATTAAAATATTGTCTGCACATCTATACAGAAGGAGGTGAATCTGAGTAGCCTTTATCACGAAGAAGAGAAGGAGATGACCAAACTCTTTCACATCAAGATCCGGGTCAAGAAGATCAATATAGGTTCTTTGTTTGACTGGTTCACAGGGGCAACAGATTTAGTCAACAAGGTTGGATTGAAGATTCACGATCATCCTAGCCCCTATCCATTGGGTTGGGTAAATAAGGATACAAAGATAAAGGTGATGAAACAATGCAAGATTAAATGTGCTATAAGTGTTGATTTTATTGATGAAGTGGAATTGGATGTAGTACCCCTTGGTGTACGTGGAGTAGTGTTTAGAAGCCCCTACATGTATATGAGGGATGCGATCTTCATGTGAAGAGCCAACCAATATTGAATAATTCAAGGATGGGAAGTCCTACATCATTAACACATAAAGGAAAGTCAAAGATCTCATTGCTAAGTGCCAACCAAGCCAAGCAATTGATTAGTTCTAGTCAGAAATATGTTTTTCTTTTCTTAAGAAAAAATAGTTTGATGATGAGTCAATGAAGGTGAATGCATCCCTGGAGGGGTGTACTAAAAAACAAAAGCATCGGTTGGAGGAGTTGCTATAGGAATACATAGGAGTGTTCAAGGAGCCTAAAGGGATATCACACAAGAGGGATGTCGAACACAAAATACAATTATTGCCAGACTTCTCATTGCCAAATATTGGGTAGTATAGACAGTCTGTTCTAGAAGTGAATGAAGTGAAGAAGCAATTGCAGGAGTTGTTGGAGCAGAGTGTGATTTGACCAAGTACCTCACCTTGTGGTCACCCATCATAATGGTTCCCAAGAAGGATGGAACTTGGAGAATGCGTATCGATTACATGGCACTGAACAAGATTACACTGAAGAATTGGTACCGTCTACCTAGGATTGATGGTTTGTTGGACCAACTGCAACATGCCAAGTAATTCACTAAGATGGATTTGAAATCAGGATATCACCAGGTACAAGTCAAAGGAGAAGATACCCGGAAGACCGCCTTTAAGACAAGGCAAGGTTTGTATGAGTGGTTGGTTATGCCATTTGGTTTATGCAACACACCGACTACATTTATGAGACTAATGAAAGATGTTTTATGCCCTTATCTAGATTCATTTGTTATTGTTTATTTGGATGATAAACTGGTTTATAACGCTACTTGGGAGGATTACATCTCACATCTTATGTGAGACTCTAAAGAAGCACCAACTGCTGGCCAATCTAAAAAAATATGAGTTTTCTCAGCAGTCTTTGGTGTATTTGGGATATGTGATCAGTGGAGGGGAGCTCAAGATAGATCCCACAAAGATGAAGGTCATCATGAAATGGCCAGTTCCTACAAATGTCACTAAAGTTAGGAGTTTTGTTGGAGAAACACAATACTTGTGGAATTTCACAGCTTCATTTTCAGTGGTAGTTGCACCACTCCACGCCATAACAACCAATGGTAAGAGTTTCCAGTGGGAGAAGAATCAATAGAAGACCTTTGATGAGCTAAAACGAAAGATCAATGAAGCACCAGTGCTCGCACTACCAAACTTGCAAAAGCCCTTCAAAGTGGAGACAGATGCAAGTGGGTATGCCATGGGAGCAGTATTGATGCAGGGAGGAAGACTCATCTTGCTATCATTATGAAATATTTCATGGGGCAATTCTCAACTACCCTACCAACGACAAGGAGCTTTATGCCTTGGTACAAGCTGTTAAAAAGTGGGACCCCTTGTGACTCCCATTTTCAATTTCTTTTAATAATCACCAAAACATGAAGTATATAACCCCAAACATTTGATTCAAACATCCTCCTTGTAACTCCCATTTTCATATTAATGATCAAATATTTTAATATCGACAAAATATAACATGATTATATCCAAAAATGTCATTATATCCTTGCTGTCCAAAATACTATCTAAATATGTATTTTCTGTCCAAAACATTGTCAAAATGAAAAGACTATCCTCAATAGAAAATAACATTAATCCCATTTCTGATTTATCCTGTGCAATAGCCTTCAATTAATTGGAACCTTATGGGTGGACTGCACTAATGACATGGGAGCAATTGTCTTTGAGACGAAGATGAGAGGACATAGATTCAGAGGAATCTTTGGATGACTTGGAGGGAGTGGCCACTCCTTTTCCTTTATCTGGCTCTGGCTTGGGAACATCAATTTTTATCCTTTTACTTGCATGAGAAGACTATACATGTGAGACAACATGATCAACTTGGGCATTTGGATCTTTTGGTGGTGGAGGAGGAGGTAATGGCAAAGACACAGTAGCCCAACCATGGTGATGAGCAGTAGGTTGATGGACAATCTCTTGCCAACCATCATTGGCAGGTGTTTATGGATGAATAGAAACATGAGGGGGAACACGGATATCGGAAAATTTTTGATGTGGCTGGAAGGGAGGCCTCTCAGGCCGGGGCTGGAGGATCCCATGGCCAACTAGGTTGAATAACCCAACTTGAAAGAGTTGAATTAGTTCTTGTGGATCAACATCAAAATGTGTCGAAAATCGTGGCCTTCTATGGTCTCTTTGCCAATTTCCTTTGCCTCTATTAGCACCTCTATTAACACATTTGTCATTGCTTCCCCTACTAAAGAAACTCATCCTGAAGAAATATTCCAAAAATGTCATGAAAAAATCTTAACAATCCATGCATCAATACTCTACATAAATAAAATCAAAAGGTTGGCTCTATCATTCACCACAGAAGCAAATGCAATCCATCCACCAATATCTTAAAACTCAACACTCAATTTTCCATTTGAACAAGGAGTGGTAGGGCTATTTGGAAGATGAGGGGATTATAATGAGCAGAAAAATGGTAGCATGGATGGGAAACGACCAACGAATACTGTTCAAGAAAATGCAAAAGTAACATAAAATGTATCCATATCCAAACTTCCAACACCAGTCATCAACTAGCCTTTTCTTTTGTTATTAATCCTTCCTCTTTTCAAAAGTGAAATTCATAATAATAGAGCAGGGAATGTTTTAAATGTATTTGGGACGGTAGTGGGCATATAATGAGCGAAAAGTGAGATAATGAAAGGGGAAAAGATGATTATTGTTCTATTATATGAAATAATATCTATTGAAAATCGACATCACTATCAACTACCAAAGCTTTTCTCTGTTAATAATTCAAATCCAAGACACAACAGTTTTTATAGTACCCAATATAAAACCCCAGGAAGTATTCGGGATTGTCAAACTTTACAACTTCAATTTCCCCTTCCTTTTCTTTTATTAGCATATATTTTATATGAGACTGTTAATAGAGTCACAAAATAATTAAAAATAGATTACACCCAGTGCGCATGGGAGGCTGAGAACACAACATAAATCCATCGACCTTTCACTGTAAAACGCTTGTATCACAACCTTCAATGCTTGCTGCGTAAACAGTCTGGGTTCAAAACCTCATATGAAACTGGTGCTCATTGT
This sequence comes from Picea engelmannii, assembly GCA_009831015.1. Classification (NCBI taxonomy): domain Eukaryota; kingdom Viridiplantae; phylum Streptophyta; class Pinopsida; order Pinales; family Pinaceae; genus Picea; species Picea engelmannii. The sequence goes on from ML789191.1 coordinate 162,155, forward strand.
TTATTTTAACATCATATAACTTCAAGATCGACCAAAACCCCATGGATAATTAATAATTGAGCCAAGACTTCATGCATATAACCCGTCTTCCTCGTTGTTGGGTTAATCACTATAACCCATATCAATACTAGAGTTTGAATCTTACGAATTGCCATACACGAGATTATGGGCACGAAAGGTGAAACATTCATATTTGTAAAAAACTATTTAACCATTGATTTCCACAACATATTTTCCACAGACCTCATATGGTAGCCGCAAGGCAAATATGCCTATCTATTCATAAACATTGAAAGATAATTTGAAGGAGATGCAAGTCTTCCAAAGACTAAGTAAAGGGTATGGCGTTATGTAGAAAAAAAAAGCAAATTGTTCTTTTATTTCTCATAAAAATCCCTTGAATTTTAATGACCAGAGATGAGTGAAACCAAGAAAATATTTTCCATAATTATTTGTCAACAATCATAGCAACAGAAGAAGCACTCATTCTGGTCACATTGCAATCACATAAACCAAACATAAAGGAATTTCAAAAACTATTCTTAGCTTGAAAAATTTAAATGCCAACAGAGAGTAAACTCCATATAAATGCAATTTGCACAGTCGTGATAACCACATACATCCATTAGAAACTTTGGAAAGAAAACACAGTCTGTAAGCAAATCTAATAGCCAACATCATGATTTTATTTGGAGCGGAGCTACAATTCGTGAATGGAGAGGTAAGAGCCAACATACCTGTATAGAGAATGCCAGAAAACCAACAAGTACCACTATTCTTTCCAAGGGCGAGCAAAACACAGGCAACACCAGCCAAAGCAACCAACACAAATGTGAACCAAGTGAGGGTTGCGACCTCGATGTAGGGTTAGAGCGACATGCAGTAATTTCACACCGTTTCTCACATTAATTTCCATCAACTAGAGCCAAGTACGAGTGCACCCAACACATCCAACGCATAGTCTACTACGTTTGCCACATAACATTTCAATCCAAAAATCAATTTTTCCTCCTTTCATTAAGCTCATAAGTTTTATATGTATACTCGACACTTAGCACCAAAACATATCATGTCCCACATTCCTTGCTATTGAAGGATTGCCACCTTATAACACTTATCAATTGTCCATGCTAATAACAATTATACCGTAAATGCAATATGCCATAACTATATGTGGCTCATGCTTGGAGTTTGAATCAACAAGTCAAAATATATGTGTATCAAGAATAAACCAAGATACTTATTAAAACACACATTTTCCCTTTTCATTTCTTTTTCAAATTAAATCTCCAACACACCCATCATTCATCTAGAAAGCGGTTTCAAATTTCAAACTGTAGAATCATCTTTGTAAGGTAGTCATGAGCGCGGTAAAATAAAAGTGTCTTTCATCATTACACATAAGGGGGTCCCACCTATTTAGTATATTATTAAATATACATAAGTAGTAAGGCATTGCAACCCATTTGGAGGCAGGGATTCCATGTTGTGCTTTTGAGTGTCAACACATCCCACTATTGCCATCCATGGATAATTGTGTCGGAAAGTCACTTTTTTTGTCCGTCGCAACCCCTAAGTGTGAGTTGTTGAACTTCATTGGTTTTCATATAGTTCCAAGCACCCTAGATACTCAAGAATTCTACACCAATCTTGTCCATCATGCGAAGTGCATGTTTGTAGACAAGGTTTCCCGTTGCAACCCCTTTTTCTTTCCTCACCAAGTTCCCTTCCAAACTTCTCTTGGTGTGCTCAACTAATGCAGGCTGCCAATTTCTACGATGTACCCAATCTATGAGAAAAGACGCTCAACTTGCCCATACTATGCCTTGTCAATGGGTCAAGGCATCCAAAACAAACTCTTTTGGCCATCATCTTTCCATCATGTCCATCCGTGTCAGTCAATGACCACTGAGGTGATCATACAGTGAAGGTACAAAAATCCATTTAAAGCGACGACCTTACATGCTCCCCCATTAAAATTCGTTGCCATCCCTAGAAGAATCATCAAGAACCTATTGTCCTCCAATTTTACTACCCAGACCCATGCATCCATCTGCAATTGACTCTTCCAATTGTTGTGCATTGTTCATGATATAATTTCCATGCAATTACCCCTATCCAATTTATTCCTTTGAACAATTTCCTTTTCCCAACTTCTATGAACAATGCCTCTTGGATGTCTTTGTTGTTGATTCCTTCTATTGCAGCTCTAATCTAGGTCCAATAATCCAATAATACAATCTAATTCCAACATTGCTATGACTACCTACTACTTATATGATCCAACCTTCATCAAGAAAATCATCAAAATGTCAAGCATTGTACCATCCAAACCTACTATTTCATCAATACTTTGACCAACTTGCCATGCTTCTATACACTAGATCCTCTCATTCCTTGAACTAGTTGGGTGATCAATCCAACTGTCATTTCCAGTCCATGAGGATGCACATCTTCATGCCCAAAATAGTATTTTCCATCCACACTTTGGTCATCCTGTACAACTCTTTTTGAACTAAGGCAAGGTCACCACCTTCATCTTTATATTATTAATTCATCTCCAATTTTTTTTTCCAAGACACCTTATTTTTACGTGCTCCAAGCTCCCTTTCCTACTTCTAGGTAGTGAGCCACCTTGCAACTTGTTGGAGAAGACGGGATGACAAGAAGTTTCCAAGGCCATTTATATCGAATGTGTCTGACTTGTGCCTCATGCACAAGTGTCTCAAAACTACCTCCTCCGATGGTGTACAACCCAATCCTTCTAACCGGTCTGCTATCAACTAGAAATCATAAATCCCTATGACTAGTTTACAAAACTCTAAAATGTCAGATGCATCATGATCAAGAAATTCTTAATTTCCCATTTCTGCATTCAACTGATATTATCGTTAGGTGAGTTCTTCCATGCGCTGTTTAGACCCAACACTTAGGTTATTTTTCATCAAGAATGAGACATTAGTTTGGCCTGTCTCTTTTTGTGCATATTTTTGTTTGCAACAAGTACTTCTTGGTGAGTACATCTACCAACGACCTCCACGACTACTATTGGTACAAGTTCAACCTTGCCTCCAACATCTTGCTTCCGATTCTTTCAAGTGCACAACAGTTCAGTCTTTTTCATGACTGACTCCACTGATGTCTCTAATGCTGCTAATCTGCTTTTTCTATGGTCTTCACCATGTTTGACACCTAAAACATCCAATGTTTCCTTTGGAGTCTATTTCACTTGGGTTGCTCCCAATACTATTGGCTTTTCCTTCCAAATTGGTTGCACTTGGACTTCTTTCAAGTTTTCCAACTTCTTCAAAGGTCAATCCATTGAAAAATTATTTTGGTAACAAAAGAAACAAGCAACATCCTTACCTATGGACTTAAGCAATTTTGGCTACCTTTTTGTCATAATGTTGTCATCTTCGGCATCCCCCTTTATGAACGATCCCAACTTAGGTAATACCCAAAACTCTATGTGGTCTAGCAAAGTCTACAACTTTTGAACCCAAGCTTCAACTCTTGCACTAGTCTACTCTAGCTTTTCCACATGCACTTGATACAATCATTCTAAATCCATCTAATTTGTTTCAAGTTTTCCCATATGTGATGAAGAATGCTTGAAATTATTTGAAATCACTTGTCACGATAGTGACAATGGTGAAGAGCACCACAACTGTCACAAATCATCTCTAAAACCACCTTTCCTTAGGAAGCAGTGAAGAGTATGCTCTGATTCCACCTATCACGAACCTACAGTGTGCTCAAATTTTTATTTTGTAAACTTGAGTTTCTCCTAACTTTGTGTTGACATGATTTGAGGTTGTGTGGCACTACTTTTACTCCGCTGTAGGAGATTGGCCAACATGAACCTACTACAACTAGGCTATGCCTCTCCACTTACCATTTTCCCATAACTTTTCCTTAAGCTACAAACTTCCATTGCAACCAAGTTCATTCAATAGTAGACACACATCCAATTGTGGCATTTAAAACATCCTAGCAATACTTAATGCTTATCCAATATCAACACTTAGCCAACACAAGAAAAACAATGAATAATAACATACAACAATCATGAAACACACATGTATGGGAGGCACCCAAGGTAGGTGCTTTAAACTTTATTATAGGAAGAATGTTACAATGTACAACAAAGGAGCACACCCAACTACCTATGACTCATTTACAGACTACAATTACACAAGACACAACAACATACAAGAACTGTCAATCCAACCCCTGAAGAAACTTCATGTTTTCCTCCTATAGGTCCTATTTTCTTCTTCTTCTCACTCAGTTAGTGCAATTTTCCATACTATGTTTAATCCTAAACTTGGAACAATCGTAGAGCTCCTTTACAATTCTCGGTGAATGATATCTTGCTTCTTGTTGCATGCCTTATCACTTTTGAGGCATCCTCCTTTTATATGAGACTTTCCTTGCACTTACATGCCCCTTCATTCTAAGGTGGATCCAAGTTTATGCATAACAACCTTGCTTCCCTTGAATACTTGTCCACCGACCACCCGTATCCAATAACTGCACTTGGAAGTGTGCTCGATAGTGTCCAATAAGTGCACTTGGCAGTGTGCTCGATAGTGTCCAATAAGTGCACTTGGCAGTGTGCTCGACAATGAGCCTAATAATTCACCTGAGTCTCGAGTCAGCTCAAGTACACCTAGTTCACCCGAGTCCATCCAAATTGATACAAATCCTTCTAAATATTCCCAATGGATGAGTTCACCCAATTGCACCCAACAATGCACCCAAGTTTGTCTAGTGGATGTGCACCCAATGGATCTGTGCTTGGTGGATGTGTTCCCAACAAGTGCATCCCACTATTGCAATCCGTGGATACTTGTGTTAGAAAGACACTTTTGTTGTCCGTCACAACCCCTAAGTGTGAGTTGTCGAACTTCGTTGGTTTTCATATAGTCCCAGGTACCCTAGCTACTCAAGATTTCTACGCCAATCATGTCCATCATGCGAAGTGCATGTTTGTAGACAAGGTTTCCCGCTGCAACCCCCTTTTCCTTTCCTCACCAATTTCCCTTCCAAACTTCTCTTGGTATGCTCAATTAATGTGAGCTACCAATTTCTACGATGTACCCAATCTATGAGAAAAGACGCTCGACTTGTCCATACTATTCCTTGTCAATGGGCCAAGGCATCCAAAACTGACACTTTTGGCCATCATGTTCATCTGTGTCAGTCAATGACCACTGAGGTGATCATGCAGTGAAGGTTCACAAAACCATTTAAAGTGAGGGCCTTACATCCTCCCCCATTAAAATTTATTTCCATCCCTGGAAACATCATCAAGAACCTCTTGTCGTCCAATTTTACTACCCAGACCCATGTATCCATCTGCAATTGACTCTTCCAATTGTTGTGCACTGTTCACGATAGAATTTCCATGCAATTACCCATGTCTAATTTATTCCTTTGAACAATTTCCTTTTCCCAACTTTTGTGAACAATGCCTCTTGGATGTCTTTGTTGTTGTTTCCTTCTATTGCAACTGTAATCTAGGTCCAATACTAATCTAATTCCAACATTGCTATGACTACCTACTACTTCTATGATCCAACCTTCATCAAGAAAATCATCAAAATGTCAAGTGTTGTACCATCCAAACCTCTATTGCATCAATACTTTGATCAAATTTCCATTCTTCTATACACTAGATCCTCTCATTCCTTGAATTAGTTGGGTGATCAATCCAACCGTCATTTCCAGTCCATGAGGATGCACATCTTCATGCCCAAAATAGTATTTTCCATCCACACTTTGGTAATCTTGTACAACTCTTTTTAAACTAAGGCAAGGTCATGATAAAGGAGCATCACCAATAAAGTGTAAGTGGAGGACAACTAAGCACACTAGCTCATATTTTGAAGTGATAATTTTGAAATTAAGGAGGCATAAAACGCAAACATTTGAAAAGATTGTAATTTATGAACATCTTTAATGTTTTGGAGCTGGACGATCGCGTGAGATCGTTGGAGGATGTATTTTCTTTAATGAAGCTACGTGCAGTATAGATTCGATGTGTTTTCATCTTATCTGTCTGTCACAAATATTTATTGTAATAAATCCTAGGTAATTGATGCTTTTAATTAGATAGGATAGAACTAAGGTAGCTTGGAGGGAAAGCTCAACGAGCTCGTGTTGTATAAATAAACGTATTGTTTCCCAAAAGAGGCTGCTGAATCTGTTGTAGAGGTTGTTGATAGTTGCTGCTGAAGGTTGATAGTTGTTGGCGTTTTTAGTTGTTGATAGTTGTTGCCACTATAATTGAGAGTTGTAGAGCTGCTGAAAAGTATTTAATGTATTTATGTACATAACAGTTGAATGAATATAACAGAGGAGTATTGTTCCAAATGTTGGCGTTGTTGTGTCTACCTGAATGAATGAATGGTAGGCTTTATGTTAATTTCAATTCTCTATTATTTCTTGTGTTTATGTTATGTATGCATTTACATGGCTGAATGTATGAATCTGTGAGGATTTAGATAAGTTTCAATGGTTTCTCTTCTGCGAGCGAGTGCAAGGAGTGCATAATATCTGCAAGGTGTGTGTTGACAGAGTCTGTTTCGACTCAGAGGCTCAGAAGATATAACGAGAAACTTATATGTGCAAGGAGTGCATAGGCATCCACAAGGTGTGCGTTGATAGAGCCTGTTTGACTCAAAATTTCAGCCGATATAGTTGAAGGAAGTTTGTCGCCAGGAGTGTGCAGATTTGATACTTGGCTAAGTATAGAAGGAATCATTCTGAGAAATTCAAAGTGTTGAAGAAGAACAAGTCCAAGAAAGTTAACTTGGAGCTTTGTATGAAAAGAGTACATATTGTCCGCAAGGGGTGCGTGACATAGTCTTTTGACTCAGGAGCTCAGGAGGAGTAGCTCAAGCGTGGTTGCAGAGGAGTGTGAAGAATTGTCACAAGGTGTGTGCAATCATCCATAAAGAAGTTGAGTTGTGGAAGAAAACCTACTGCAAGGTGTGCACATGGCCCAATTCGACTAAGCGTCGAGGAGGAAAAACTCTAAGGAGCAAAAGATCGAAGAGAAGAACAAGATCAGGAGGGAGAGCGGGCGAGAAGTCTTCCATAGGAAGGAGCATTTGAATATTCTCCAAACAACGAGTAAGATACGTCCAGGAGGGATCATAATCATTCCAGACCGTCAGATCTGGGAGAGTTGCACGGAAGATAGTCGTGAAGCTTGTCAGCGCTTCATAGTTCAGAGTGTTTGAAGTGTTGCGAGAGCAGGGTCGCAAGTCGCGAAGCGAATCCTAACTGTTGGCTACGAGGAGGTTACGTGGCAGTGGATTAAGGTGTTCAGTATATAGAGCTCAAAGCATTGTGTGGAGCGAGTGGAATCTTTGTGAAGTCGCAAAGGATGAATAGTTTGGACCGTCAGATCCAGGAGGACATGTGACAAAGATCTACGTATTTCAGTGGAAGGTGTTTTGGAAGGAAACAAGGGTGGAGGTTGTAAAGTCACCGAAGTATGAAGTTGCGAAAGAAGCTGACCCACGGTCACAGCCCATGGTCATATTAGAAAAGGAGTCTAGCACAGGGCTAGTACTTGCAAATTGGTGTTACCAGAGGCGCCAAGAAATTGGTTGCGCGGGTAGTTTGAACTCGCAGGGAACATCAAAGGGACATGTGTGTCAATTATTCGGGTCTATTAGAGGCCTAAAGAGCTAATTTGGCTCAAGGTGTTTGAATATCCTTGACCGGGAGGTCGCAAAATCCCCAGGAGGGAAGGGGGGCTACATCAAGTCACCACCTTCATCTTTATATTATGAATTCATCTCCAAAACAAAATTTTCCAAGACACCTTCTTTTTAGGCGCTCCAAGCTCCCTTTCCTACTTCTAGGTAGTGAGTCACCTTGCAACTTGTTGGATAAGAGGGGATGACAAGTAGTTGCCAAGGCCATTGCTATCGAATGTGTCTGACTTGTGCCTCATGCACAAGTGTTTCAAAAATACTTCCTTCTCCGACGATGTACAACACAATCCTTCTAACCGGTCGACTATCAACCAGAAATCATAAATACCTATGACTACTTTACAAAACTCTACAATGTCATATACATCACGATCAAGAAATTATTCATTTCCCACTTCTGCATTCAACTGATATTCTCGTTAGGTGAGTGCTTCCAAGCAATGTTTTCAAGTTTTCTCAAATGTGATGAAGAATGATTGAAATTCTTTGAAATCACTTGTCACGGTAGTGACAATGGTGATGAGCACCACAATTGTCACAAATCATCTCTAAAACCACCTTTCCTTAGGAAGTGGTGGAGAGTATGCTCTCATACCATCTATCACAAACCTACAGTGTGCTTGCATTTTTCTTTTGAAGACTTGAGTTTCTCTGAACTTTGTGTTGGCATGATTTGAGGTTGTGTGGCATTGCTTTTCCTCCACTGTAGGAGCTTGGCCAACATGCACCTACTACAACTAGACCATGCCTCTTCACTTAACATTTTCCCATAACTTTTCCTTAAGCTACAAACTGCCAATGCAACCAAGTTCATTCAATAGTAGGCACACATCCATCTGTGGCATTTAAAACATCCTAGAAATACTTAATGCTTAGCCAATATCAACATTTAGCCAACACAAGCAAAACAATGAATAATAACATACAAAAATCATGAAACACACATGTATGGGAAGCACCCAAGGAAGGTGCCTTAAACTTTATTATAGGAAGAATGTTACAATGTACAACAAAGGAGCACACCCAACTACCTATGACTCATTTACATACTACAATTACACAAGGCACAAAAACATACAAGAACTTTCAATCCAACCCCTAAAGCAATTGCATGTTTTCTTCATATAGGTCCTGTCTTCTTCTTCTTCTCACTTTGCTAGTGCAATTTTCCATACTATGCTTAATCATGAACTTGGCACAATCGTAGAGCTCCTTTACAATTGTCGGTGAATGATATCTTTCTTCTTGTTGTATGCCTTATCACTTTTGAGGAATCCTCCTTTTATATGAGACTTTCCTTGCACTTGCAATCCCCTTCATTCTAAGGTGGATCCAAGTGTCTGCATAACCACCTTGCTTCCCTTAAATACTTGTCCACCGACCATCTGTGTCCAATAAGTGCACTTCACAGTGTGCCCAAGTTTGGCCAAGTCCATCCAACTGAATCAGTCCATCCAAACTCAGCTCAAGTGTGCTTGGTCCGTCTAAGTCTGGTCAACTCGACCAAAATTTGTTCGACTACACCCTAGTTGTTTGAGTCCGTGCGATTGTGCCCAAGTGCACCCAAAAATGCACCCAACTGCATTCGGTGGATGTGTGCCCAATGAGTGCATCCCATGATTGTGATCCATAGATACTTGTGCCCGAAGGAACTTTTGTTTTCCGTTGAAACCCCCAAAGTGTGGGCCACCCAACTCCATTGGTTTGCATATAGTTCCAAGCACCCAAACCACTCAGGCAAACTTGTCCATCATGCAAAGTGCATGTTTGTGGATGAGGTTGCGTGTGAAAATTGTCTTTTCCTTTCCTCGTCAAGTTCCCTTTCAAGCTTCTCTTGGTATGTTCTACTAGTGCAAGTTTCCAATATCTACGGGCGACCAATCTATAAGCAAGAACACTCGACTTGTCCATGGTGCACTTTACCAATGGTCCAATGCACCAACAATTGACTCTTCTAGTCATCATCATTTTGTCATGTCCATTTGTGCTGATCAATGACTACCAAGGTGATCATGCAATCGAGATACCTGAAACCACTCAAAGCGAAGGCCTTATGATATATTATTTGAAAAAACGACACTACCACATTAGCATCCAAAGGTTGAATAGTTCTCCCTTAATACACTCAAAGCGAAGGCCTTATGATATATTATTTGAAAAAATGACACTACCACATTAGCATCCAAAGGTTGAATAGTTCTCCCTTAAAACAACTTATTGTGAATTTAAAATTTTGTCAAACTAAAAAAGTTTCAGAAAAATGGTGGCTAATTATTTGTAGATTCAAATATCGAGACAAAGATACTTTAGCACTATTTACCATGAAATGAGAATAACATGAGGCATGCAACATTCTATATGCTGCGTAATTTTATAAGCACATTTGAGATATTGCATGTGCCACATACTTTTTAGCCTTACATCCATATTAACTACACAAGTAGAAATATTTAACTATTACATTTTGAAGGTGGAAATGTGGTTAAGGTGGAAAGATGATTTAGGGGAATCGTTCTATCTTCCAGGTAGTGTTGGACCTTATTGATGGGTTGGAGGAGCAATCCATTCAGCCTAATAGAATAAGGGATCTTGCAACCTGTATAGTTTGCATGATTGGTCCAAGAAGCATCCATCTTTAATGCAATTGAAAGTTTTTTTGTCTGTTCCAGGTAGTGTTGGACCTTATTGATGGGTTGGAGGAGCAATCCATTCAGCCTAATAGAATAAGGGATCTTGCAACCTGTATAGTTTGCATGATTGGTCCAAGAAGCATCCATATTTAATGCAATTGAAAGTTTTTTTGTCTGTTCCAGGTAGTGTTGGACCTTATTGATGGGTTGGAGGAGCAATCCATTCAACCTAATAGAATAAGGGATCTTGCAACCTGTATAGTTTGCATGATTGGTCCAAGAAGCATCCATCTTTAATGCAATTGAAAGTTTTTTTGTTTGGTCGTTGAAAATGGATTAAATGCTTCAAGATACAACCAACAACTTCGTCACGAATGATTCAAATTTTTCTTGCATTTGGACAATGAATAGTTACCTACCTAACTATATATTTATCCAATCCTTCCATCCATAGTAAAATGTTTCAAAAATAATTATACTTTAATTTATGAGAGTAAACCAACATATACTTTATAAAAATATTATTCTAAAAGAATATTGTATTTCCAATCTTTTACATTAAGAAACCAATAAATAAATAAATTATAATTTTAAAGAAACTAAGTATATCTTTTAATTTAAAATGTAATGCTTTGATGGGTTATATGTATATTAAAAATAAATAAATTTCATAAAAATTAGCCATCATTACAATCTTCATAAAAAATTTCAAAGCATTAAAAATGACAAAATATAAAACTTTATTTACAATGTGAGTGCCATTGTTTTCTTCATAGAAATTTCAAAGCATTAAAAATGACACTATAAAGATTTATACATAATATGAGAATCAAGCATTTTTGTGGACACCCATATAAGAGAGGATTTGTTCCATGTATCCATATGATACTTGAGGAGTAAGGACTACATCTTGGATTCAATATCATAAGCATATCACAATCATGTTTAACCATGGAAGCCAACAACCCTTAAACTACCAAGCATATTTGTAATGTTCATTGTAGATTTCATCATAAAATATTAAATTGTAGTAAATCTTAAGGCCTTTGTTGAGGGGTGACGATTCTATTAAAACACTATAAGAGCCATGAAGAGAGACTACTTGCTTTATAGGCCTCTAGGAACATGCAAATCTAATATGATTGCATCCATTGCTTATTATTTAGGCTAAGATGTATATGATTTGGAGCTTCCTAAGATCCATACAAGCACATAGTTATAGGGCATTATTCATCAAGACCACCAAGTATGTTAGTCGTATTATGGATATTGATTGTTGACTTTCTCTCTCAAACCATGCAAAAATGAATGTTAGAGTGAATGTTATAGTGTAATCCCTAATGCATAGATTTGATGATAAGAACAATTATGGTACACTCTCCATAACTTACTTAAGAACAACAATTATGGTACACTCTCCATAGATTACTTAAGACCACCTAAGGATACAAAATGTTGCTACAAGAATTAATTCTACAAATGATATGTCCCTATAAATCGTGGGTGTGAGGCATGAGGAAAGAGAGCTATGGGGTATTCTCAAAATATTTGACATGTAAAGTATTGTCAAACTAGTATTAATGTTGCTGGAAACAACAATAAGAAATTGAAAGAGTATGATAGATAAAGATGCCTAGAATTGAGAAAAGGGGAATGATCAACCTAGAGAACAAAGAAGTGATGGTTTAATGATGTAGAAAATTAAATGAATAGAATCACAATTGTCACCATTGTGATCCCAATTTTGGGTTTTGTGATGTTGATAAGGTTCATTTTGTGTAGGTTCACATCTAAACTTAATCAAGAATATACAAGTTATAAAATTTCATTGAAATTAATAGAGGTTTTATTCCAAACAAAATATAAATCACACTTTTGTGTGAAACAAAGACAAACTATGCATTATCTTTACAACGAGCTTGACCAAACATGCAAAAGATTGACAGATTGTTGAGAGATTTACATTCAAGCGTTAAATATGTGTTTCATTACCATTAATTGTCTATTGAAATAATGGGGATGCCATGAATTACATATTAATTTGTTGAGACACCATCATAAAACGTGCTTAAATATTATATACCGTTTTTTTTTCTAGGTAATATATGTCAAGGAAAACCCTCAGACACTTCACCTCATTTCAAGGATGGTAGCTAGGGTAAACCATAGATTCTTCAGAAGACAAGAATAGGTCAACAAGAGAGCCCAAAGTCGTTACAAAAATATACTCATTAAGAGCTTAACATGCCACTAGCGGGAATTGAACCTAGGTGGGGAGGATAACACTCTTCTCAACCACTTAGGCTATACCCAATTGACATACCAATGATATAAGCATGTCATGGATGATAATAGATATATACATATTATTATCAATGCATCAAAATAACTATGAACCAAGTTACATGTTAGAGATCTTTATATGGATAAAATATGAGAACATGAAGAAAGAGAGATGACCTCATTTTCTTGGGTTCAATCGATGTCTATTCTTTTATCTTAGAAACTATCATTAAACCACATATTTGTAGCTAATCTTACTATTAAGTTTCCAATGCCATTACAATTTACATTCATAAGCCATGACTAATTATTTTTGAGCTTTGCAAAGCCAAGAGTGGAGGAAAATATAACAAATTGAACGAGATTATGGAAAGGGTGAGAACTGAACACCTTAAGTATGGAAAATGAATGCAATGCCAATTCTCATATCGATAAGAATTGATAATGTGCATAGCACATGGATTCAAGTGGGGATTAAAACATATAAGGTTTCCAAGCTTCTTCGCAAAGCTTTTGTTAAAAGACACTTAAAATGGTGGATACACCAATATGGTGGTAGGATTATTGGGGTGTGAGTTGTGTGATGGATTTAATGTTGTAGAAGGGTACATCATATTAGGGAATAGATGAGAGCCAATGCAAAGAGAAATGATTTTAGTCTTTAGATACCAAGGGAGAGTAGTGGGTGTTGAACCTTGGATCTTGATCACGATTCACATCCATTATCATCGAATACTGAAGGTACAATGATCATTAAGCAACTAAGCATTGAGAGTCAAGACATTGATGGGTTGTTCAAAGTGTAACCCTTCTTTTGAAAATTTAGAATAGTTGTTGTCCTTCATAAACAACCATTGATTTTGATGCATGAGTTTTTTGGAAATAAACTATGTATGAGATTTTGAAACATCCAATGTTTTGAGTGGACACTCTACCCATCCTCATGGATACATAAAGCTGAAATAATATTATAAAAGAGTGTTGGGATGAAATTTAAAGCGTGAAATTTTGCTAGCTATTGTGAAATAGAAAAAAAATTAAAACAAGTCGTCATGTAAAAAGATTAAGAATAATAAAATAACCATTGGGTGAAATGATTAAAAGGACATTTCATAATGGATAGCAAATTTCACTCTTTAAATTTCAACTCAACACTCCTTTCTAATATTATTTCAACTTTATGTGTCTGTGACGATGGGTGGAGTGTCCAATCGAAACGTTAGACATTTCAAAATCTTGTACACAATTTATTTCTAGAAAACTCATGCATCATTATGACTAACTATGAAAACCTACATACTTGAAGTGATTTGAAAAACTCATAGTTTTTTGGAAGGGGGATTTGTGAATTTCCCTTCTAGAAAATCTAACATATTCTTATAACAAAGAAATAATATTTCCTAGATTTATGTTTTCATACTTAATGTTTAAACTTATAAGATATTAGGACTTATATTTGATCACAAAACAATTCTCTCAAACAATGTGGGACAATCAATTTTAAAGATATAGAAGAATATGTCATTGAAACAATTCCAAGACACAAATGTTAGGTGTATTCAACTTATTTTAATGGACATTTTAAATTTGAATAGATTACTATGGACTACTTCCAAGAAAATGAATTTTTTCGTTGGGAAATGGGAGAACCCAATTAAATTCCTTTGGCTATTAAATGAAAGGTCAATTCTCTCAATCAATGTGGGACTACTAAATTTTTAAGATAGAAAGGTATTTATGTTGTATTAACAATTCCAAGATGTGCAAATGTTAGGAGTATCACTTATTTAATAGACATTTTCAAAAAACATGTGAAAGAGGTATGATGAAGTACTTTGAGGGAAATAATTTTTTCACGAGCAATGGGAGAACCTGATTGGAATCCTCTAGCTATTCAATTAAGTGGACATCCTTATTCAATACCTTTTATTTGAAAACTAGGAAACAACTCAAAATGAGCGGTTTAAATTGATTTTTATTGGTTTGACTATCCTCAATCCTTATTTAAGACCCTAGGGGTTATATTTCAACTTATAGTTTTTTACATTGAGGTGTACTCTTCACATATTTAGAGCAAATTTCATGGATATGTGCTAATTTGATAATTTCTTCTTTGAACATTGTGAAAACTATTTTAAAATTTTAATCTTTTTTCTATTATGGTGCTTGTAGAATTTTAATGGTTCTCTTGTGGTGTCTTCCCTCACTTCTCTTTATTTTCCATATACAACATCTAAGGGTGAAGGTGAAAAATACCCAAATCAAGTTTGAAAAGGGGACTTACCAGTGGAAGTGTGGACTACTCTGTTGTAACATTGTTAAATACAAATCAAAATTTTGTCCCAAGTCTTTAGATGGTTTTGATTGTAACCTCTCAAAAGTTGAACTAGTGTCCTATTCACTACTTCTCTCTACCTATATATCTATGGATGGAAAACTATAGATCTCTACAACATCCATTTTCTCCCAAAGTATAGTCTAAAGGGCACTGCAAAATTTGGTATCTTTATTTGAGAAGATGTGCCTTCGTATCCCAAAGTGTACCTATACCTTTTGAAAGAACATGTTTGTTGCATCTTGTCCCTTGATGATAATTTTACAAGGCATGAGAATGCACATCTTACTTAACCTATCCACTACCACAAATAGATAGTCATGTCCCCTCCTACTTCTTGGAAAACCACCCACACAATCCATGGAGATAATTTCTCATGGTCTAGTAGATATATGTGAGGGATGGTATAAACCTTGCTTCCTATCATTGAGATTGATGGTACAAAACATTATGCACCCTCTAATAAAACGAGCTACATAATTTTTCATTCTAGGCAAATATACATACTTTTGTAAGTTGGTAATTGTCTTCCCAACACCATAATGGCCTACAATTTTGGAGGGGTGAGATTTTATGATAAGCTACTTTTTAGGAATTCAAAGTTTTTCCATATTGTAGAGCAACCCAATTTGGAGATGGTAGTCAGCTTTGTTGTTACCTTCTTCTACACAAACTCGGCTTTGTAGACACTGAAATACTGCCTTGAAGTCCTCATCTTTTGTGCATTCCTCTATATATGCATCATGGGTGAAAGGATCCATGCGCATAAGATAATCTATTTTTTTTTTTTTTTTTTTATCTTGGTTGCAGGTGGTATTCAAAGCATGTTTTCCAACTTATTAGTACTACCCTTCTTATATTTAATGATAATATGAAATTGTTGTAAAAATTCTATCCACTTGTACTATCTGGTTTGTTCAAGCTTATTTTGGTCTTGCAAATATTGCAATCGCTAATGATTGGTGTGGGTGATGGTATACTTTTTTTTAAACTAGAACTTGAGTATTTGTATTATAAAAATAATACAAAACAAATTGCAGTAGAAAGAACATGCAAAAAATTTATGATCAGGAGATTACATGACAAAATAGTAGGGTTGTCTAGTATGGTTTCTAAAGCCTAGCATATCTTATAATAAGGTAAGTCCAATTCAAAATGACATGTAAAATGCTGATAGTAAGTGCCTAAAATATTTACAACCCTGTAATACATATATCAAAATTGACACATAAGAGAAGGAAGAACATCATATTGAAGTAATGAGGAATTAGGGGATGAATTATGAAGTGACCATGTTATTAATGAATAAGGTCCCAATTTTTTGGTGATTGCTTGGGATGCTAACTGATTAGCTTTTGTATTGTTACTTCTCAAAACATGATAAAAAAATAAGCTGGGAAATGAAGGAAGTAAGATGTCTAATTTGATTGAGAGTCGAGAAAAGTTTGACATCCAAAGAATTGGTTCCCTTGACCATATCTATGATGAATCCTTGATCACTATTCAGTTTTGAATGTTGTTTGATATGGTGATTTTCAATCTCAAATATAAACCATATCTATGATGAATCCTTAAATATGAGAAAAGTTTGACATCCAAAGAATTGGTTCCCTTGACCATATCTATGATGAATCCTTGATCAGTATTAAGTTTTGAATGTTGTGTGATATGGTGATTTTCAATCTCAAATATAAACCATATACTTTTGCCAGATTATAAGAAAAGATACCTAGGCTCCATGAATAAGTTGCTTCAAAATTTCCTCGAGGGTTATAAATAATTCCCCCCACCACCTACCACCCCATGTGTGGGTGATAGTATCCTTACCTGTCAAATAGTGCTTCCATTTTTTAATAACTTGAACTAGAACACGGAGTTCCTTATTATGTATGGTAGTTTGATAATCCACCATCATAATATTTCATAATGCTAGCACACTAACATACATCCATATACCTAAACCTTCTTTAAGACTTAATAGTGCTTCCATTTCTGTACATCCATATACCTAAACCTTCATGGTAGTTCGATAATCCACCATCATAATATTTCACTTTCATTTCTTACTAATATTTCATAATGCTAGCACACTAACATACATCCATATACCTAAACCTTCTTTAAGACTTAATAGTGCTTCCATTTCTGTACATCCATATACCTAAACCTTCATGGTAGTTCGATAATCCACCATCATAATATTTCACTTTCATTTCTTAATAACTTGAATTAGAGCATGGAGTTCCTTGTTAATATTTCATAATGCTAGCACACTAACATACATCCATCTACCTAAGCCTTCTTTATGTTATGTATGGTAGTTCGATAATCCACCATCATAATATTTCATAATGCTAGCACACTAACATACATCCATCTACCTAAGCCTTCTTGTAACGTAGATCCATATACCTATACCTTTTTGTAAGGTAAATCCATATACCTATACCTTCTTTAAGACTTTAAATAGTGCTTCCATTTTCCACAACGTAGATCCATATACCTATACCTTTTTGTAAGGTAAATCCATATACCTTCTTTAAGACTTTAAATAGTGCTTCCATTTTCCACAACGTAGATCCATATACCTATATATACCTTCTTTAAGACTTTAAATAGTGCTTCCATTTTCCACAACGTAGATCCATATACCTATACCTTTTTGTAAGGTAAATCCATATACCTTCTTTAAGACTTTAAATAGTGCTTCCATTTTCCACAACGTAGATCCATATACCTATATATACCTTCTTTAAGACTTTAAATAGTGCTTCCATTTTCCACAACGTAGATCCATATACCTATACCTTTTTGTAAGGTAAATCCATATACCTTCTTTAAGACTTTAAATAGTGCTTCCATTTTCCACAACGTAGATCCATATACCTATACCTTCTTTAAGACTTTAAATAGTGCTTCCATTTTCCACAACGTAGATCCAATACCTTCTTTAAGACTTTAAATAGTGCTTCTATTTTCCACACTAACCGTACATTCATATACCTAAGCCTTGTTAATTCGATAATAATATATCGCACTAAAGTACATCAATAACCTAAGCCTTATTTAAGGCTTTAAATCACAATTCATATACGAAAGTCCACCAACATTAGCCCATCCCCAAGCCCGATACCATTCCATGCTTCATCGAATAACAATGTTAGCACTAGCGCATATAAAGGCTACAATTGTTTATTTCTCGATGCATGTGGGATTATGCCCACTATGTAATTTTTTTAATAACCCGCAGGCTTCCAGGTGCCCAAGAGATTATGCAGGTGTTGGTTGAGCAAGACAGAGTGGTGCTTTTGCTCCTTGGCTCGGAAGGACAGTTGCAAGAACTACAGATTCAAGTACTACTTTAACTATGCTCCCAGAACCCCACGAAGAAGAGATTCAGTTGATCGTGGATGCCATCAACAATTACTTGAATGTTAAGGTACGACGATCAGATGTGCTCTCCGCTTGGATTGGAATTCATCCATTGAAAACTGATCCCTCGGCTAATGACACTGCCAACGCTCTTGTCTTAGATGCACTTTGGTGCATTGAATATGCACACTTACTTGAGCGGAATGTGAGAGTGCAAGCTTGACCCCAATGACAGAGTACTCCTAGAGGCTCAAGGTCGATCAACAAAGCATTTGATTTTGATGATATAAAGTGCCATCAATGTGTTCATCTGGCTCATTTTGAAAATGACAGGAAATTACTATCCATCCACCAGAGATACGAGAACCTTTACCGCTAATAATTCATCATCTTCCTATAGCTGTGACATTTGATTTCTTTGGCAAAGGAGATATGATGGTCTTAGATCCAAATTACAAGGAAGAAGCAGTGATGGGTGGAAGAATGACCATCTCGATGAACACATATGGAGATGTATGTGTGGTTCAAAATGGGAATAACATACTTTCTTCAATATATGCATCATGAAATGGAACCCTGGGTTATTCATCCTAATTTTCACTCTAATGCAGTCTATTTGACAGATGACTATGAAGCTAATCTATTAGACTCCAATATGTGGAAATAAGCTGCCATCAAAAGAAATAAAATGAAGTCATCTAGCACAAGTGGGAATCTTATTAGCTATATGGAATTTTCTGACATGGAAACGGAAGTTCGAAAACAATTTTATTGCTTTGGACTACTCTTAATTGAAGTCATTTCAGGAAAGCTCCCCCATGCCCAAGAAAAAGGCTTGATCATCGAATAGGCTGTGGAATACCTCGACAAGAAGGACATGATACAATATATGGTAGATTCTTCCTTGAAATCTTTCAAGTACAATGAATTAGAAAAAATATGTGAGGTTGTACAGTCCTACATTCTTCCATATCCTCAAAAGTGGCTGCCGAAACAGTTCCCTTATCATCGTTCACTCCTATACATTTTGCACCAGAAAGTACCTTTCCTGGAAGCAGTCATGACATTGTTCCACACTTATCATTCATGGGATAAGATGTTCCAGTTATGAATATGGGTTCAACAGTCGCATTGCAGACTTCATCATCTGATCAGTCAATTGTAAGGAACAATTTGTCCTATTTATTATTTCATCTCTTTTTAGTGTTACTGAGAATAGAGAATCAACATTCAACTCTAAATCCCAGATTTTAAGGCAATATTCAACATTCCAAGGCAACATTTTATACATTCGAGGACACAGGTGGCATAATTCAAGTAAGCAGATCCATATTTTGATGCAAAATTTTAGTTTATGAAGATTTCAGATGGAAGAGGATTTGGCAAAGATATGGATATCTTCAAATCTCTCTAAATTATTAACAATACATGAATTACATAGCTATTGAGTCTTCTCTAAATAGCTTTATCTTTAAAAATTAGTTCTAGATCTGAATGCAAATATTCCATGGTATGCAGATCCACTTCTTCAGGAAGTGATGTAGTATTCAGTTCCAAGTTTTCTAGGAGAAGAAGATGGATGCTCGAGAGGTTGATTCCATATTTCTAGGAAGTCAGTGAGAATGTGACAATCAATAGATTTCATCGAAGAGCATTTGAGTCTGGCCACTCCTAATTTTCTGTGACAAATTAGATTTTATCTATTTTTAGTTTATTTGTAGAATTTGTTGCCAGAAAGGTTGCAACAGTTCGAGGATTGTATTTTCTATTTAGTCTATCATTTTCAATGAAAGAAGATGGGGAGGGGTCAGTCTTCGAGACTGTTTTCAATTTATATACTAGAGAAGTCTTGTGCTTGGGAAGACAGATATGAATGTATTTCTGGATGTTTTGTAGATTCATGAATGATATCAGATTTTCTTTCTCATATCCATTTTTGTATGCTTGTGTCATAAGTAACTGGTCCGAGTTAATTCATCCTTGTTCACTTAATGATTGAAGGAGGTCTGTCCTTCATTGCATTAGTGATCTAGGCCTGCAAGTATATATTTTTGATTGTTTTAATTAGATTATCATACATACCTATGATGTGTGTGTGTTTCTGTTGATTAGAGTAATTTCTTTCATGTCCACCATATCCTTTAAACATCTGATTAGTTCATTGAAGCTAAGAAGCCAAGCTTGCTGGAGTATTTCTAAACAGTTTCATAAGTACAAGTCTTGACAGTCATTTAATTGATCCATTTGAGATTGCTGATCTCTGATCTAAACCTTCATTCAACTCAACTTTATGTTACCAAGCTTGTTCCCTTTACAGTCAGGCACTGACTCTTAGAGTGATAAAACCTTCATTTCAACTCTTCAAAATCCTTATGCTAATTCGTTCCCCATCATAAACTATTGCATCAGGTTGTCATGGCATGGTGTGGTGCAACCATAGCTAAAAATGATGATATAAACTTCTAAAGGTATTTTACTTATCCCACAAAGCTCTTAACTTCATTGACATCAATAGGATTTGACCACTTGATGATGGCCTCCATCTTTGTAGGATCAATCTTGAGCTCCTTTCTTCCAATAACATACCCCAAGTACACCAAGAACTACTAGGAAAATTCACATTTCTTAAGGTTTGCATGCAATTAATGTTTTTTTAGGGTCCCTAACACCTGCATGAGATGTGAAATATGCTCTTCCTAGGTAGAGCTAAAATTTAATATATTATCAAAGTGCACTATTACAAATGAAACTAGAAAGAGACACAATACATCATTCATCAAATGCATAATATATCTAGTGCATTACTTAAACCAAAATGCATTACCAACCATTCATATAGACCTTGCCTCATCTTGATCGTATTTACCGACTTGACGAGAATTGTGACCTGAAAATGTGAACTCTATCTCTAAAAACACATATTTTGGGGTCAAAAACACCAAAACTAACCCCCAAATTGAAAAGTGGTGCTACTGGTAGCACCCTTTGTGTTTGAGGTTAAAATTACCACCTTTTGCAACCATGGCCTCAACAATCTTGTGATTTTTCCAACAAAAACCTTAAAAATCAATCTCGAATAAAAAAGTGCCGCCGCCAACAACACCATTTTTTTTGTTTGGGGTCAAAATTGCAACTTCTTTGAAACCATGACCTTAAAAATCAATGTTCTTATCAACAAGAGACCATAAAATCAACCCCCAAATCGAAAAATGTCACTAATAACAACATCCCCACATTTTTTGGGGGATTAAAATTGTGACATTTTTGAAACCATGATCATGATAATCAGTATATTGAAACTAAAATATTAAAATGAACCCGGTGCCACCAATAACACCCCTACCTTATTTTAGACTAAAAATACAACGTTTTTGAAACCATAACCTAAATCATTATAAACAAAATCATAAAAAAAAAGAAAAAAAACTCGATAAATACAAATAAAGCTATATATATAACTCATTACTACACTCTTCTAATGTTTTATTTTAAAAACCCTATAAATAAATTAAAAAACAATAACAACATTTAAAACCATTTAAAAAAATTAAAAAAATATAAATTAACTTATAAAAAAAAATCAAATTTAAAATGACATTCAAAACACATTGAAAACACAAACTAGAAAATTAATGAAAAATTATTTAAAATAAATAAATAAAAGAATTAGAAAAAAAAACAAAAACAATGCAAGATGGTGATGGAGGGGAATTTCCACCCCACCTACCCTACCCTACACACCCCCTCCCCCGCCAGTTCCTACCTTCCTCGCTTCCCATCGCTTAAAGGAGTGGTGGGTGGAGGGAATAACTCTCCCTTCCTAACCCCCTCTTGCCCCCACCTCCTTCGCCACTTAAAGGAGTGAAAGCACCAGGGTAAGTACGGGTGGGTGAGGGAAGGAGCAGGGAAAAATTCCCAAAATACCCGACTGACCCCACTGCACCCCACCCACTTGCATTTTTTTTTTTTAAATAATTCTCTTATTTGTTTTTTCAAAATTTTTATAGGTTTTTTTTTTTAATGTTTTGCTTTTTAATATTATTATTTTTAAATGACATTTTAGATTTGACTTTTTGAAGTTTTTTTTTTAAATGGTTTTAATTATTTATTTAATTGGTTTAATTTTTTTTTTAAAGGTTTTCAATTTTTTAAAAGAGTTTGGTGATGAGTTTTATTTTCTTTTAAAAAAATTAACATGCATTAAATTTTTATTTATTTATTTAAGAATACTTATTTTTTTTCTCATTTAATGGTTTTTATTTTTCATTTTTATTTTTGGTTGTTTTCTCTCTTTATTTATTTTTGTATGATTTTGTTTGTAATGTCATTGAGTTTTTAGGCTACGGTTTAAAAAATGTTGTAGTTTTAGCCCCACCAAAAAAGGAAAGGGGTGCTACATGTAACACCTCTTTTCAATTCGGGGGTTTATTTTAAGATTTCGATTGCAAGGGTATTGATTGTCAAGTCATGGTTTAAAAAAAATGCAATGTTGACCCCCCCACAATGGGGGGATGCTATTGTTGATGACACTTTTTGATCCGGGGGTTGATTTTAAGGTTTTTGTCGACAAAAATATCGATTGTTAGGGCCATGGTTTTAAAGAAGTTGTAATTTTGGCCATGAACAAAAAAGGTTGTTGTTGTTGGAATTTATTTTTTATTTGCTGGTTACTTTTTAAGGTTTTTGTTGGCAATATTATGAGATTGTTGAGGCCATGGTTTCAAAAGGTGGTAATTTAACCCCAAAAATAAATGAGTTCTATTGGTAGCACCACTTTTCAAAACAAGGGGTAAAAACATTGACTATATGCAACCTCTAAAAAATAAGAACTGTAGAGGGTTCTTGTCAAGTTGGTAACTATGTTCTTGAGGGTTGTCTTCTAGGTGTGTTATTTTGTTACTCATACTTGGTGGTAACCTGATTTGAGATCCAACTTGGTGAAGTACTTGGCATGTTGCAACTGATCTAGCAAGTTATCAATCYTGGGTAGAGGGTATTGATTCTTGAGGGTGATCTTATTTATAGCTCTATAGTTGATACACATTCTCCAAGTCCCATTCTTCTTGGTACTATGATTATAGGTGACCCACAAGGTGGGGTTCTTGGTCAAATTACCCCCTGCAACAATAGTTCCTACAATTGTTTCTTTACTTCATCTACTTCTAGGCTAGACATTATGTACAATGTGATGTTGGGTAAT
Organism: Picea engelmannii; assembly: GCA_009831015.1. NCBI lineage: Eukaryota > Viridiplantae > Streptophyta > Pinopsida > Pinales > Pinaceae > Picea > Picea engelmannii. Next base: position 185,708 of record ML789191.1, read on the forward strand.
GGGGATTTAGGTAACACATGCATCTCATTCTCCACTTCCTTCTTGGGTTGTAACCCTTTAGGATCTCATAACACTTCTCTGTATTCATACTAAATCTTCTCCAACTCATGTTTCTTCTCTTTAGTACTTCTATCCAGAGACGATTTTACCTTCATCTGTTCATATCCTATTAATTGTGAGTTAAGAAGAGCAATACACACTTCCTTCTTGAATTGATCAATTTCTTGTCTTGCTTTGCACTTACTAGGGATATCTTGGATTTACCTTTGTGTGCATGAATGATGAATGATTTCCCATACTTGATCAAGCGGTATTGGTTTTCTCTCTTCATGAAGATCACATCCCTCATGTACATGTAGAGGCTTCCCAACTATATACCACACACATCAAATCATACTACATCTACCTCCACTTCAAAAATATAGTTTTCACTTATAGAAAAATTGATCTTACACTACTTAGTGACCCTGAGCTATGCATGCTTATTCACCCATCCCAATGGGTATGGGTGAGGATGGTCGTGGAATTCTAATCCAAGCTTACCTACTATATCCTCTGCGATGAGGTTGGCCTAATAATCATAATTGAATAGAGCATCCACCTTTGTCTTCTTGAATGGGATCTTGATATGGAAGAGTTTAATCATATCCTTCTATTTATTTGGATGGAGGATACTTAGGTTCATCTCCTTTTGCACTATAGTGCATGCAATATTTTCATATACATTTGAGTTGCTCTCTACCTACTTGCTTGATTCCACGACTAACATGTTATTCTTCTTGGCATCCTTCTTGTGTTTCTTTGTATTTAGCTTCCAACATTTATTTTTAGTATGAATATCACAATGACCATAGTGGTTATTTGGATCCTTGAATTTATGTGCAATGGATTCTATCTTCTTATCCTTTCCTTTCCACTTCTTTCCCTCGTTGGATGTGTCTTGGTGGTAATTTTTCTTGGAACCAATTGGTTTTCCTTACTTGTCCATATCATCCAAATAATATTCTTGCACACATGCCTCATTAACAATCCTAGGTTTAAAGAGTATTGATTGCCTCCTTAAATAACTATGGGGACCACCTAGATACACGAGGAGTACATCTGGGTTCTTGGGAGATATACCCAACATAAGGGATTGCTTTTTGAACTCGGTGGTCACTCTTCTATGCTTCTTCCTTGCTCCTACCAAAAATAATACCAACGGATCCACTAGTTCTCTTCATACCCAATAGGGTAGAGCTAAGACTTAATGAGGGTTTTAAACACCTCCCACTTAGTTACTGGGGGATCACCCTCTAGCCTAAGAATATCTATGTGGATTTCATACCAAGTTTGGGTTTGGTCCTCTAACTTTAGTCGAGAAAATGATATATTTTTCTCTTCTCCTATGTTATGAACACTGAAATAAACTTCTAACTATCACAATAATTGATTTATCTGGTTAAACATCAATTTGAACCTTGATAGGATTTGATGTCCACTTTCCTTTCCACTTTAAATAAATATTGGGAAGTAGTGACATTGGAACTTGGTCTCTCTTTATCTGTCTCCTTTTCTGGGTCTTCATTGTCTCCATATTCCCATTTGATCCAAATTCTAAGTTAGATATACCAAACTCACCCAAAGGTCCAAACTTGCTCTCTAAAGCTACCATGAGGATTGTGATGTTGTGAGAGATGTCAACGACTTATGCTTCTAGCTTTGAAAATGTATCCTTTGAATCATTCCATGGATAGGTTTTTGAGACTTCTTTCTTACGCCAATTCTTGGTTCTCGCAATTTCCCATAAAAACCCCAATGAAAACTGTTCTTATACTAATATGATCTGTAAATTGCTATGGATATTCCATTGGAACAATTCATCAAAATAGATCCTACAAGTTTATGTAAACTCTTTGTTGTTTATTGTTTTACTTAATATTCATATTAATTAGTATTACTAGCTTAACACATAAAATAATGAAATAGGACAATATTTAAATACAAGAAGCTAAAACAAATACCACACCATCCACACAATGAACATAAGATGTACCTTGGGAAACCCAATATGGGAAAACCTAGTGAATGTTGGTGTACATGCATTATTTTCCCTTACATGCATAATTTTCTCTCTCCTAGAGCACACTTGAACTTCATCCATTAATTGTAGGGATTTATCTTAGGTAAATTCCTCTTTTCAAGGGATATGAGTGTTGAATTTTCACTAGGCTAGGCTCAAGCATGAGGTTTATTTCAATTTTAGCATTTACTTGAACCATAGACAAATGTAGCTACACCATTAACAATTTCTTCAATAACCAAGATCATAAGAAGAAATACCATGGACAAGAACACAAGAAATATCCTGGGCAACCCTTCTCAACAAGGGAAGAAAACCTAGCAATCCTTTTCTGTATTCTCAAGAGAAATACCTCCCACACCATATACCTAGCACACAAAAGGGTGCTCTCAACAATCAAGAAGGCTAGCGCCCAAGAGAGGTGCACACTTCAGCTCTAGAACAAGTACTTGCTGAAATTTCCAAACTCACATGTGTGTTGTGTTTCATCAATGGGGAAATCACCTTTTATTTATATACACTGGACACATCAAAAGTGGTGTCTATTGGAACAACATGACCAACCTCAATAACTCAGAATATAATTAATAATTACCATATTAATTATCTTTCACTTTATGGTGGGGCCAACCTGTACCCTTTACATCACATTTAGGGTTACATGTAAGTCTGACTCTTAGACAATATAGCAAGGGATCTCACACACCCACTAGTGCTCAACCACAAGGGGTATGTCCACCTATGCTTAGCCATAGGGACATCCAAGTCAACATATCTCTATATCACTGCATCTCACAGGAGAATCACTAGGATACACACTCACTAGTGCTCAACCACTAGGATCACGTCCACCTGTGCTTAGCCATAGGGACGTCCTACTCAACAGATCTCTATATCACTGAGTCTCACAGGAGAATCATCTGGAGAATCACATCATCTCAAATATATGCACATAGGAGAACAATAAATTCATCACATGGGCTCCTTCACCCCTCACAGGGGTACACATCGTTTCATCTCAAACGATACATCCATATCATGGGCATCTTCCCTTCTTAGGGGCACACATAGTTTCATCTTCATCTCAGAGAGAACGACACACTCAACTCATGGGAATATTCCCTACATAGGGGCACAAAACGTTCCATCTCCGTCTCAGAGAGGAAATACACACCCATATCATGGACACACCCAATTCTTGGTCTCTCTCTCAGGATGACTCACTCAGTCTGTGTCCTGGAGGATGTCTCACTCAACTGTAATCATCAACACTCCCTCTCAGCTAGGGAGGAATTCTCCACCAGGCCAAGTCTTTCATAGAAGTACTCGAAATTCATCTTGGCTGTAATCATAAACACCCCCTCTCATCTAGGGGGGTATTCTCCACCAGGCCAAGTCTCTCGCGGAAGTACTCGAACTTCATCTTGGAAAGCAGTTTGGTGAATATATCTGTAATATGCTCATGGGTAGGAAGGCACTGCATGTGTACTGCTTTCCCATGCACCATGTCTCTGATATAATGATATTTTATCTCAATGTGTTTTGATTTATCATGAAACACAAGGTTCTTAGAGAGATTCACTGATCCAGGTGGATATTGGTGGCCACCCACCTATTCTAACTAGCTCCTCTTGTTCATTTTTGTTCAACATGTTCTTCTGTACTTCTTTGTAATTGTGGGTTCTACACTTATGGGGTTGTATGAAGCCCCACACATTCTCCAGGTGGATACTGGTGGCCTCTCGCCTAATCCAACTGGCTTATTTTGTATGTTTTAATGTCAACACATCTTGTTGTACTTCCAGGGCCATTTTGGGGCCCTAAACATTGGTTTTTTGGCTCACCATAGTCAAACTATAAACAATGTTAGATTTTGATGGTTGAATGTGTATGTCTCTGAAAGACCTTTCCAACGGGATATCACTTGCCTAAAACGAAGGCTGTATGCAAAAGTTATGGCCTCGAGAAGTTGAGGTACCATCTTACCCAAAGGGGCCCACATGACTTTTGGCGTTTCACCTTCTAGGGTTAGGTTTTTGGATGTCTAGGGCTTTATAATTCATGATTAATATCAAAAATGCCTCTGGAGCCTCATTGTAATCCATTCTTCTCAGACGGGTGCACGTAGCAGCTACATCTCTTCTCAGAGATAACTACCACCATTCGAGCAAGTGTTTCAATTTTGCAATTTTATAGTTTCAACCTATTTCATTATTCAATAGAAGATATTGTTCACTCTATATCTGTGTTATTATTCATATCTTTATGTATATTGTATTCAATCTATTAATCAATTCGTTCCTCTCCTAAATCCATATTAGTGGTATCAGAGCGGTCTACTCTTCATTTATTTTTCTTCGTGCATGTACCCGACAAGATCTGGGTACAAGAAGTTGGGACTCGAACCAATGGAGCCATTGCAAGATCGGTCGTACCGAGTTCGACAAAAAACCATGGGGGATGAAAATAAATATGATGGAGTAGGAGATCCTATTAAAATGTTGCTCGAGGAATCCCTTGCACAAAAAAGGAACAAAATGATGGAAAACTTCGCACATATCCTTCAACGACTTCGCACAGGAGAAGCATCTTCCTCAAGTGGCCATGCAACCCCATTCAAGGTACAGGTAAATTTTGATATTCCATTATTTGAAGGACTGATAGATGCAAATGCTGTAGATAAATGGTTGAATATGCTATTTTTCGGTCCACAATTTTTCCGATAGGGAAAATATCAGTTTTTCACTTCTCAAGGTCGTTCCCCATGTTAAAAAATGGTGGGATACTTACTCTGAGAAAAGGGCCGTAGAGGAATCTGCAATGTTTGTGGTGGCCCCTACATGGGATTCCTTCCAAGACACCATTAAAGAACAATACTACCCTGTTGGAAGCTACGAGGACCAGTACGCAAGATGGACCACCCTATATCAAGAAAGGGACCATACAGTACCATATTTCACCAATATTTTCCATACCCTACGCACCGAATTGGGTATCAAAGACTCTGAGTGTCATCTGGTGCTAAAATATCGTAGCTGTTTTCATAGATACATTCAAACATAAATGGAGTTTCTGGACATTGCCTCATTGGCCACAACTTATAGATATGCGGTCAAGATCGAGCAAAAATTTAAGCAGAAAAGGCCAGAGTTTGGATCTGCAAACCCCTCACAGCCGAAGCAGGGAAAAGGAGACCCCAAACCACACAGCAAGGGACCAAGTCGATATTTTCATCCTTAGGACAACTAGTCCAAGCCACAACACAAGAAGGGAAATGAAAAGACGAAGAAGGACATGGGAAAATGGTGTGAGTACGATGAAATCCCTTGGCACAACACCGAAGAATGCCGCTCCAAGCAACTACTGATGGTCGAACTGAAGGCTTCCGAGTCAGAGGTCGATTCTGATTCCGAATCAAATCCCGAATGAGGGAAGAATATTATCGATGTTGAACCTGTCAAGCAGATGGAATTGCCAATGACACCGCACCTGTAGCCCTACACCATCGGCTAGCTTTGCCAAAGAAGAGATCTCTGTGTCAACCAACAGTGTTGTCTGCCCTACGACATCAATCCTTTCAAAGATGAGGTATTGTGTGATATTTCTCCCCTTGATTTTTGTGATGTTATTTTAGGAAAACTATATTTTTGGAAGCGTCATGCTGTGTATGAGTCTAGACCCTGCAGTGTTGATATTACTTTGGGTAGAAAATTGTACAGTATACCAGAGGTAGCACCGCCTACTACTATTTCTTTAATATCTGCTAAGCAATGCAGTAAGGTCATCTCATAGAATGAGAAGTTCGTCTTTTTTGTGATCTGTGCTCATAGTAAGAAGAAGGTCACCGCCACATCCATGGCCTCTTCACAGAGCTTCTCTTTGCAACAGAAGCAAGTGGACAGGATCATGGAAGTATACAAAGACATCTTCTCCTCACCTACAGGGGTACCGACACACTTCCAAGTCAAGCATCCAATTGATCTGACCCTCAATGCACCTCTACCTAATGGACTAGTCTATCGTCGCTCGCTAATGGAAAATGAAGAAATTAGGTGACAGATCCAAGAGCTGCTTCAAAAGGGGCACATCAAACCCAACTCCTCCCCTTGTGGAAGCCTGATTGTACTGGTGTAGAAGAAGGATGGGACATGGTGAATTTGTATTGATTACATAGCCTTAAACAAAATCACAGTCAGGAACCGGTACCCCATTCCTAGGATTGATGATCTTCTTGACCAACTCAAGGGGGAAAATTTCTTCAGCAAAATTGACCTAAAGTCTAGCTAGCACCAGGTTCCCATCAAACCAACTAATGTATGGAAGACAACCTTCAAACCTAAAGAAGGTCTCTTTGAATGAATAGTCATGCCCTTTGGCTTAACAAATGAACCAAACACTTTCATGAGGTTGATGGATGATGTATTGAGACCCTTCACCAACTCCTTTGTGGTGGTATATTTGGATGACATCCTCATCTTTAGTAGAATGTGGGAGGAGAACATGCGGCATATTCAATAGGTTTTGAGCACTCTGCGGTAGCACAAGATATATGCCAACTTGGAAAAATTCTCTTTTGGCATAAACATGGTCCAATACTTGGGCTACATTAATGATGAGCCTGGGGTACATGTTGATCCAACTAAGATCCAAGTCATCCGTGACTGGCCAGCCCCGGCCACACTGACCGAGCTTTGAATCTTGGGACTAGACAACTTCTACCGATGGTTCATGTTGGGATTCTCCCATATTGCATGGGCCCTCAGCCAAGTGACCAAGGGTGGTGGTAGGGAAAATTTTTTGTGGGGGAAGGAAAAACAATGAGCATTCGATGATCTGAAGCATCGCTTGTGCTCATCTCCAGTACTCTCCTTTCCCGACCTGCAACAACCATTCGAGATTGAGACTGATGCATCAGACTATGCTGTGGGCACAATTCTCACTTAGCATGGTCATCTAGTGGCATACCATAGTGAAACACTCTCTGATACTGTCCGGAAATATCCCACCTATGACAAGGAAATGTATTCCATTGTACAATCCTGTCGTCAATGGAAACATTACATTATGGGAAAAGAGACGATCATACACATTGATCACAAGCCTCTGCAGTTCATACAGACATAGGGAAATTGCAGAACGATGACCATCGGAAGTGGTCCACCTACCTGCAACAATTCCATATCAAAATCAAGTATAAGACATATATCTCAAATCCTGTCACTGTCTACCTCAGTCGGCCTCCTGTGGCTGCACTCACCACTGTGCTCCATTCCTATTGACATGAAGCATCTAAGTGGCCCCAACTTTATCAACAAGATCTGGACTTCGCCACCACCTATCAACTCTTGGGTACATGCGCGACTATCATCGATTTTCACATTCAGGACAAACTCTTATGCCACCTAGGCCATCTCTGTGTTCCTACGAGCAAGCATGCAAAGATGATTTAGGAAGTTCACTATAGTCAGGTGGCAGGACATTTTGGCGTGGAGAAAAATGTGTCCGTTCTTGAGAAACACTTTTATTGGCCAAAACTTCGACAAGACGTCAACAAGTATATCAGATATTGCACCACCTGTGCCATTTCCAAGCCAACCATCAAGAAGCAAGGATTATACACCCCTCTTCCTATTCCAAATAAGCCTTGGGAATTCATCACAATGGATTACCTGTTTGGCATGCCGTCCACCAAGCAAGGAAATGATTGTGTATTTGTGGTCGTTGATCAGTTCTCAAAGATGGTCATCCTCACAACTTGCAAGAAGAATATCACATCAACAGATACTACCAATCTCTTCTTCAAATGAGTGTGGGTACACTTTGGGATACCACAAACCTTCATCTTCGATAGGGACAACAGGTTTCTCAGCACATTTTGTTCAAGTCTCTGGTCACTATTGGACACCAAGCTCACAAAATCCATTGCTTTCCACCCCCAAACCGACAACCAAATATAGGTCATCAATCGGATGATTGTGCACATCCTATACATGTACAATTCTAAGCATCCACGTACATGGGACAAGAGTCTCCTCTATGTTCAACACATTTACAACATGGCTCTCCATAGCTCCATCGACCATAGCCCATTTCAGGTGGGTCTGGGATTCCAACCCTTAGGATCCATTCATGTTGCACTTCCTCTTGCCACCACATAGACATACTATTCCCATGATCAGTTTGCGATTGACAAAGCCACTAGATTCATTGAGCGGATTCGGCACATCCACCAACCGGTCCAAGAGATTTTGTAGAAATCCAATGCTAAGTACAAGCAGTGCCATGATCAACACAAGGTACCACACCAGTTTCAGGTTGGCGACAAAGTTTGGTTACATTTGCAGAAGGAGCATCTCACGGGGCCCCATTCGAAGCTTTTCCCACTTCTCTATGGGCCTTACTCTATCACCAAGGCTGTGGGTAGCAATGTTTTGAGCTCAACACTCCACCCTTCCTTGGCATGCATCCAATGTTCAATGTGGACCTCCTTCGGCCATATTTTCCACCATTATTGGACACCTCGAAGATTGCAGAACAACTGACACCAACAAAGCTCAACCCTGACTGCATGGAACAAGCCTCCACTAATCAGATAGTGGACACACAGGTCAAGGGAAATTTCCAGTAGAGGATCCATCTTTATTAGGTTGTCAAGGCAGGGCAACTCCTACACCAAGGCAAGTGGCTCACCTGGGGCCAAATCCAACAGAAGTTTCCTCACCTGATGGGGGAAATCAACACAATGGAGATAATTCTGGCTCCTCTTGTCCGTTTTTGTTCAACATGTTCTTATGTACTTCTTTGTAAATGTGGGTTCTACACTTTTAGGGCTATCTGAAGCCCCACACATCCTCTAGGTGGATATTGGTGGCCTCTCTCCTAATCCAACTGGCTTATTTTTTATGTTTTCATGTTAGAACATCTTGTTGTACTTCTAGGGCCCTTTTGGGGCCCTAAACATTTTTTTTTGGCTCGCCACAGTCAAACTATAGACAAAGTAAAATTTTGACGAAGAAATGTCTAGTTTTCTGAAATACTTTTCCAACGGGCTATCACGTGCCTAAAATAGAGGCCGTATACAAAATTTATGACCACGGGTAGTTGAGGTACCAACTTACCCATAGGGGCCCACGTGACTTTTGGAGTTTCACCTTCTAGAGTTAGGTTTTCGGATGTCTAGGGTTTTGGAATTCATGAGTAATATCAAAAAGGCCTTTGGATCCTCATTGTAACCCATTCTCCTTAGATGGATGCGTGTAGTAGCCACATCTCTTCTTAGAGATATCTACCACCATTCGAGCAAGTGTTTTAGTTCTGCAGTTTTACAGTTTCAACCTATTTCATTATTCAATAGAAGATATTGTTCACTAGATATCTGTGTTATTCTTCATATCTTTTTGTTTATTGTATTCAGTCTGCTAATAAGTTCGTTTAGCTCCTATATCTGGATCATTCACACAACTCTGGTTATCACAATGAATAATGGTAGGATCCATATCATGATCGAATAAATATGTCAGGAGGTTGCGAAGAAAAACTGCTTCGCAGATCGCCACACTCAATTCTATATAATCTGCTTCTACGGTACTCAAGGCCACAAAGATCTGTTTCCTACTGCACCAGAAAACCATGGTAGAACCCAAGGTAAAACAACAACCAGATGTGCTCTTCCGGTCCACTACACTACCTGCCCAATTGGCATCGGCATATCCTTGCAAACTCAAGTCTACACTGGAGGAATATATCATGCCATATCCAACTATGTCTCGAAGATATCTCAATACATGCTTTCCTGCTATCCAGTGATTCTATATCAACTGACTCATGAATTGACTCAGTACATTCACGTCATAGAATATATCATATCTGGTGTTAACTAGATACATCAATGATCCAATCAACTATTGGTACAAATGTGGACCAATCTCACATGAATCAGTAGAACAGATCATTCATTTTCTTCAGATCCATCACCATCAGTGTAGGCATGTATTTTCACTTTTCCATACCGAATTTATCCACTATATATTTTCCTTGACTTAGGAGAGTCTCATCAGTCATCATACTTCTAGTCCCAAGAAGTAGTGCATCATACCCAAATCCTTCATCTCGAATTTAGAAGTCAATTCTTACTTGCTTTCAACAATAAGTCTTTTTGAACCGGTGAGGAATAAGTCATCCACATACATGACCAAGATTATGCACTTGATGCCAATAATATGATAATATAAGTTTGGGTCAACATCACTCTTGCTGAATACCAAGCTCATCAAGAATCCGTCCATTTTCTCATACCAAGCACAAGGTGCTTGCTTTGGTCCCTACAAGGCTTTCTTCAAGTTACCTGCCCACATGAGATTTCTCATTGTCTATCACGAATCCTTCTGGCTGCTCGATATAAACTTCTTCCTCAATCTCACCATTGATAAAGGCCGTCTTTACATCCATCTGATGTAGTTTCCAACCCATGGATGCAACTAATGAAATGATAGTACGGATGGAAGTGTATCGGGCTATTGGAGAAAATGTCTCATCATAGTTAACTCCCTCTACTTGTGAGAATCCTCTAGCTACAAATATCGCTTTGTATTTCTCGATACTTCCATCAACTGCATGTTTGGTCTTATAGATCCACTTGGAAGTCACTACAAACTTCCATGCTGGTCTCAGAACAATACCCCATACATCATTCTTCAAGATAGACTGATATTCTTCTGTTGTGGCGTCTTGCCATACCTGTTCACATGTTGCTTCTCCATGACAAGAAGGCTCAGAATCCATGATGTGGCTCATGGCTGAAAGGTAGCTCGAAAATCTCTTTGGTCTCTTTCTCTCTTGGGATGTGCCTTAAGGGGTTGTATGTCCCTCTACCTCCTGCAGAGTTTGTCGAGCCCAGGAAGGCCTTTTATGCCTTACTGCAATATCTCTGGGCATATCAACTGGAGCAACCAGATCAGCTGGAATAATGTCTATCTCCCTCTGAACTGCTGAAGGGGGAGAAGGTATTGTCTCACTGTCAATCTCCATATGAGATTCTATGGATATTTGAAAGGATATCTTTTCTTCAAAGGTAACATATCTGCTTATCTCAATCTATCTCTGACCAGGGATGTAGATATGATATGCCTTAGAAGATTCACTGTATCCCACAAATGTACCCTTTCTCCTTGAAGGGTCTAGCTTGGATCTCTTCTCTTTGGGGACATGAAAATATATTGGGCACCCAAATATTATGAAGTGTCCAATCTAAGTCTTCACTCCGACGAAGGCTTCTTTGGGAGTTATGTTCTTCAAAATATGACGAGGACTCATGTTCTGAACATATACTGCAGTCATGCATGCTTTTGCCCACAGATTCATAGGTAGACTCTGATCATATATCATTGCTTTTCCTCGATGATGGTTCTGTTCTTCCTCCTTCTCAAATAGTTTTGATTCCCTCTAAAGTTTGAAGGATAAACATCTTCCTTTGTTGTTAACTTGCCTGGAACAAGAAAACAACGAAAGGAAACAAAACAAGAATATCTCCTAGAGGAGAATAATGCGTACATCTCTAGAATCAAAACAATTTAAGGATTGTTGTCACAACTACAACACCTACTTGTAATGTAGAAAACTTAAAAATGTAGGTTAGAGGCATGATAATTTAAAAAATCAAACCTAGAGTCTTCACTTCCAGTGTGTTGTTCCTCTGAATGCACTGAGATCCCTCTGGATCCATGATTGAAACAAAGGTTCCTTCCTCCTACAAGTACCCTCATGACAATGATACAAATAATATATACAAGTGCATACCTGAGAGTGATGATATGATTTCTCCAATGGCACCCAATTGATCTCTGATCTCTAAAATCTTCATGAAGAATATAACAACGGTGTCACTTTTTTTCATCTTGATATTTTGAAGCTTGGCCCTTCAATGTAAGAGCTCTGAGTATAAGATTATCTTCCTTTCCTTGATGTCATCTTCCTTCCTTTCTTCCTTCTCTTCATCGGTGGCTGTCTCTGGTAAACCTTTTTGTATCACCCATAATAAGTCTTCCTCTTCAAGGGTGATCTGAAGTCTTGACTTCTAGGAACTGAAGTTTCTTGATTCATCAAGTCTATCTTCCACCAAGGTTTTGTTCTTCATATTTTCAGATTCTTCACAAATCCTTGCCAACTAGGATAGAAAAACTAACTCTAGGCTAGAAACCTTAGGTTTTTTTGGGCTTATGACTGCCAACAATAAACCTTGAAAGTCAAAAGAACGTTGGTGAGCTGAAAATCTCCTTCAATGAGCTGCATAAACCATAAAACCAAAAATCTGCAGAAAATTGCGGAACCCCAGAAACCCTAGGGCCAAAAATCCAAAATTCTTAGAATTTCACTTTGAGAGTCTCTGGAGGCGTGTTGAAGGAGGCTTCACACTCCTATATAGTTTTCATCCCTAACTTCCAAGTGTAAAGTGATGCAATCACTCAAAAGGAGAGGGCCGTACGGATTTTTAGGAAACCCTAGGAGGGCCATACAGTTTTGTAGAAGTGAGAGGATGACTGGTGGATTCTTTTGCAATGGGTTATTCCAGACCTATGCTCTGAAACCATGTTGAATTTTCACTAGGGTAGGATCAAGCATGAGGTTTAGTTCAATTTTAGCATTTACTTGAACCATAGACAAATGCAACTACACCATTAACAATTGCTGCAATAACCAAGATCACAAGAAGAAATACCATGCACAAGAACACAAGAAATATCTTGGGAAACCCTTCTCAACAAGGGAATAAAACCCAGGAATCCTTTGCTATATTCTCAAGAGAAATACCTCCCAAACCATATACCTAGCACACAAAAGGGTTCTCTCAAAAACCAAGAAGGCTAGCACCCAAGAGAGGTGCACACTTCAGGTCTAGAACAAGTACTTACTGAAATTTCCAAACTCACATGTGTGTTGTGTTTCCTCAATGGGGAAATCACCTTTATTTATATTACACTGGACACATCAAAAGTGATTTCTATTGGCACAACATGGCCGACCTTAATGACTTAGAATATAATTAATAATTACCATATTAATTATCTTTTAGATTAATTATCTTTCACTTTATGGTGGGGCCGACCTGTACCCTTTACATCACATTTAGGGTTACAGGTAAGTATGACTCTTAGAAAATATAGCAAGGGATCTCACACACCCACTAGTGCTCAACCACTAGGGGCACGTCCACCTGTGATCAACCACATGTATGTCCAAGTCAACAAATATCTATCTCACTGCATCTCACAGGAGAATCATTAGGATACACACTCACTAGTGCTCAACCACTAGGATCATGTCCACCTGTGCTTAGCCACAAGGACGTCCTACTCAATATATCTCTATCTCAATGAGTCTCATAGGAGAATAATCTAGAGGATCACATCATCTCAACTCTCTACACAGAGGAGAACAATAAGCCCATCACATGGGCTCCTTCATCCCTCACAGGGGTACACATCGTTTTATCTCAAACGATACATCCATCTCATGGGAATCTTCCTTTCTCAAGGGCACACAACGTTTCATGTCTGTCTCAGAGAGAACGAAACACCCAGCTCATGGGAATCTTCCCTACACAGGGGCACAAAACATTCCATCTCCGTCTCAGAGAGGAACTACACACCCATCTCACGGGCACACCCAACTCATGGGCTCTCTCTTAGGATGAACCACTCTGTCTATGTCCTGGAGGATATCTCACACATCTGTAATCATAAAAAATGAGTGATTACTTCCTACATTTTAGGGTTAGATCCCACCTTCTTGGAATAAGTGCACATTTGAGGATTATATCCTATTTTCTAGGAGATATTTGACTCTGCCTTTCTATTATGAGCTAGTTTACTCCACTTGGCTAGTAAAAGCCAAGTTAACTCTTTAATGAAAGTACACTTGGATAATTAGGGCATGTTCTCACATGCATTGCATATAGTTAATCCTAGCATAGTTGCATGACCACTAATTGCATTCAATTGCATTGTATTGTATTCTTTCATCTTTGGATGATCATTCTTTCAACAAGTTAATGAGAATTAGATTGCTCCAATTATTCTTCTTCTCTTTTCTCTCAAATTGTTAATTGTATTGCTTCTCAATTATATTATAGATCCTCTTGCAGGTTGATCAACCAAATATTGCATGGTAATGGAGTAAGATTGAATGCAAGGGAGTAGTATACAAATTTGTAGGTGGGAGAAAAAAATTAGAGCACACCAAACATGATGGATCAATCTTAGCAGAAAAACCTCACACCATTCAACTACTATGAATGGAAGACACATGTGGTTATTCTCTTTTAGAATAAAGGCTTATGCATGATCATAATGGGAATTGAGACAAAACCAAATTCCATAGTTGAAAAGGAAAAATGGTTTAATTGAATGGATGAAGCATATGGATTGTTATGTCTTTCTGTTTATCCCGACCTCTTATTCCAAATCAATTCTTTAAGTTGGAAGGAATCTTCCAGAAGTAGGATGTTTTGTGAGGAAATCAGTTGGAGAATGAACTCATCATTTTGAGCTCGATCATATTCAAGACTATCCAATATTTATTCACGAAGTTAAAATCACTACTGCTTCAAATAAAATTAAGTGGCATAGATAAGAAGGAAGAACAACTAACTCTCTCAATTTTTTCCAAATTGGGTTATGAATACTCAGGTTTTGTTTATACCTTCCATGCAACAAAATCCACATTTAGAGTTTCTTGGAAGATGCCTTAATTGAATAATTTTGTTTCCTCTCTCAACAATGAGCAAGATAAAATTATTCAAATGGGTTCCCTCAAGACAACAAATGTGCATGCACTTGATAGAAATGAGGGAAGAAAGATTAACATAAAAGTTAAACATCAATTCAAAAGCAAGAAAGACCAAGATTAAAACGAGGATCACAATCCAAAATCTACAGAGGAGTCCTCCAACTCTAATACTGGGAAAAAAATAAAGGAGAAGGCTATATGTACTTACTTCAAGAAACCCAATCATGAAGAACATGCATACATTAGGAATCAGATTGATCAGATGACCCATCTTCTTTAGAGGCATAATATCAATGTACATGATAATATCAAGAAGAAATATGAGAAATATGAAATGCCACAATATGATAAAGGCAAAGGCACAGAAATAGGTCAATCACTTTTTGTTGTCTCTTCCTCATTATCTACATGGGTTATTGATTCATGAGCCTTGAACCATATGGCCTCATCAAATGAAATATTTACTTCTTTGGAGCCATACAATAGTCCTACCATCTTAATGTGAGATAATATACCAATTCAAGTATGAGAGAAAAGAACCATTGATTTAGATCATGGGCATTTTTGGAATGTACTACTTGTACCTTTCTTGTCCATAGACCTTCTTTCCATCTATTAGATCACCCACTCATGTACTGGTAAGTGTGTGGAGTTCACACCTGATTCGGTAGACATTATAAATGTTTTTGATGGAACAATGGTTGCGGTTGGGAAAGTATATCACTAGTTTAGGTTGTATGTCTTTTCTAATTTTATTGAAAAATCTCCTTCTATTGTACTTCTAACACATTGTGATAAAGTAATAAGGTTGTGGCATGAAATATTCGATCACCTTAACTACTTCTATTTATATTATCTCAACACTACATTTTTCATCTCATTGGAATTTGACACATATACTTTTCCTTTGTACATGAGAATTCCATCTTCTTTCAACTCATAATAATTGAATTTCTTTTGTAAATTTCCTTATTGTAATGTTTTTTTAATTTTTAGATATTGTTGATCTGAATTTGCTGCCGCACTATTTTTATCTTTCAGATCAGTCCTATACATTCTATAGGCTGCAATATGCACCTCATGTACTCTCTTGCTGAGTGCATCAACCACTTGATTCTCCTTTCCTTTTATATGCTTAATTTCAAAGTCATATTCACTAAGGAATTCCAACCATCTAGTTTGCTTGGCATTTAATGTGGGATGTCCAAACAAATGTTCCATACCATAGTGGTTTGTTCTTAGCTCAAATTTCCTCCCCATGAGGAAATTTCTCCACATTTCAATGCATGTACAATTTCTGCTAATCCCAAGTCATGTGTAGCGTAATTCCTTTCATTCTCTTTTAATTTTCCTGACTCATAACTGTTAGAATATGAAGGATTGTGCTCATTTTACCATTGACAATACCCTTGTCACCCAACCATAGGACGAAGCCACCCTCCGAGCACATTGACCTTGACATAGAGAAGAATCCTGGTAGAAATCCAATAGCCAAGAAAGGCTAATGCACCAAGAAAGAAATAACCAAGCTGATCAGATAGTCTCACCCAAAACTGGTGCAACACTTTCCCTAGGACTTGCGCACAAGACTGCTAGACTGCAGTGCACAGAAACTAGCTTTCTGTGATTCTGAGACTGTTTCAAATGAGAGACTGACGCCCTATATTTATAGTATTCCTGCCAGACTTGCCTGGGCCGACTTCTCTATCTGGGTACTAATTAATTCATATTAATTATCTATCTTCAATCGACATCTCGTCTAGGGTTTCCTTCATTTCTTTGCTTCCTTCCGGAACATTCTAATCTTGTCAAAGCTCACAATAGAGGTTCATACCTCCCAAATCTACCATAATATCAACACTCCCTCCTAGCTAGGGAGGTATAAATGATAATGGTCTTGAGCACAAACAAACCATTCAACTGGTAGTATCACGAGCACTGTCATTATTATCCAACTGAATAATTTCCATGACAATTTGTACAATATCAATTGATAGAACACAACTGTGTTTATCCATGGTAGTACACAACTACTCAAACCATGACACATGGTCACAAACAATGGAACAAATCCACCACAATAGTATATCTCTATTGTCTGGGGACAAGCAGTCTCCATAACAATCATTTGATATCAGCTTGAACATAAAATATTGTTAAAATAAACTGAATCATCTGGGCTAATATTTCACTCACATCTGTGAGATCTGAAAGATTATCTGCCCTGGCTTGTTCTTCTCAAGAAAGGAAGAATGATTGTTCTGATTTCTGATCCTGGACCATTCCTCACCCTGGGCCATTCCTCCGACACTAAACAAAGTGTAACTTGGAGAGAATGAATTTGCCCTAAGGAATGTCTGTCCCTGATTGCTGAGCCTGGACCATTCCCCACCCTGGGCCATTCCTATGACACTAAACAAAGTGCAACCTAGAGAGAATGAATACACCCTAAGTAATGACTGTCCAGACCATTTACCCTATTAACCACAAGAGGAAAAGACTTTCCTGTATCAACCTCTAAAACAAACCATTCCTGATGTTAACCACAATGAGAAATCACTGTCCGGCGAGGCGGGCAAGTCTTCTTGAGTAACCCTCAAGAAGAGAGACTACCCTAGACCACTCCCCATGTTAACCACAATGGGAAGTCACTGTCTATGATGCATCAACAATATTGACCATTTCCCATGTTAACCACAATGGGAAATCACTGTCCGTCAGAAATCTCAATCCACTTTTCGAACATGAAAGAATCTGCCCAAGCTGGGCTATTTTTGAATCTCGAAAATAAATGTTTTCAATAATATTTTCAGTGCTCCCTCCCAACTTGGAGAGTCATTTCTTCCCTTTCAGCTAAGAGAGTTATTTCCACGATCCCTATCTTCTATCGGAAACATGCAAACTTTATTCTAGATAGAGGTTTTGTCAGGATGTCTGTTGTCTTCTCATCAGTGGGGATATACTCGAGCTTTACCTCTCCTTCCTGGACTTTATCTCGAATATAGTAGTATTTGATCTCAATGTGTTTCTACCTTTCATGAAACACAGGATGTTATGATAATCTTATACAACTCTGATTATCACAATGTATTATGGTCGATTATGGAATCCGATCAAATAAATCAAAGATTAACTTCCTTAGCCATATTGCTTCTGTGCATGCTTCACATGTTGCGATATAATCTACTTCTGCTATGCTTAGTGCGACAAACTTCTATTTTCTGCTGCCCCAAGATATCATAGCGGAGCCCAAGCTGAAACACATACCTGAAGTGCTCTTTCTGTCTTCTACACTTCCTGCCCAATTTGAGTCTGTGAGTCCATGAAGCTGTATATAACTGGATGCAGTATATATCAAGCCATAGTTTATTGTCCCATGAATATATCTTAATACATGCTTTGCAACTATCCAATGCTCATGTCTCGATTCCACCTAGAACTGGCTTAGTGTATTCACGACAAAGAAAATGTCTGGTCGGGTATTTACCAAATACATCAATGACCCAATTAGTTGTCGATATAGAGATGGATCTACTGGATCAGAATCTGGATCTTTCACTTTTCTTATATCCATATTCATAGGAGTGTCCATGGACTTACAATCCATCATTCCAAACTTCTGAAGGATCTTTATTGCATACTTTCCTTGTCCAAGGAATACTTCACCACACTACTACCATACTTCTAGTCCCAAGTAATAATGCATGAGACCTAGATCTTTCATATCAAATTTAGAAGCTAGATCCTTGCACTGGATGATGAGAGACTCTTCACCTGTTATGAATAGATCGTCAACATATAGTAGTATAATTATAGGTGCATTGTCCATGACTTTGTAGTAAAGGTTTGGATCTGCATGACTCTTGGAGAAACCAAGTCTCGTTAGATAGCTATCCATTTTGGCATACCAAGCCCTTGGAGCTTGCTTGAGTCCATATAGGGATTTCTTTAATCTACAAACATGAGTGTCTCTAGAATGTACCTCAAACCCTTGAGGTTGTTCAATATATACTTCTTCTTCAATTGCTCCATTGAGGAAAGCTGTCTTTGCATCCATCTGATGTAAGTTCCATTCCATGGAAGCGACAAGAGATATGATAGCTCTAATGGAAGTATATCTAGCAACCAGAGAAAAGGTTTCGTCATAATATTCTCCCTCCTTCTGGGAGAACCCTCTAGCTACGAAGCTTGCCTTGTATTTATCCACGCTTTCGTCTGCTGCATGTTTGATCTTATATACCTATTCTGAAGTTACTACTGATTTTTCTTTAGGTCTAGGTACGATTTCCCATACATCATTTTTCATAATGGATTGGTGTTCTTTCGTCATAGATTCTTTCCATTGTCCCTTTTGAACTGCTTCTTCAAATGTGGTAGGTTCTTCATCTAGAAGTTTCATCATATATGCTGCATAACTTGAGAATCTTTTAGGCCTCTTACTCTTTCTGAATGTTCCTTCTAGAACCTCGAGTCTTTTTGCATCTTGTAAGGTAGCTTCAAGCCAAGATGGTCGTTTCTCAGTCTTAGGTACGATATCTGAATCAATGTTTTCACATGGTTCCATAGGATGACCAGGTTGTTCCTTTTCGTCATTTTCATTTTCTGTGCTTTCATCATTAGGTTCTTCAATATCTTCTTCTTCTATAGTTTCTTCTATGGATTTCTTGAAATCCATCTTTTCATTGAATGTTACGTCTCTGCTGACTTCGATCTTGTGTTGTTCTGGAATATATAATCTATAAGCCTTGGATGAATCACTGTATCCCACAAATATCCCCTTCTTTCTTGAGGGTTCTAGTTTATTCCTTTTATCCTTGGGAATGTGAGAATAAATAGGACATCCAAATATTCTTAGGTTTTCCACATTAGGTTTCTTACCTGAGAAGGCTTCTTCTAGTGTCATTTCCTTCAATATACAATGATGACTTCTGTTCTACACATATATTGCTGTCATTGTTGCTTCTCCCCATAAGAACATGGATAGACCTTGATCATTCAGTAAGGATTTTACGGTTTCTTCAATATATCTGTTCTTTCTTTCCACTACACCATTTTTTTGAGGATTATGAGGAACAGTCAGATCCCTCCTAATCCTTGCCGATTTGCAGAATGCAACGAATTACTTTGAGGTATATTCTCCTTCATTATCTATTCTTAAAGTCTTCATCTTCTTGTTTGTGAGGTTCTCTATCTCTGCTTTGAATTCTTGAAACTTGTTAAATACTTCGTCTTTTGTCTTCAATAGATATAGCCAAGTCTTTCTTGAATAGTCATCTATGAAGATTACATAGTATAGGGATCCTCCTAGAGATTTAACTGGCATCAGACCACAAACATCTGAGTGTATCAGATCTAGAATCTCCTTAGATCTGTTGTTGCTACTTGGGAATGGTTTCTTGATATTCTTCCCAAGAGCACATCCTTTACAAATTCCTTCATGTGTAGATTTCAATTATGGTATTCCTTCAACCATTCTTCTGAGAAAAGGTAATGCTTGATAATTAATATGAGCGTACCTTCTATGCCAAAGTTCATTGGGGTTGACTTCGTTGTGTACAAGAGCTTCTTCATTTTGTTCTAGTAGTCTATACATATTTCCTTCACAACTTCCAATAACCCTAGCATTCTCTATGCTGGAGTCTTTATGCCATGATAACACTTTTCTATCCACGAAAGCTATTCTGTTTCCTTTGTATTCTAGGCAATATATGGATACAATATTATTTTCTAAACTAGGTACATATAAAATATTGCTTAGGTGAATGTTTTTACCTATTTTCAACTTGACGAAGGCTTGTCCAAATCCTTCCACTGGATAAGTGATTTTGTCTCCAAGCTCCACTTTGTACGATGTATTCTTCTCATTTAGATTTGAGAGTCTGGCTTGATATTCCATCATGTGCCTAGAAGCTCCACTATTGATTATCCACATGTCATCTTCAATCATTCCGGTGAGTGCCGAGTAGTGTAGAAGACTGATTGTTTCACTCATGTCTTCGGTTGACTGGTAGTTGGTCATGCCTTGATCCAAAACTTCAACTCTAATGTTTCTGTCTTTTGAGAGAGCCAAAAGGTGTGCTGAAAAAGGGCACATCTGAATATATTATCCTTGAGCAAGATTCTCCATCACAAGGTGTCAAATATAAGATTTAGGGTTTCAGCAACTGCTTCTGCTAGTAAACCTAGCGACAGTGTCTTGGAAGCTGCTCCTGCTAGTAACCCTAGCGGAAGTTCCTCAACGAGCTCAATATCCTAATGGTTATGTTTCCTTCCAGTGGTTAGACTACATGAAGGAGGTGTGGGCCCATAACCTATTAGAATATGAAGGATTGTGCTCGTTTTACCATTGACAATACCCTTGTCACCCAACCATAGGCCGAAGCCACCCTCCGAGCACCTTGACCTTGATAGAGAGAAGAATCCTGGTATAAATCCAATAGCTAAGCAATGCTAATGCACCAAGAAAGAAGTAACCAAGCTGATCAGATAGTCTCACCCAAAACTGGCGCATCACTTTCCCCAGGACTTTCACACAAGACTGCTCGACTGCAGTGCACAAAAACTAGCCTTATGTGATTATGAGACCGTGTCAAATGAGAGTCTGGCACCCTGTATTTATAGTATTCCTGGCAGACTTGCCTGGGCCTACTTTTCTCTCTGGGTACTAATTAATTCATATTAATTATCTGTCTTCAATTGACATCTTGGCTAGGGTTTCCTTCATTTCTTTGCTTCCTTCCAGAACATTCTAATCTTGTCGAAGGTCACAATAGAGGTTCATACCTCTCGAAGCTACCATAATATCAACAATAAAATTACACATGATTTTTTTCACTGAGGAGTCCATTGAGTCCTTCCTTTCATGCATCGGTGCACACAAAAAATTATTCATCTGGATCTGCAATATTTAATATAAAAAAACTAGTCAATATTTCCTTCAACTATTGAAAGCTCTCTTCACACTAGGAATTCCATTCAAATTCACTCCCTTCTTTTGCAAAGAAGTGATTGGACTTGCAATATTTGAGAATCCCTTTATGAATCTTCGGTAATAACCATAAGACCCATGAATGATCTAAACTCTGTCACATTCTTTGGCACTGACCATCCTCTAATGGCCTCTATCTTCTCATGATCAACTGTTATCCCTTTTGTTGAGATTATATGGCCCAAGTAATGAAACTTACATTGATAAAATATGCACTTACTTAGCTTAGCATACAATTTGTGCTCTCTTAAAACTTGCAAAACCATTCTTAAATACTACTCATGTTCCTCTTCTGACTTAGAGTAGATGAGTATATCATCTAGGAAAAACAATTACAAAGTTGTCCAGGTACTCCCCGAACACTCCATTCATTAGGTACATAAACACAACTAGGGAATTTGATAGTCCAAATGGTACTACCATGAATTCATAATTCCAATGTCTTGTTTTGAATGTTGTCTTGTTGATGTCTTCTTCCTTTATCCTCACTTGATGATAGCCCGATCTCAAGTCAATCTTGGAAAACATTCTTGTGCCTTTTAGCTAATCAAACAAATCATCAATCCTTGGAAAATGATACTTGTTCCTTATTCATCTATCTGGAATTAATACACAACCTTAAGGTTCCATCGTTATTCTTCAAAAAAAGAACCGGGGCTCCCCAAGGTGACACACTTGGGCACATATACCCCCTTTTGAACATTTCTTCAAGCCGCATCTCCAACTATTTCAATTTTGGTGTGCCCATTCTGTAAGGTGTCTTAGACACCAAGGAAGCCCTTGGAACCAAATCAATAAAGAAATCAATGTCTCTATTTGGTGGAAATCCTATAATTTCCCCAAAAACATGTTCAAAATCCCTCAAGACCGGATGGTCTTCAATACTTGCCACTTTATCTTTGGCTGCCTCTTCAATATGGGTTGCAAAAGTTTGACATCCCTTCCTGAAACTCTTCTTCAACTACATAGCTGAAATCTCTCTAATAGATACAACTCTCAGAATGACTTGAATCTTTCATTGCTTCCCTTCTTCATCAAGACATGTGATTGTCTTGTTTTAATAGTCTAGGACAACATGGTGTTTTTCCAACCAATCCATGCCAATTAGAAAATCATATGAACCCAATGGTATGATGTTTACATATACCTTTGTGTTGATTCCATTAATGTCTATAAAACAATGTTTAACTAGCTCATTTATTTTCCTCTTAGCTCCCGTGGCTAACTAAACTAACCAAGACTTCTTATGCTTACTCCTTTGCAAGTAAAATATTTCAACAATGTTAGAGTTTATGTAACTATGGCTAGCTCTAGAATCAATTAAAATTGCTATGGGATGGTTACCATTCTTACCTTCCACTTCAATCATGGGGGAATGGTATTATGCTTTCTTGTTGTCCAAGGCTGCATAAATCTTTGGCATGTTCCCTCCCATGTCTTCCACTATTTCATCCTCCTGAATGTTGTGGGAAGTCCTCATTCTTTCTCCTTTGTGAGCGAACTCCCTATATAAGTGATTTCCCTCACATCCATGTTGATCCATTTTTCGACCAATCTAGTATTATATGTAGTTACTATTATAATTTCTTTTATACTTTTCTTAGCCTACTTTTCTCTCTTCTCTTACATCAAAATTTTTCCAAGAACTTAGTCGTTTTCCGAAATGTGAATGCAGAGCTACATAATTTTTTTTAAAATCTCTTTTAATTACCCAGGTCTGCAACCCCACAATCACCAAAACACTTTGCTTTGTTTCCTTTTCCATTTTATTTTGATACTTAGTCAATTTCAAGCGATGCGTATGTAGAGCTACTTACCATTCCTTAACTCTTCTTAGGTCTCCACCTTCGTAAGTCTGCAAGTTTTCATTCACTTTCCACTTTTCACTTCTTTTCATACTTAGCCATGTTTCTCATTACAGAGTATATTTCCTTACTTCCTATAACCTTTCCATTTCTAGTAGGTCCGCAAGTACGCAAGTCGGAATTTCTCCAAACTCTTAACCATTGTATCAATTTCAATGCAGGCATTGTCACCCTTTCCTGAAGATTGTTTCACAAGCATTTATGTATGCAACTCCACAACTCCGAGTTATACTCTTATCATTTCCCCACACATCATTTTACACCTCCATACTCAACACTTTCCATCCATCATACAATCATAACACCATTTCCCTCAAATTAATTACCCCTTCCACATCATCTACCACTCGTAAAATCATAATGTCGTTATTAATGCACAATGCATCGATTAATGGTCACAATAAATCCAAGTCCCATGACAAATGATGGCACTTAAATCATGATCTACAATTGATTGAGTTACCAAGGCAGTACATAGTGGGAATTTAAATAAAATAAAAATGCCAAGCTGTAAGTATCGACAATTGTGATACCTCAACAACAACATGTACCTATAAAGGAGCCATATGCAAGAAAGTAAAAGATGATGTTTTTTCCATTACAACGAGTTGAACATAAAATTTATCCTTTAAGATTTTCCTCAATCCATTTTCTGCTACAATCATTTTTCATCTTGCCTTTATCTTCTCGATATTTCGTGGGATTTAGACTAATTCTTGGTTGTTGTTCTTTCAATCTTCCAGTTCTTTTCATTTTATGGTCCACGAGAGCCAATCCCAGTCCTCTTTGAAGGGAGAATGCTTTTTTATTTTCTTTAAAGACATTTACTTGTGTATTTAAAGACTCATTATTATTTTTGAGACTCCAAGAGAGCTACTCAGGATATTACATTAGTGTATTCTCAAAGACTTTGATCAGAATCTCGAGTTACCATATATTTTATATATCGTAATTTTTTTTGCGCTTTATGGAATGCTAATTTAAAACTCTCTTTTATTTGTGGTCCAATCCCTATTCTCTCTATGTGTGGTATCGTTAAATGTTTCGATGAATGTTGTGATGGAGATATCGGTCCTTTATATTATGTATGCATTTTATATATTCACATTGTAAATATTATACATATGAGTTTCTTTTAAAATACACGTGGTCCCAAAATATCAGGTGTTTCTTTCCTTGAATGTGAATGTAAATATTAAGTCCGGTCCTTCTTAGAATTTTGTTTTGTTTCATTTTATTTTCTTGAAATCATAAGAACAAGATGAGTACCACCTCTCTAAAAGCACACGGGGATTCATATCCTTGTGAGGTTGACCTTAAGACCATAAAACAATTTTTTAGATCAACATTTTGGTGACCATACTGGGGATATTAAAAGGATGGTTTTCGCAGACCAAAATTTATGACTCAACCTAACCCGAATCAACCAAATTTGAAAAATGGTATTGGAAATCAACAAAAGATATTGCACCAATTGTATAATATGGAAATAAAAAAAACTAGGACTAGAGCATAATTAGAAAATCTTTGGGAAACCGTTTCTCGTAAAGAAGAAAGAGAGATCGCAATAATTCAAAGACAAAGGGTTGGAAATTGATAAAAAGACTAGAAACATATATAAGACCAATTAAAAGAAGTAGAATCAAACAACTTCGAAACCTTGAAGTTGGAGAAAATTATGAAATTGAAGTAATAAAAATTCAAGAGATGGGGGATATATAAGAAAGAAGGAATGAAATCCCTGAAAATCAAGAAGAAAGACAAAATGAAATTCCTAAAAATTGAGAAGAAAGAAGAAATGAATTATTGAACATCAACAAAGATATAGAATCCCACAAAGAAGGATAAGGAATATCCCCCTTAACCTTGTTTGGGAACAACATCAATTACCCACTCTCCCACAAGGAGCCTTACCCGTGTTTTCGTGAGACATAATAATGGACCTAAAAAGACACATGGATAATTTTTTTTTATCTATGTGTGAATTTCATCTAATATAATACAAGGACGTAATGGTGATATTGTTTTGCAAACATTGATAGGCCCAACTCATGAATGGTATATGTCCCTTCCATCTCGGTCAATCGTATCTTTCTATGATATAGAAACTATTTTTATGACCATGTACACACCTCCAATCGCGTACCCCACGTTATTAAATCAATTCACCCAAATCCACTTGAAAAAAGGTGAAAGAATAAGATATTTCAATTTTTGGTTTTACAAGGTGCTAAATCAAATCTCTAAAGAAAAAAGAAAAAACAACCCAGTTATACTTGGTTGTTATAAGAATGATATGCCAACAAATGTAAAATATGCTATCAGGGTTGATCAAATAAACAATTTGGATGGAGCTATGATAAGGGTGAACAATATGAAATAAATTACGATAGAAACACATGTCCATCCCTATATTATCCTTGGAAAAGTCCAAAGAGAAATGAATAATCTTACTATGATAAATCAAGGAGCTTCGAGCTCAAAGAATGTTGAAAAATGAGGAATTGGAGGAGTGTTTCATTGTGTTATCCAGATCCAAGAAATGATCCAGTTGCAACTCAAGAAATCAAACAAATAATTGAGATAGCTCATATGAATAGGACAATTCAACAAATGCAAAATGAACTAACAAGGTTAATAAGAGATTGAAACCTTTTCCTCCAGAAGACCAAGACATCATAATTCCTTTACAAGAACAAAGAAGTAATCCTACTGACGATCAAAGAGAAAAAAATGATATGAGGAATGAATCACAGATACCAAGATAACCTCAAGCCCCAAACCCAAATGCTCTTGAGTTAGATGAAATTGTTGTTGAAGAAAATTTTGAATACCTTGACCTCGAAATCAAGCACTGTGCAAAACAATGGTCTGGAATTAGTACAAACTAATGAATTGGAACCATTTTATATTTTCAATGAAAATTGTGAAAATGATATTTTGAAAGAGAATGTCATCCAAACATGGACACAACTAAAAAAATTCAAAGCAAAATAAGTTCTAGAAAAAAAAAAGACTAAGTCAAGTCAAGTAGCAACAACAAAGCAACAACTGGTTGCTAAATAGACAAAGATGATACAACAAATGGCATATAATATAATGGATGATATTTCAAAACTTAGAATTACTTTACCCTTTATGGAAGTCATTAAGATTCCACAGTAAAGAGAGAACTTTGTGAAAATACTAGATGATACTAATACAAGAATGGAAGTCACATTTATAAACTCAAGGCAACAACAAAGATATTCTTTAGCTAAATGTAAACCAAAAGTTCCACCATTTTACACCACCATAGAGAATCATGAAGTCGTTCTGCAAATGTTTTTGATTGATAGTGGGGATACTAATAACATTATTCCTTTATTGGTGATGCAAGCACTCAGAATGGAATATACCATACATTATGAAACCGGTGAAGGAATTTATGCTATTGACTTGAGAAAAATCCCGACTTATCAAGAGATTAAATATTTTTGTGTGTGGATAAGTGCGGATCCCCATATCACCACTGTCTTCACTATTGTAGTAGTAGACTTGCCTCCAACATATGGAGTTGTCTTGGGTAGGGATTACTCATCAATGATTGGGGGTTTTTATCATGAATGATGAAAGATATATGATGCTCCTGAAGAAATATGGAACAATGGTAAGGGTCGCTAGAGAAATAAGAAAACCTTTTTCCTTTAGAAAAAAAAAGAATGAAATGATGAGAAATTATCTTGATACTGGAATGGGAAACTATGATGTCTTTGATTCAGATCATATTTGCACTCAAGAGCGGATAAAATAAAAGTAATTTCCAAGGGTACTAGAAAATATCTTTTGATGGTGTATGTTCTAAATCAAGAAATGGAGCTGAATTATTTTCAAAATCCCTCAATATGTTATACATCCTCATGCCATAAGACTTGAGTTTCCATGCACTATTAATGAAGATGAATATGAGGAATTAATTCAAGGGATGATCATTGCCATTCAAATGAAGGTTGAACACTTAGTAGTCATTGATGATTCTGAATTGATTATAAATCATGTCAAAAGAAAATATAAAGTGAGAAGGGAGAAATTGAAATGTTATGCCAAAAGAGTAACATAACTCATGAACTCTTTCAAATATTTCAACCTATCATTTATCCCCATAGAAAAGAACAAAAAATTTGATGCATTATCAGTCGTTGCATCCTTGTTTAAAGTTGAAGATTTGCAACAAGAAGGAACTTATCATGTGAAGACTATTTTTTGACCATCAGTCCCAGATAATCAATAACACTTACAAGATTTTGAAAATGACGAACATGTGGTAATTTTTTTTACAGACGATGACACCATAATTGAAGAATATCTAGAAGAAATTCAAGAAGAAAGTGGCAAAGCCTTTTATTCTCAATTTTGAAGATGTGTTTGCACAGAGTTACAATGAATTAAAGGAATACGATAAATCAATATTCCAACACATCATACCTCTTAAAGAAGGGGAAAAGCCTTTTAAACAAAAAATGAGGATAATAAACCCCAAGATAAAGCCTCTAGTAAAAATAGAAATTGAGAAATTAGAAAAGGAAGGTATAATTGCTCCCATTAGATATTCAAATTGGCTTTCAAATCCAGTAGTGGTTAGGAAGAAAAATGGTGAGATCCGCTTATGTTTTGACTTTAGAGATCTTAATAAAGTCAGTATAAATGATATTTACCCACTACTAAATATGGAAATGCTTCTTCTATAAGTCACAGGGTCCACATTAATGTCAATGTTAGATGGGTTTTCGAGATACAACCAAGCTATTGTAGCATAGGATGATAGACCACAAACAACATTTGTAACACATTGGGGAACATATGCCTATATCAGAATACCATTTAGATTAAAAAATGCAGGTGCTACTTTCCAGAGATCCATGGACCATGCTTTTAAAGATTTTACAGGAAAATTCATGGCTGATTATTAAGATGATTTAACTGTCTACTCAAAATCAAGGGAGATACACCTCATACATCTTAGACATATATTCGAGAAGTGTAGAATATACAAAATATCATTGAATTCAAAGAAATGTTTATTTATTGTAACAAAAGAAAATTTGTTAGGCCACGTTGTGAGCAAGGAAGGGGTATGTATTGATCGTGAAATAATCAAAGCAATAAATGATATGAACCCCCCGAACTAAAAGAAAGGAGTGCAATCCTTCTTTTGGAAGATAAATTTTGTAATAATATTGTTTCCTGACTATGCTTCCATTGTTAAACCTATCAACAAACTAATGAAGAAAGACCAAGAATTTGAGTGGACACCAGAAATTCAAAGAGCATTTACAAAAATTAAACTTGCCATTACCATCGCCCTAGTCCTTGTAAGCCCCAATTTTGATAAATAATTCATATTGTATTCATTTGCCTCATATGAAACCATTGCATCGGTTCTTACCCAGAAAAATTAGAAATAAGAAGAGTTGTCGATTGCTTTTATGAGTAAAACATTACATGATTACGAATCAAATTATTCACCTGTTGAAAAACACTCCCTTTCACTTGTAAAGGAAATTTCCCATTTCAGAACATACATTCTTTCAAATCATGTTATTGCTTATGTTCCACACTCGCCAGTTAATATGCTTTTGCACCAAAAAATTAAATAAGTAATATGGGCTAATTGGCTAGCCAAGCTTCAAGAATATGACATAAAAGTTAAACCGTTAAAGGATGTTAGAGGATAAGGTTTACGTAAATTCATGATAGGAATCAAAGTTGTAAATACTTCTTCTTCTGATGGATTTAATATTGTAATTAAAGAAAAATCATTGGAGAACTATGAATGGTATAAGCATATTATCTTTTATTTGAAATCAAGACAATTTCCTGCATAAATGTTTTCAAGGGAAAGAAGAACGTTGAAAATGAAAACACACAATTAAGTTCTAGTGTCTGAAATATTGTTCAGACGAAATTTTGATGGTATACTATTAAGATTTTTGGATCACATCAGAGCCATGAAAATAATACAAGATTCCCATAAGGGAATCTGTGGAGGACATTTTTCACTAGTAATAACAAATCATAAAATCATACGAGCTATTTTTTATTGGCCAACCATATTCAAAGACTCGTATAAATTTATTCGAAAATGCATTCTGTGTCAAAATTGTTCAGGCAAAATGAAGAGGGATGCTATTCCCTTACAAACATCTATGGTAGAACAACCCTTTATTCAATTGGGTTTAAATATAATTGGTCCAATCAATCCCAAATCTAGCAAAGGACACTCATATATTGTTACAACAACTGATTATTTTACAAAATGGAAAGAAGCAACAACTTTAAGAAGTGTAGATTCTGACCACTTGAACCACTTTCTCAAAGAAAACATATTTTCTAGACTTGGTGTGCCAAGAAAATTCATAACCAACAGTGGTTCAATATGTATTGGATCTAAATTCACAAATTTTTATGGTGAGTATGGAATAATCATGGGTCAATATTCTAATTACTACCCTCAAGGAAATGGTTTGGTTGAATCAACAAACAAGACGCTGATTAAACTTATCAAGAAAACTATTGAATCTAACCACATGAATTGGCATAATAAATTGATAGATGCATTCTGGGAAAGTCGATTTACTTCGAAAAAGGGAACTGGACATTCTCCTTTTAGTTTAGTATATGGGAAAGATGCGATATTACCTTTGCACATGGAACTAAATGAATTGGCACTGGTTGATGAATATGAGAAACAATCACCAATGCAAAGAAGATATGATGAAATTCAACAGCTTGAAGAATAGAGAGAGCAGGTGGTATTAGAAATGAAAAAGAGGCAAGAAACAACCAATAAGTATTTTGATAAAAGTACAACTACAAAGGATTTTCAAAAAGACCAATTAGTTTTGGTCTGGAACAAAGCAAAAAAAATCCATCATCTCACACAAAATCTGAAGCTCTGTGGATCGATGCATACCAAATTGAAAGAACAAATTGTCATAATTCATACATTCTTAAAGACATGAGTGGTACAATTCAGTTATTTCTTTTTAATGGCAAACATCTGAAGCATTTCTTTTGTTGATGCCCCCAACAAAAAAAAACCTTGTACACACAATTTCTTTTCTTTTGTATATTTTTGTTTTTGTTTTACTGAACTCCATGGCCCAATGGAACCATATATTTTGGGTTCTCAGCAAACTGTAGGGGGTCACTGTTCCACAGTTGCAGCCATATGTTGATCCATTTTTTGACCAGTCTAGTATTATATGTAGTTACTATTATAATTTATTTTACACTTTTCTTAGCCTACTTTTCTCTCTTCTCTTACATCAAAAAATTTCCAAGAACTTAGTCGTTTTCCAAAATGCAGATGTGGAGATGCATAAAAACTCTTAAAATATCTTTTAATTACCTAGGTCCACAACCCCATAATCACCAAAACACTTTAATTTGTTTCCTTTTCCATTTTAATTTTATACTTATTCAATTTCAAGCGATGCGGATGCAAAGATACTTACCATCCCTGAACTCTTTTTAGGTCTCCACCTCCAGAAGTACGCATTCACTTTCCACTTTCCACTTCTTTTCATACTTAGCCATATTTCTCATTATAGAGCGGATTTCCTTACTCTCCATCACCTTTCCATTGCTAATAGGTCCACACATCTGCTAGTCCACATTTCTCCTAACACTTAACCATATTATCAATTTCAATGTGGGTATTGTGACCCTTTCCCGAAGATTGTTTCACAAGAATTTATGTCAGCAACTCCACAACTCTATGTTATACTCTTAGAATTTTCCCATACATCATTTTACACTTCCATACTTAGCACTTTCCTTCCATCATCCCATCACATCACCATTTCCTTTCAAATTAATTACCCCTTCCACATCATCCACCACTCGTAAAAGAATAATGTCAATATTAATGCACAATGCATCAATTAAGGGTTGCAATAAATCCAAGTCCCATGACAATTGACGAAATATAAAGCATGATATACGGTTGATTGAGTTACCAAGTGTTAGTGTCATTATTTTAAATATAGGTTATAGGTTTGTCAAGATTTTGCAGAGTCATGCTTTCGTCTTGGGAAGAACAATGCATTCCTAATTGAATAATTGAGTGTATATGTTTTCAAAAAAACGTTTTGTCACATAAAAATTTTCAAGGTCTTTGGGTCATTGGTTTAAAGTGGTTTCTATAAACTCTAAAGTGATATGTAAAAAAGAGTCAAGTCATAAAGTATAGGTGGAAGGTTTTTGCAAGGGATGTCATAAAACATTATGAAATATAGACAGTCATCAAAGGTCATCATGTCATTTTTGCTATCTTTAAAAGTGGTTTTTGTATTTCGTCTGCAGAAAAGTGTGCATGCTGTGTAAACTCGTTGCAAAAATTCCTTGGCGCTACCCAAGATGTCATATCATCCTAAATGGTCCAATCACGTTTCAAATTGAATTTTCTCAGCATATGAATGTCTTTACCCTCCCATTTTTTCATTGCAAAAGACCCTTTGCCATCGATAAAACCCCTTCCTTCAAGAAAATTCAAAATACCTTACCTGCTACGCAAACCCTGTCTAGCTCGCTACGCAAGCTCTGCATGCCCGCTGTGAAATATTCACACTGTAAACGCACACTACGCGTCCCCTGTTTCTAAAATTATCACTGTGAAAATATCGAAGGGTTCTGTTTTGTATTTGACAAGTATCCTGCACCTATATACATGCAATCTAAAGACCTGCTTATTGTATTGTTGAGTCTGTTTGACACAATTGAGGAAACCCTAACCTTGTTTCCTCTATGTAAAGTTATTTGTCAGAGTTTTAGCCTTGAAATTCCTTATCTTTACTAGTATTAGTGTTTTATCCTACATCTGCATCATGGAAGCTCAAGATAGAAAGAAATATAATAAAGGAGACAATGTGTTGAGATGTGAGCCACAACGCTTGACATTGGTGAATTTTGATCATGCATTTAGGGTTTCATTTGAGCAAGTTGGGTGCATGAGGTTTTGTGAAAAGATTCAAGGATACAATGTGTAGTTAACGAAGGAATTTTCCCTCAATTTCATTGGTGTCCAGACGAGGATTGTTGATATTAAATTCCAGGTGTCAGAGGAGATAGTGGCTGCTGCAACTGAGATTCCAGTTCAGGGGGAGAAATGGTTTAAAGGTATGTGTTATCATTGGATTTTCGTCTGCAACATTGCATGAAAATGGTTATAGGAATGCAACATCTCCAAACACCTATTAGTTCACCTACAACACCAAATATCCATTTCCAAGGGGAAAAAACTATACAACTGGTCAAAAATTTGACATGCACTAAAACACTAAAGGAAGCGTGTGCACAATGCACTGGCCAAAGAAGCCCTTAAAGAGCACAATGCGCCATATGCACGAATGTGTATGAGAAAAGATGTGCACTCCTGTGAATGACACATTTATGGTTATTGTCGGCCCCTTACCCACTTCTGGACCAGCTCCCAACTTGATTTGACCCTTAAATCCAAGTTGAATTTGAATGGGGGGCTAGTCAAATACTTAAGGGTGCCCTAAAGGGTCCCTTGTCCACACTAAGATCCAGTTGGATATTGCCTCAAAGACATGCATAAATGGAGGCCATGGGTGCATTAAGAATTTAAGAATCTCATAGTATTGTTATGCTGCCTCTATTCTCCTTCAAGAAACCTCTTTTCTTCTTGGAGCATTCTAACAACATCTCAATAAGCTATTCCACTCACCTCTTGATGGAATAGGCTTGGATTTATTCACCATTTTCTTTCTTGTTTATGATTGTAAGAAGAGATCTCAAATAGGGGACTCAAGAGCCCTCCCAAGGAGGAAGAGGGGATCTATAAGTCCTCCTTTATCTACGGTGTTTTCCAGCTAATATAGTTATCCATTGGTGGCATAATCTTGGTCATTTGGTTGATTGATTTTGGTTCAAAGTTTCTTATGCATTGTAGTTTTATTTCCTTAGTTGTTCTTAGTTTATTTTCTTGTTTATTTCATGTGCTTGGATTGTTTTATTCATACACTAACCTCTATCTTATCTAGCAGGCCCAACTAGACTTGTAAGTGCCCTTGTTTTTCTCACCCAAGTGACGAAACAAACACAACAGATTGGCGACCATAC
This sequence comes from Picea engelmannii, assembly GCA_009831015.1. Lineage (NCBI taxonomy): Eukaryota > Viridiplantae > Streptophyta > Pinopsida > Pinales > Pinaceae > Picea > Picea engelmannii. The sequence goes on from ML789191.1 coordinate 219,531, forward strand.
TAGGGATAAGGTATCAATTTCCTCCCTATTTGGGCTATTTGAGCACTTCTTTTTGACCCATTTTCCTTGCAGGAACCATAACTGGCCTAGCCTTACCTGTTAATAGCTAAGTTTGGAGCTAGAGGAGGAAAATTCCACTTAAAATTCCCCCCCCCCGACGCGTATCAGAATGTGCACAGGTATTTCAGCCCACAAATGCGCATTCAGGGCATTGTGCACCCACAACACTTCTGTTCTCTGTGTATTCTGTGCACAGTTTCCAAAAGGTACTTTGTTCTCTGTGCATTATGCACCCACTGCGCCTCTGTTTGAACTGTAACCCGTGCATCTGTCCAAAATTTCAACATTGTAAGAGTTTTTGTGATGATTTGAAGGTTCCTAGCCTTCAAAGTCTTTCTTTTTATGCAAATTGTAAATGCACTCCACTTAGATTCCTTTCCCACATGAAAGGTTAGTCAAAACATAGGCACTTAGGGGGTTAAAAAGAAACATATTTATCCTCTTTTTCTTTGGTTGCCACATGGATGGCTTGTTTTGATTGAAAAATTTAAGTTGAGATTCTTTGCTATCACATATAAAAACACTTGCATTGGGACCAGAAATAAACTTTAATCATTGAGTATGCTCTTCTCTCGCACCATATAGTGATCTTGAGAATCAGAATGGTGGTTAAAGGGACATTTAATCTCCCTTAAAAAAATATTTAGGAGAGGACAAAGCCCTCCTAGGGTTCCTCTTAGTTTATTTTTTGAAAATCATCTTAAATTTGTAAGGGCCCATACATGCCCTCATGTTGCAAATTTGGGATAGTTTCCTAAAGAATTACTTTCTTAGTTTACATCACTAGGAGAGTTTAAAGATCAAAGTAATGGGCCCATACATTCCCACATGCTTACAATCTAGGATAGTTTTTCAAAGATTTCTTAGAGTAAACCACAATAGGGAGTTTAAAGGATTGGTAAGGACCCATATGTCCACATGCTAGTTCTTTAGGGATTTTAAAATTCTACAAGGTTGTACCAATGACATTTATCAAGATAGGTAATCAAGATTTGTAAGGACCACAAGAAGTCCACATGTTGCAAATTGACACCTAACTTATTAAAATTTCACACATTTGTTCACTTGCTCACACACAAAGTCACTCCTCACTCACATATTTTCATCTTGAATTGTGGAGGTTGAAGTAGGATTTCTCCAAATAAATTCCAAAACATCCCACTATTTCTTGAAGAAATTATCCACACCCACTTAATTCAAATGCGATTGGTTCACACCCCCAATATCTCAACCCACCACATCTAAATTTTTTCTAAAAACTCACTAAGTTTTCCTCCATAGGAGGTGCCAAAATAAATTTTTAGCCTAGGTAGGATCTCGGGGGTAGGCATTCAAATAAACCCCCATTATCTGGTTCTCACATATTCAAACATTAGAAGTTGAAAAATATGGAACTTTAAAATCCTCCAAGTCAAGTGTTCCTAACACCATAAGGCAGGGAGATACCCGTGAAGGGTGGAAGGCCGAGGTTTGTTTGTTCTATGCGTCCCCCAGTGAGTCACCCAACTCTTGGAAGGGATCCAACCCATGACCCATTTCTGAGGCCGAAAATATAAATGCCACACTTTGACTGAGGAGTGACCAAATTTAGGACATCTACCCAGGTGACAATTGTGGGATGCAATTGCACCTTGATCATATTTTGTGTGGCTATTGGGAAATATCACCATCTCTTTCAGGATATGCAGCCTCTACCCCTCATTATAACTGATTGTTTCATCCTTCACTAGTTCCTCTTCCCGTGGCTTTAGACCCCACTGTTGAGTGCTATTGCAAGGTCCAGTGCTATTTGAGAGGAAGGACGTGACGCCTTTTTAGGACACGAGTATTTGTTTTCTTTGTTCTTCCACGTGGAAAAAATCCACCGACCCACATGTATGCTTATTTTTTATTTATGTATGATGCTCATTTTATTACATGCGATTGTGGGATATATTGTTAAAGGTCCAAAGTTATACAAGTATTTTGTTCATTTAATTCTCTCATCACCATTTGCACACATTCACTTTGCTAGTCGGACATCATAGGGGACCCACAAAATCCCCGTTGTTTGAGACGCTTGAAAAATCTCCCTCCTATCCTAGGAGGAGTTCCTAGTATTGCCAACTCACTAGCTCAACCATATCACACCCCTGTGAGTGCCACTATTCTGGGATCAAATTTTCTTGGTTCCACATTACTTGGGTTGACTTCCCAAGACCATCCATGCACTAGCTCTCCTTCACAAGGAGGTGGAGGGAAAAGTTCTTCTCAAGGGAGAATTACAACACCACCAAACGCCCCTCAAGGGTCAGGTCCAATACCTGCTCACACCATGGCTGGAACTAATCCTCCACCGCCACCCCCCATGCCATATTTGGCATCCCTCAACATTCTTGATTTGAGTAAAATCATGAATGACCCTATGTTTCATGACCCCACATGGCCCAATATGCCTACCAAACTACCTTCAAACATCCCCTAGTTTGAAGGAAAGTTGGGGGAATATCCCCCCAACCATGTCATGACCTTCCACTTATGGTGCTCTTCAAACAAAATCATGGATGAATCCGTTCACTTAAGGTTATTTCAGCACACACTCACTGGTCCATCAACCAAATGGTATGTAGACGAAAAATCAGGGTCCCACACGACTTTTGAATCCTTGGCCAAAGCACTCTTGGCCTTATTTCAACTACCATTTCATCATGATACTGGTCTAGAACTTATCTCTGAGTGAAAACAAACCTCGACTACACATATTGCCGACCACATTGGCGAATGGCGTCGGGGACGTAGTTTTTGCAAAGAAGAAACCACCAAATAAAAACGTCTCGATTGGTTTCTCAAATCACTCATCTCTATCCTTGCCAAAGATGTGGAATCCACCTTCCCCTAATCCGAAGAGGAAGCCATTATCAAGGCTCAACAGTACGACCTCATTTATGCTCAATTGAGTTACTTATACACAGTAATACCTGATGCACTGAGACCCGTACCATTCAGCTAGGAGAAACCTGGAATGCCTCACATGATAGATGGATTGATTGGTACCACAACACACCACAATCCATACATACAACCACCACCTATGTATGGTACACCCCAATATCCACCGATATATGGAGGGCCGTCTTATTACCCTTCTCCCCTTTACCAACAACCGTACCTTGTTTCTCTCCCTCCACCCATGAGTTGACCCTTTCCAACACCCATCATGAACCCGACTTCTCAACCAAGTTCAGGTGCCCCTTCTACCTCAGCTTATAACTTGGGCACTACTGAAAGTGCTACACCTTCCTATGCACCTTACAAATCATTTCCACAAAACAATATGTATTTTCCATTTCCCGATCCTCCACAACCAATTGCTCCTCCACAAGGACAACCACATGCCGATGTTAACTTTGTTCAACCCTCTCCCATTCAACAATTTCAAAATTTTGAAAAACTGAATACGGAAAATCCGACCCATTAGTCAAATAATGCCAAGAAGAAAGGAAAAAACCAAAACAATAATAACTAGGACCAGGGGGAAATAACCCCCAACAAAACCAACCCGCTGGGGGAAACTAGAATCAAGGTAACCAGAACCCCCAAGGGGACAATAACAAAAAAATCCAAGGAAGGAACAACAACAATAAACTCTAGACAAACTTCACTTGCTCTCTTTGTGATGAGCATGGCCATTACACTCACCATTTCCCCCAAATTTCCGACTTCAAGCAGATGAAATACTCCATGAATGCGCCACGTCGTCCAACGCCACTTTCCCCGTAGCAGGCCCCACGACAGTATTTTCAACAACCACCCCTGGTTGTGTTGCAAAAACCTATTCCACACCAAGGTGTGATGAATACCCAACAAGAGGTACATCCTGCACCACCACAAATGGGACAATATCAAAACCATGGAAATCTAGCCGATCACAATATCCTCCTCACTAGCGAAGAACAAGTTCTTCTGCAAACGCGCAGTCGTCAATGCAATGTGCCCCCTAAAGCTACTCCTGCTACAACTAGAAAACCCTTGGTGATTCCACGCCCTAACACTAAACCCACCATTCGTATCCCTTGCATCCCATTACGACGAAATTTCAATAGCCCTCAGGCTAGGGAGGCACACAATTACAGTCTGGTTGATGACATGGAATAATCTCCTGTAGCCATGTCAGTATTGGAAGTCCTCCAAACTTGTCCAAATCAACGAAAATACTTTCTTTCCTCCTTGGGGGCATTTGACCCAGTTGATACTAGACTCATCACATTTGATCTGGATTGTAGGGAACCTCATCTCCCCGCTTTGGTAGCTTTCCAGATACCAATCAAGATTGGGAACATCACGGTTCATCGGTGTATCATTGATGAAGGTGCATCCACTTGCATCATGTCAAAAATTGTATGGAAAAAACTTGGCTCCCCTGAGCAAATTCCATCCACCATCACTTTAAGATCTTACGATGGTCGACCATCTTCCCCTGAAGGGCTCTTTCAAAATGTCCCTGTGGAACTCGGGGGAAAAACCATCCTTATCGACATTGAGGTTATTGACGCCTCACTCGATTACAATATCTTTTTTGGACGTAGCTACATGTACGCTATGAAGGCAATGAAATCTTCTGTGTTTCGAACAATGATATTCCCCCACAATGAGAAAATCATCACCATTGACCAAGTTTCACATTACGAGCCTAACCACTCCTCCAATATCGATAACATCTTACCTCTTGTACGCACTAGTTTCAATGCATATCCACTCATAGATATGCCCCCCAGAATTTTCAAGGACCCATCCTTACTGTGGGCATACCATGGAGCACCACCGCTCATACACCCCTCAACACAAGTATGTGTCATATCTTCTAACCGAACTGAAACCAGAGATACGATACCTCCCACTAAGGCTTCTCCACCCCTCAATGTCCCACCAGTTGAAGAAATTCTACCTTAGGAATTAGCTGATAACCCTATGACACCACTTATCCCTGATTTCACCCTTCCCCAAGGGAAAATCACAGTTTGAGAAACCATCCCCCAAGACATTAATCAAATTCCCTTCTTCTACCCCCCACCAGAAGTATAAGATTTTCAGGTAGCCGCAACACTTACCCTTCCCAACATGGTTCTCACCATTCTGGTATGGTATCTACACCCACCCATGATGGTTCCTCAACCATCCCCCCCTCCCCAATCAAAGGGAATGCCGATGCAGATTCCAGTACTAACTCCAGCCACACCAGCCTCACCCCCAATTTCCAGCACCATCGCTATGGCTAGGGGTAGACGAAAGAAGAAAGATCCCACCACACCACTTTCTCCCTGAATTCAACCTCCTTGCACACTATGCGAAAGAGAGGGACACCTTACTAATCGATGTTCCTCTCTTCCCGAGTTATACAATTTGATCCAACTCCCTTGAGCAACCAAATCGATCGTCGCTTCACCAAGCACACCTAGTACTACCACAACATCCCCTACTACAGGAAGTAAAGGGTTGTGAACCAAATTTGTGTGTGCCATCTGTTTAGATTATGGCCACTATACCCATAATTTCCCAGCTCTACCTCAGTTTCGACAGATGTTGATGATAGTACACCAAACCTTTCAGGAAGAGCTCTCTCCCCCAACACCTTCGGGTATCCACGTCGTCGAAATCCATTATGTCTCAACCTCAGTCAATGAACATATGAGATTCCCTTGCTCTCTTTGTGACTCACTTGCTCATTTCACATACCAGTGCCCTTTGATCATTGAATATAGGTGTCGTCAAATAACCCTTATTCAAGATCCTATGACCACTTCACCTCCTATGATGCAAGTGATTTCCCCTATCCCTTCCCCAGATACTGTTCACATCACCTCCCCTGAACCTGAGTCACTTCCCATCCCTCCATGGTTCATGGATAGAATGTCTGAGGAGGTTTCCCCAAATCCTCCCAATTGTCTGGTTCATTTCCCCCAAGAAATCTTACCCCCTACCTTAATTTTCAACCCACAATATCTGTATATTTGGTTTATGTCAAGTGATCCATCACACCATAGTTGCAATACCCCCTCTACGTCGTCACCACTTGACGATGATCACACGGTGACAATCACCATGTTTCCTCCCCAGATCCCCTATATTCTCGCATTTTCCACCACGACGAAGATATCCTGGAGGAAATCACTACCCCCAATTTTCCATGGAATGTGCTCCACCACAGAGCAATTTTTATCTCACGGGAAGCCTTTGAACCTCCCAACCAAGACTCCATATGTGCAATCGAAACCAAGGATTTTATCCCATCAGGGCATATAGATTGGTTCAATAAACCTATCCCTTTCCCTGATGCTTTTGAGGAAGGAAACATGGCCAACATTTCCCCCACTGTCAAAATTGACATTTCCATCAAACTAGAAATCGTAGAGGAAATCACCATTGGTGTCACATGCTCCCCTGAGGAACTCACCGCTTACAAAGCTCTCTTTCATGAATAACGAGATATTTTTTCCTGGTCATATACAAAGATTCCCGACCTCGATCCTTCTATTATCGAACATCGCATCGACACATGGCCATATGTCACCCCAGTCCATCAAAAGAAACACATTTGCAGAGAGAAATTAAGAAAGAAGAATCAAGATAGAAAATACTGAACACATTTGCAGAGAGAAATTAAGAAAGAAGAATCAAGATAGAAAGAATGGAAGAATTCTCATTAACCGCATTCCACACTCAAAGAGTGAATAATTTACAATAGATATAGGATACATGAGTAACTAATGAGCCATAGTGGTGGTCTAGATTGATCTGGACACTCACTAGCAGTTACAAGAGTAAACTGCCACCTAGTCTAGTCTCTCAAACAGTTACGAGAGTGAACTACCACCTAGCTGAGTTAACTAGTCAACTAGTCTTCAGTTAACTGACTGAACAAAGAGTAGTGAGTTGGTGATGATCCCAATGTTGCATGGTGAAAAAACCAATGCAACATCTAAACTCAACTCAACTAGTCAAACTGAAGTGTCAACTGAAAGAGAATATTCTTCAGGTGGAATATTCTCCCCTAAAATATGGGAGACTAGATAATGACTAATTATGACTAATAAACAAGGAATAACCTTAGGAAAAATAAATCCTAGGTGTGTGTGAAGTAACTCCAACACCCCCCTTGAACATCACTATGGTGAAAATAAAGAATGGGTCCCGGATACGAGGCCATGTTAGGTATCCAAATACAAAAGATACACTAAACTAAACGAGGAAAGAGGGAAAACCTCATGGGAACAAAACCCCCCCTCAAATTTCAATTCATAAAATAAAAAATGAGAAGGAACAAAAGGCAGTTGCTAAGAAACCATGTCCTTCACTCCAAGAAGACCTCACAACTGTGCAAGTTTGTGCTCTTTGAAAATTTTGTTGAAGATGTATATGTGTGAAAGGATCTGATGAAGTATATGCATCATTGATATTTCCACACATATCCACTTTATCTTCTTGTAATGAATAATATCCAAATAAAGTTTGGATGAAAATTTGAAAACCATGCGGCCGTTTCCAGAAAAACGATGAAATTTTGTTGATTTTAAAACGATCATAACTACGCTTTCCAGACTCTGTTTCGAACAATTTGTTTTTTGAAATTGGATATTTTCCCGAGAGGAATTCAAATATCTAATTTGTTTCTGCAAATGTTTCTTAGAAAATATCAGAATGGTGTTTGATGTGTGCGACTCCCTTTTTGTCTCCTGAGATGCATGCATGGTGCATGCAACAATGTCTGCATGTGATTCCTGAGATGCATGCCATATATCTTCCACATGAATTTCAGAAAATAAATCTGAAATGGAGTAGATATCATCTTCAATTATTGGAATACTAATTTCTGCAAAAATGTTTGTAGAAGACTCTTCATAATAAAAGGCTTGATCTTATGATGGCTTCTCTTCTGGCTCTATCTATCCGACCTCCTGCATGAAATCTTCACAATATTCTTTATTCCCAAATAGAACCTCCAATCTGGTGCATAATTCATTTGGAGTTGATCCTTGTGATTCTTCATATACTTGATGGAAAAGTTCGGGAGAAACAAACATGTTGATACTTCCTATGGCCATATCTTGTCTATTGAGAAAGCCATTTTTCTCATCGACAGGATCAAGCTCTACTTCCATTTCCATAGTAATTTGGTACAAGCCTCTGCATCTAAGATGAAGAAATTTTTTTGGCTTCCATTCCAAATAGTTATGAGGCATGAGAAGTATTTCTAGCAAATAATCCATCTTTTTACTGTCTTCAATCTTTTGTACCTGCAAAAAATGATTTGGTGTATCTTTTTCTTAGCAGTCTGTTGGCTCTGATACCATGTAAATGTGTTGAACTTGCACATAATAGATCTAGCTAGAAAATACTACACACATTTGCAGAGAGAAATTAAGAAAGAAGAATCAAGATAGAAAGAATGGAAGAATTCTCATTAACCGCATTCCACACTCAAAGAGTGAATAATTTACAATAGATATAGGATACACGAGTAAATAATGAGCCATAGTGGTGGTATAGATTGATATGGACACACACCAACAATTACAAGAGTAAACTTCCACCTAGTCTAGTCTCTCAGGCAGTTACGGGAGTGAACTGCCACCTAGCTGAGTTAACTAGTCAACTAGTCTTTAGTTAACTGACTGAACAAAGAGTAGTAAGTTGGTGATGATCCCAATGTTGCATGGTGAAAAAATCAATGCAACATCTAAACTCAACTCAAATAGTCAAACTGAAGTGTCAACTGAAAGAGAATATTCTTCAGGTGGAATATTCTCCCCTAAAATATAGGAGACTGGATAATGACTAATTATGACTAATAAACAAGGAATAACCTTAGGAAAAATAAATCCTAGGTGTGTGTGATTTAACTCCAACATCTTTCAACGATGTCATTAGTACAATATCTGCTTGAACCCCCTCAAGTGTGTATTTTGCATCACCTCCGGATGCCTCCTTGTGTTCATCGTCTCCCAACATGGCATCACAGTGGACCCCCTTAAGGTCCAAGCTATCACAAAAATTCCACCACCTAGGAATTTGCACCAACTACAGATCCTACAAGGAAAACCCAACTTTTTACGACGCTTTGTCCCAGATTACACCACTCACGCGCATGGTTTCCTTCGCTTACTGCATCATTATATCCCATTCTGATGGGAAGAACATGCCCAAATTGCTTTTGATGAGTTAAAAGAAACACTATCCAATGCCCCTTTGATTATTCCTCCTGACTATGATTGCGATTATATCCTCTACTTGTCGGCCTCATCCATCTTAGTAGCAGGAGTTCTCGTCCAATTAGGGGATGATAGCCGCGAGCATGTTATTTACTACATCAATAAAAATATTTCATGACTACCCCTGAAATACAATCATGAGGAGAAAATATCCCTCGCAGTTGTCCTCGCAGTCCAGAAACCGCATCATTATATCTTGTTTCGCACTACCAAAGTCATGGCAGATTCAAACCCCATGCAATAATTACTTAGTCGACGACAAATTAATGACAAATTTTCTTGATGGATTGTCATCCTTCAAAAATACGACCAAGATTTTTCAACTCCCAAAAGCAATGAAGAAATTATTCTCACCGAACTCATCACAATGTTTCCCTCAGATGCTAAAAGTTCACTTGTCAATACAGATTTTCCTAACGAACACCTCTTCTACATCCCCTCAAATGACCCTTGGTATGGCGACCTTCTCTTCTACATTCAGACACAAAATTTTGGGTCTCATCTCTCTTGAGACGATCGTAAGAACATTCACCATTAGGCCCCTCGAAACATCCTCATTGGTGACATTTTTTATTGACGCGGGGTCGACACCATACTTCGCTGATGTTTGACCATTGACGAAGCAGACAAAGTCTTGTGGTGGCCACCTCTCAGGTATGTCCACCGCCCAATTTTTTTTTCGAGCAGGCTACTTCTGGCCCACATTTTTTCATGACTGCATCCACACTGTGAAGCGATGCGACAAATGCCAGCTTTATGCAAACAAAACACAAGCGCCACCCGCTCTTCTCCATCCATTTATCACCGTTGACCCTTTCTATAAGTGGGGCATATAATTCACTACTTGCAACCCTCCATATAGTAATGGACAAAAATACATCGTTGTGGATGTTGACTACTTTACCAAATGGGTCGAAGCCATGCCTGCCTTCAACAATAATGCTAACACAACAACCCATTTTTTCTTCAACCACGTCATTACCTATTTTGGAGTTCCACTACAGTTAGTCTCTAATCATGGTAAACACTTTGAGAATGAGATCTTCATAGAACTCTCCTCAAGTTTAGGTTTCTCCCACGAGTTTGCCTCCCCATACTATCCTCAGTCCAACAGACAGGTTGAAGATGCTAACAAATTCCTCAAAACCATGTTGCAATGCACTACCAACAAACATAAGACCAACTGGAAACATATGTTGTTTTCAACTTTATGAGCTTATCGCACAACAATCAAAACTGCTACCAATTTTACACCATTTCATCTCGTCCATGGAATCGAAGCCACCCTCCCCATAGAGTGTGAAATTCCCATGTTGCACACCACCATTGAGATATTACCTGACACTGCTCAAATGGAGCAGTGCTTGCTGAAATTAGAGTTGTGGGATGAAGATCATTGGTCTTCCTTATAGAATAATGAGGCAACTAAAAAACGGGCCAAGGCCACCTTTGACCACCATGTCAACCTTCTCTCCTTTAATGAAGGATATCTAGTCCTAGCCTATGATATTACTCATGATATTCTTGACCATGGGAAATTTGAGTCATTATGGCATAGACCCTACATCATACAAAACTGCCTCACTAAAGGCGCATACATCCTGGCCTCTCCCGAAGGATATCCTCTCAAAGAACCCATCAACGGGTTGTACTTAAAGAAATTTTATGCCTGAGCGTAGTCATTCTACACTAGGTTTTTTCTTCGTACGCATTTGTAGAGTTTTAAGTCTTCTTTTGTTCCCTCCACTCCTCATGTCTAATATACCATCCGTGTTATTGACAAATGCATCTTCCCTCGGCTTTCCACATCGGTTACACTGACGGAGCTAGACGCTGGACACATAATATCAATTCGACTGCTTGGGCCCTCTATACCCCCTCACATGGACTGCTTCACTCCAACGACATATGTTTGGGCTCAGTAACCAACAACCAAGAAAAATACACCACCATTATTGGTCTCCTCACTGAGGCCAATCACCCCCACATTCGTCACCTTAGCGTATTATTAGATTCCCAACTTTTCATCGTACAAGTCAACAATGTATACCGTGTCCTCGATCCTTGCCTCTTTCACAAATACCTACAAGTTAGACTATTATCTTAACACTTTGATTCAATTACATTTACACATATTCCATGACAATTTAATCAAATAGCAGATAACATGTGTAACCTAGTGTTAGATTGGCATTCATCACACCAAGATATCATCACACATACATAACTCATCAAACATCTATCACAACATATAGCTCAGGCATCATAAAAACATCATAAAACATCAACATATGTAAACATCACATAGATCCCAAACATGTATATCCAATGACATCAAGGATGATTTTAAGGATGGAAATTTATTTTAAAATGTAGAAACCTTGGCGAATCTTACTAATCCTTCATATGTTAACTATAAATCTTTGGCGATATTTTTGTAAAACTATTCAAATTTGTAAGTATTTTATATATATTTTATAAAATTTTAGCTATTTTTAAGGTAAAATAATTTTATCCTATAGAATTTGGGCGAATCATTTTTAAAATAACGAATCTCGTTTTTGTAAAAACCATGGAAATTATCCCATGAGTGAAATTTAGCCCCTAAAATCATCCCTTATTATATATATATATATATATATATATCAATGTGTCATAAATGTTTACAAAATTGTACAACATGTACATCGCCTGTAGGAAAGTGATCCCCCCTCACCCCTATAGGTAAAAAATGGGTGTCATACTACCCTATACAAAATGGGTTTGCAGGCCTATATCAATACAAAAATATACAAAATAGCACTCATGGTGGCACTAGAGCTCCACCACCAGGTTTTCTTTCAGTAGGAGGTGCCCCACCAACTGGGGGTCCTCCAGGTCTAGGGGGCAGTCGACCAGTCATCGCTGCCCCCACTACAACTTCTCTGTAGATCAGGGTCCGCAACTCTACAGGGCCACCGACACACTGCTCCAGGACTCTCTCGTCCTAAATGTTGGATCACATGCACTTTGACACACCCTGCAATACCACCTCCAACCGACATCAGAAATCATCCAGTCCCCCGCTAGCCTCTACCTGAGGAGCACATGCTAGCTCTGCTCCTATATCATCAAACCTGTGGCTCCGACCGACTCTCACCTCATCTATTGGCCTTGCACTAGCCTCATCCCTCTGAAGTTTCTCTCCCACCCGTGACTCTACCTGCGGTGGTATCACTGGCCCCTGGTGAGATGACTCTCCAACCACCTCCACCTCTCAGCCTCAAGGCCCCACATCTTCAAAAACACAAACAAATATAGAGTCATCATCCATATACATATAAACATATTCTATGATATCAAAATCACAAAGCATAAGTACATCAACATACCTCTCTCGTCCGACACCTCTCGAGGAGGCAACACCATGTTCAGGTCATGCCAAAAGTCCATCCCACCATATGGGAACCGCAGTATAATTTGTGTCATGTGGTGCCACACACATGCTAATGTGGCCGTAAAATAGTGGCCACCCTCCCCCCCTCCATGTCGTACCAAAATTTTATCCCACCACATCAGTCATAGCTCTTGTGGCCCTGCAGTCGACAACAACACTCTAGGGTGCAACATGGGCACCCTCTCCAAAAACCATGCCACCAAGATAGATCCAAAGGAAAAATCAACAGAGTTGGTGGTCCGACACTAATGAATCTGCCCCATCATCTTGGCATGCAACATCAAGCCCTAGGCGGAAAAATCCCCATCAAGGACTCTCTGCATAATCCTCAGCTGACCACCACTGATCCGCTGAGTACCCAAGGATCCATGGATCATTTCAATCATCGCCACAATGCAATGATGCAAAAGCGCATCCATTGCCTCAATCTGGACAACCAAACCTGGCATTGGGTTCGGCCCTAAGCAATAATCACGCACCAGGTCTATAAACCTAACATCCCCTGGCAGCTAGGGGTGAGATGGAAAATCCATTCCCCGAAAGGGGAGCCCCATCAGGAAGTACACATCCTCAACAACTGAGAATGTCAACTGCTGACCCCGCATAATGAAAAACTATAGATCACTTCTCCACATCGGCAATTGATACTGAATCAGGTACTCCTGCAACAGTATCAGTGGGCAATCGAAGAAATTGAGCATCCCACAGGCTACCAAGAGTCTCCGAATGCCCGAATCCTCTCTCACTGCCTCCCGAAGGTGCTCCCAGTCTTTCTCCCTCTAGTGAACTAGCATGATGAACCGATCAATGACATTCACATAAGAAACCCCTAGTAAACACTCATCATTTATCCAAAATATTGAAAAAAATTATTTTTTCACAAAAACCCTTAGCTTCGCTTCAAGTGCGCGACTGTCACCCCCACAGGTGCACAAATATCCGCGCTTGTTCTTCGCACAACTGCACATCAATGTGCAACTGTATGAGAAACATATGCATATTTGTCACACCCACCGGTGCACACTCATGTGCACCTGTTCTCTACACAACTGCGCACTGATGTACAACTGTCTGAGAAATAGATGCGCACAGTGCACGACTGTATTTCCAACAAGCGCTCATCACATGCACACCTATTTTTCCCACCCACACACCCACATGCATGACTGTATTCATCACAACCCCACATCATGCGCAAGAGAGGGAATTATACCCGTGAACCTCAACGCGAGTATCCTTCCTTCTCCCACGCATTATGGGGCCCACCCCTACAAAAAACACTAGTACGACCATCCGTATGACCCTACCCAAAAAATATAACCTATCTACTGTGCAGGAGGATGGGACCACTAACCTGGCTCTTGCAAATCCCATATCGGTCGGCTCAAACTCCTGTAATCTCCAAATATCCTCTAAATCCTCTCGTCAACTGACTATGGAAGCATGTACAAATGAGGTGGCATTGTGGGCCCCACAACCCTATATAGTCCCTTTTTCCAAAATTCCACACTCAGTTACAGGATCTCTGAGTCTCTATTTTTCGATCCGTCTTTAGCCACGGGATCAGGGTCCCATCGCCTACACATTCACCTTCCCTAGGTCACCATTTTCACTTGGCCTCATGGGAGCCTATTTCTTCAATCACGTCCAGGTACACATGCTCATGTTCAACATTATCAAATCACTGTGATATGTTCTTTATCTTCAGATATTGTTCATGTTGGGTATTCGGTTTTAATGTGTGCAAGTACTTGATCATCACAAATCAACGCAACCCCTTTAGGTATATGATCGTCACTAGAATGTAATCATTCCATATGAATACCACTTTCATCTCCCAGTCACACCCTCCAACATTTTCCTTTAGGGTCCCTACATCCAACTCTACAGTACTGTCACCTCCGCTGCATTTTGGTACTGTCATCCGATAACACTCTCCCCCACATGAGTTGTCCCATTCATAGTCCCTGTAACATACCCACTACCTAAATCAAATTTTTCCGGTCCTCTGTCGGACTCGAACCCCTAAATAACCATGGAGACCCAACGTAAGCTGGCTCTTTCTCTCTCCTTCTCCGTTCCCATGTGATTGTGGGTTATGTTCACGGTTCAATTTGAATGCAGTGTCTTTTGTATTTCGCGCTTCGGTACTACAGTAATATAAAAAAAATTGACTCTGCAACCGCCGAACCCCGGTAGGGCTAGCGACCGACCAATGGGGTCGAATCCCTACAGGATCAACAATTGACCAATAGGAACAAATCTCAACATGGGTAGAGAACCGCCAATGAGAAAAAGCCCCGTCGCGTGGTTAGGTGTAATGTAGGTGGCAGAAAGGGAAACTCGACACGGTAGTCGACATGACAGGAGGGGGGCCCTACTTCACACGCCACACTATTCCGGAACCCCCCCCCATTAAAGGAAAAATGGCAAGGGGGGTCCGGAATCCACTTGAGCATCGCCGATCATGATGAGGTTAATCTCGACTGTTCGGGAGTTGTGAGTCCAATTCCGGACCCCCCCTACCACTAAAGGCAGGACAGTAAGGGGGCTCCAGAATGGAACCTCGACCGTAGATCTGGGCGGGTGGAATCTGGTCATCCAGATCTACTCACTGCTTATCCTAAAGCATAACCATATCCTGGCTTAAGTTAACGTCTTGTTTCCACATCTAACGGTCATTACAGACCCTGAGATCCTCCGACAGGGTTTCTTCCGTTCATCAGGGTTTACCATCACAAAAATCCGGACTCTCGATCATGGAGCTCCCGAACCTTCGATAAGCTCTCTTCCGGCCTTAGCCCCTCCTAGCTATGCCCTCTGGTCCATATGACCACTCCCATAAGACCACAACCTTATATCCTCCCATCGAGGTGTTGGAATTCAAATCCCCGACGCGTTCCAATTCCCGCTAGCCCTCCAGGCTAAGCTCTTGGTCCATGTGACCTCCATCTCACGAGATCGCAGCCTTATCCCCCATCAGGGTTTCAGACTTTCCAAAGTCGAAATGAAAATGTCCTCAGGACTCGCGATTCCTCGAATCTCGACGCGCCCTTTATGTGCTAGCTCTCCTGGCTAGGCTCCTAGCTCACATGGCTATGATCCCCGTGACCACAGTCTTATCCCTCGTCGGGGCTACGGGGTTTCCAATGCCAAAATGCATTGGCTCACGGGATTCCCGATCCTTTGAATCCCGACTTCTCGCTATGATGACAGCTGGCCCCCACAATGGCACTTCCTACTTCTCTAATATACTGACAGCTGGCTCCCACTCATCGGGGTTTCGAGCATCGCGATTCAAAAATGCATAAACAAATTGTCTCCAGGATTCCCGATATCCCAACGACACAAACGCTGATCAACAACTTCCTGTCGGGACTTTCCCCGATGACGCCGATCGCTTCCACGTGTCCTCCTCTGATGGACGGTCCCGATTTCTCCAGGATTTCGAGACTTGTGATGTCCCCATTCTCACGACCTCAAGAACTCCGATTTCCCGATGCCGAATATCCCGACTCTCTACGGATTCCGGACACCTGTCTCCCTAAACAGACGGCTCAGATTTTTCCAGGGTTTTCACTTCGGACTTCCCCGATCTCCTGTCCATGGGAATGTCGATATCCCGACTCCCGATAGTAAACTTCGATCTCCGCCACGTGTATCCTCAACGAACGGTTCAGATGTTCCCGGCGTTTCGAGACTTGAAGTGTCTCGATTTTCTTGTCCTTGAGAATCCCGATATGCCGATGGCTGGACTCCCGATGGTAACCGTTGGACAGCTCCGGTCCGATCCGACGACTGACGGGTAATTGGACCAATATCTAATGGTCTAGATCCGTTCTTCCTGCGCACACTCCAGAGACTAAACTCCGAGCATCTTAACCTGATCCGACGATCGACGAGATTTCTGGATGAGATCCAACGGCTCAGATTGTCCCTCCTTGTGTATTCCTCCACTACTTCGTGGATGTGGAAATATCAATGGTTCAAATGTTCTCCCGGGCCTTGAGATCTACGATCCCGATTTCCTCACTATTCACGAAGATAGAGGGAAAATGGGACAAGGTATGTAACGCCCTTGTTACTTTCGTCAATCTAATGGTCGTGAATGGATATGGGTCATCCGACGAGATCTCGTTCATCGAGTTGTTACTTATCCCTACACTACTATGTTGGAACCTTAAGAGGGTCATTCCTCCTTGTACAGGGTTATTAGGACTTTCCCATTTAAGTCCCTTTTTCCAGGTTCTTGGAAAACCTTTCCAAGAAGGGAATCTCTGTGAAGAGTCCTATTCCGAGGCCATCCTGAAAACAAACAAGGGTAAACAACGTCCCGAGGATGGGCTGGAAGCCTAACTTGATTCAACTCATGCATAACTAAATTCATTTATCAACATAAGCCACGCAGGGACTTCCTATTATAAGCATATATCTATTATTTCTTATCAAAACACTGCACAGACATTCTTATACTGTAATCATTCATAATTTCACAGTTCTAGGAGCATATATATCAGTATATGAATTTCAAGATGCAATATGTAAAACACTTATCAGAAATAACACCAGAGGTGGGTGCAACTGCTGAGAGGGGTGCTTGTTTCCACCCAACCGTAGGCGTAGCGACTCCCAGCGGATTTACCACTAGCCACCCTCGAGCTGAGACCACGATGCTTTGAGACTGCGTCTCTCTGTCTTCCAGTGACCAGGAGCAAAGGTTGCAATCCTTCCTCTCTGCTATCACTCACTCTGCATAATGCTAGAGTTCCCCTCGCGTCTGCCCTCTCTCAATCGCTTTTGCCATACCCCTTATCCTCTCATGAGGTTGCGTGTGGCACGATTACCCTCGCGCCGATTAGGCCTGATGGCTCTACGGATAGGCGGTTCACCTCCCCATCCCTCATTAAGCCATCAACCTGTCAGCCTACAAGGTATTAAATTTTAGGGCCAGCGAGCCACTTTTGGTTCTCCGGGCCAGTGTAGTCCAAATACGGTATTTAATTCTCGGTGGAAGTTAACGCCCCCTTTTCAGGTGCCTTCCACCGCCATCGTGGTCTCTTTTCTGCACATCCCCTCTCAGTAGTTCTGCAATAAATTCAAAATGTTATTCGCATTCATTGACCTCCTTCATAAGTTCCATTCACATCATACATTCACATTTTCATCATGCTCTAGCATGGTAATTCCTGTATTAGGATTAATTACAAATTTGGGGGAAACAGGGTGTTACAATTCCCTCCCCCTTAAAGGAACACCGTCCTCGGTGTTCTTTCTCAAAACACATGTCATGCCTTTCTTATTCGGCCACTTCAGAAGTCTTGATCTTCATCATCTTCCTTCAATAATTCCTGGACAACAAGCACACTAATTGACAATTTTGTTCAAAAACATCTTACTGATGTTCAAATTTCAGAAGAAAAGGAAATTTCATATTCTTAGCACAATACTTATCTGTGCAGTTCGTGGATCTGTATCCGCATGGTAATTTTTTTATCCATGCTCATCGTCCTCCCTGACGTACCCGTTGGATGCATAATTCCAATTCAATAGCTCACAGAAGTCATCATAATTTCATCTTTCTTTCCAAAGTTTTTCTTCCCACCCGGGAAACTACCCATTACGTGCATTACCCCAATAGTCTCAAAAATTATTAAGGTCTCCTCTTCCTTGCGGTCACTCACCCTCCAGGACCAGGCTCAGGCATCCCCTTCACTGTTATACAGTCCCTTGGGTGATCCATATCGCCCTGCCAAGGTTTTCTCGGATAGGAAGAATTTTAGAGGCTCTATCGAGTCTTACAGTCGAGGCATCCCTCCAGCTTGTGTTACCTCAACAAAATACTTTGCAGGCGATCATGGCTTATCACAGGGTTTTCATGGCTCAGCAGTAGCCATGTTCATCAATTTCAGCTTTGATGGCCTTCATCTGTTCCTTTTAGAACAAATCTTTACTTCTCACCTGTATCATAGGTACACAAGATTTCGTGAGACATCATCATAAATCTTACTTTCAGAATTTTATTGCAAAACCTGTCACCCACAGATTTATCAAGTCTCATGATTTGTTTTCATATTTGTCCCGCTTAGGAACCAGACTCCTAATTATGGGGCTTTCCTTCCCATAACATTTTTGGTCAGCAAGAAATTGGCCTTCCTTATGGGCTTACAACATTTCCATATCCAAGACTCCTTCTTCCTGCATTCATTCCTCAGCTAATCAAGTTGTCAGTTCTTATGTACTTACATTTTATCGCACATTTACAACATCGTCACAACAATCTTAGAATTGTGCATACTTTAATGATTAAATTACTTCCTCAAAAGGAAATACCATTCTTGCAGTTTGGCCCAGCAGGCAATCAGTCTTTCCTATGGGCTTACCTTACTGCCATATCCATGACCCTCTGTTTCCTGCAATTCATTCCTCAATCAGCCAAACAAATTGTTAGATTCTCCATGTATATATATATATATTCAAACGTAATTCAACATTTCAAAGGGTTTTAACAACTGTGCCACTATCCTTGGCCACATTCATACCCAATACATTATTTCAACAGAATCAACGCTTCCTGTTATAGGCCGATCACGACCCCAAATTAGTACATATTAAACTTAAAAGTTTTGCATGAATGCGCCCACGCATTATGCCTTCATTAATAACCAGGGTGCCAACATTCATGGCCACCCAAATTTGATTTTCTCTAACACCTATACCATGTGAGTAAAAAAGGTTGGAAGGTCCTCCTTCCTCAATGAGAAATCCATTGTTTGTCTTTTATGCAAATATGCATTTCTTGGAAGTAATTCCAAGCAACTTGCTATCCATGAGCACTTTTGTTTCCAATCGTTCCTTGATTGGTCCATGTGTTCATGACATATCAGTTCATGAATTATTCTGAAGTTTACAATCGGTCTTTTAGTACCAGAGGTTCGTGCCTCCATTATTCAAGTCATCCTCCCCGAATCATACCCTACTCGGGTATCCAAGGCATACAACTTCCCTTTCAATTTTCAGGTATAGCATGCAATAATAAATATTTCGGAAGGGGTTCTTACCAAATCCCTTCATACCCTGT